>OY986435.1:292535609-293050609 GCA_963920525.1 Dichetophora obliterata
ACCCACATTCAGGTACGCAGACATCAACATATTTCGAAGGTAATATTCTGAGTGATTTAAGCCAACAAAGAAATGTGGATTAGGTTGATTTTTTTGTTGTATGCTTCAATTTAGTTTGTGTTTGTTAAATTTGTTTTAAAATCAAAACATTCACACTTTCTCTTGTTTTCTTGAAAATAACTTATTTTTTCTTGGAGGTTACTACAGGTTACTACTTGAAGTGTTATTTGTTCCCTTTGTCTTTACCCTCCCTACCTACCTTGGCAATCTTTAAAGGTTTCAAATAATTGCTCCTTATGCATCATCAGCTTAATCAATTGAAATTGATAGCCGGACATGCTGACATGACGACGAACTAAGTACCTCAAAAGATTTAAGAAAAACATAGATTTAAAGTTTATATTCAGAAAGGTAATTAATTATTTATTTTGTGCCCTTTTTTATTTTGCTACTCGAAGCTAATTTTAATTTTAAGTAACAATAGATAAATCAAATTAACTTAATTTAAACTTACACTTTATATATCAATAGTATACAAATTCAAATTATCCCTTACATTTTATAATAAAGGAAATATTTATTTATATATTTTGTTAGGAGAACAACTCTGAACTGAAACTTCAATATAAACAATTTTTAGCCAAATCAATTGCTTATGTTATCGAAGCTTAAACAAAACACAAACAAAAAGACAAAATTGCCAATGAAAAAAATATCATAATGGTAACATAATGAGTTTTCAAGCTTATAATGTGAGCATGCTCTTATTTATCACTTGCAAATAAAAAGAAGAAAAAATCCGGCATCTGCAAAAACCTAGGTTGCGTAAATTTTTTGACGCATCCTTATTTTATGTAAACAAAAATAATTTGACATTTGCCAAGTAGGGTTTTATGATGCTCGAAAAAAAGCATTTTTCAGGGTCTCGCTGTGAACTTTGTTTACTACGTTACTACTATGGCGAGTTAAGCCGGGGCTTACGCGGAGTTAACTCGCCATAGAAACAAGAGTTAAGTTGAATTTCATTAAGTCCGCGAGACTTGTTAGAATTTACTGAGTAAAACCGGTTTCTCAAATAACCCGAAATGACAATTTTTTAAAAACCGGTTTTTCGAATATATAAATAAATATAACCAGTTAAAACCGATTAACCGATTAATCTACAAAAACATTTGGTTAATATTGTATAAATATATACTTTTAAATTTAATAAAAAATTTATAGAAAAATTAATGGCATCGTATATTTTTCATATATATAGTACATTTAAATAAAGGTTTTTGTAAACGTATTTAATAAAACATGAAGACAAAAATAATAGTACTAATATATATTATATATTATTAAATATATATTATTAATATTAAAAAAATTAAAAAAAGTTAGCTCATTTTTAGTTGTTCTATTAATTGTCTTCATGCTATAGGTTAGATTAAAGTTAGGTTTAGGTGGCGGCAGGTCTTTAGACCAACCCACTTAGACCATATTACTGGTCCGTTGTGATGCCACAGAATGGAAGAAGGGAGTAATCAAGTGAAATTATTGTGTGGGATGTTCTTAAAGTGGCAGAAGCCGTAGAAACATGTGTTAACATTTTAAGTGTTATGTCTGTACCTTACTCAAATCAAGTTACTAAGCTTCTCTCTCCACAAACTTTTCCTACCACCACAAACTACAACTTTTTGTCGTAAATTTATGTGTTTTAAAGTTCCTTTGTACCATGCACGGCCAGGATTCGAGCCCGTGACCCCTGAGCGACTTTCAAGCGCGCTACCACTAAACTATCGAGGCCACCAAATGCTTACAATAACGTATTTTTGTTAGACAAGTCCGTCTATTCGTCGACAAAGATAGAAAAACGGCCATTTTAAGAATTCCATCTATTCGTCGACAATGATAGAAAAACGGCCATTTAAAGTATTCGGAAATGTCGAATAACCCAACCTGAAAAACTCGGTTTTTCGAATAATCCGAAATTTTTTATTAAAAAAACCAAAAACCGAAACAGTAATTAAAATTCGGTTTCTCGAACAACCCGAAACCGGGAATGACTACATTTCTTCTATTTGTCTAAGTAAATATAGTAATTTATCATAAGAAAAAAGTTGTCATTACTGGGAAGCAAGAATTTACAAAAAATTTGAATATAAGACCAGGATCAACGAAAATTTTCCAAAATTTTTTTTTTTATTTACCTAAAAAAATAAAAACAAAAAATACATCTTAGCCTGTAAATTAATTTTTTAGGCCTTTTCCACACTTGGACAACGCAACTACAACTCAAGTTGCTAGCCTGTGTATTTTTACCGGAACCTTCAGATTAAGCAACTTGCACGCAACAAGTTCTCGACTCTCTTCTTCTTTATTTTAATGTCATAATAAGTACTTTTGCATAATGCCACTTATTTCACTTATTAATGTTTTTTCAGTTGTCTTACACATGTTGCAAGACTTTTGAAGCAAGTCTGAAAGCATTCGGTTCATAGTTGCATTGATTTTAAACTTTTTCGCTGTTGCGTTTAAGTTGCGTTGGAATAACGTTGACCAAGTGTGGAAAAGGCCTTAGACTCGATAGTTTGCATCTTAATCTGATTTAATTTATTTTGCAGGTAGCCTAGAAGCCTATACAGCCACGTATATACATTATTTTGGGAATCATGAACCGATTTTACATAAGCAATGTCAAGTCGAAGTCAATTCACAAAGCAAAAAGTCACAAAAAATAGGAGTTTATCAAGTAGTAAAAAAGTATTATTCCTATTAAATTTACTACCAAATTTTCATATTCAAGCAACTGTGTGAATTCTTTGCTCTTATGACAACGCTCTCTTGCTCTCATTTTAAAATAAGGTTGCCAAATTGAGAAAATGTCAAAAATGTACGCAACCTCTTGCAAAAACCTAAACCATAAAGGCCCATTTCCAATAACGCGTGAGATGCGTTGCGTTTTACGCTGCGGAAGCTGCGGAAAAAAAGCAATTTCCAATGGAGCATGTGCGTGAACATATGGTTGCCGGTCTTCTGCTTAGCGAAGTATAATTTTAATGTGTAAAAGTTTTAAAAGTTTGTTCAAAATAATATACACTGATGCTTTGTGTTGTGTCTTCCTGCATACTATTGGTCCCGTAAAAGGTTTTGCTGCAGTATGGACAGATAGGGCGAGTTCGAAAATGCATTTTTACAAAGCATCAGTGTGTTTTATTTTGAATTGGTGCTAAGTTCAAATACAAAAACTGCGCAGCTCTGTTGATATTCTTAAAAATAGTATAATTGCGCAGTTTTGGCTAATAATCTTCTAACTAATTCAAAATAAAACACACTGATGCTTTGTAAAAATGCATTTTTGGACTCGCCCATATAGTCAGGCACTCCGGCATACCGCTGCAGATATGTTGTGAGTGTGGAGCACGTCTTATATGCCAGTGACCATTTGCACCACCGAATGTTCTTAAATGCATTTTTGGACTCCTCGCCCATATAGTCAGGCACTCCGGCATGCCGCTGCAGATGTGTCGTGAGTGTGGAGCACGTTTTAAATGCCTGTAATAAATTTTTTAGTTTCTCTCAAATTCTACTAACCTTTTTTAATTTTTCCTTTGTAAAACTGAACAGCTGTTTCGCTGTCAAAGCTTCACGCGCATGAAATATTCAATTTTTCGAATATTTTACGCTGCGTGCAAACGCATGCTGTTCGTTGGAACCAGTTAGGTATGTCTTCATGTATTGAATATTTGCGTCAATTTACGAAACGCATCTCACGCGTTATTGGAAATGGGCCTTAACTCTTCGTTCCATAGTAGAATTAGACAAGGTAGTGTTAGGGCTGAATGTGTTCTCTTTCTTAGTGACTATAACTGTCAAACTCAGCCATTTTGGTATATTTGCCAATTTTTGCTTTCATATTGCATTCTCATTGGTTGCAGATTTTGTATGAAATGTCAACTTCGTTCTAATTCTGCTCTGTGCCTAGGCCATGATTCAATTATTATAAGGTTATTCGCATTTTTGAAGTATGCTAATTTTTTATAAAAAAAAATATTTTGACAATCTGCTAACAGTGTTTTGTGCTGTTGGAAAAGAAAGTTATGTTTAAGTGTTTCGTTGTGTAGTTTTCTAGTGTAGTAGTTTTGCAATGATTTCTTGCCAAGTTAATAAAAAAAAAAAACTATGTAGGTGTTGCGTCGTAAGTGTATGCTATGTTGTAAGTATATTCTAGGAATTTAGAAAGATCCTTTGCAAATTTAAAATAAAAAGTTATTTTTGCCATTGCTCAAAACCTAAGTGAATTTTTTTAATTGAAAGTGTAATTTAGAAGAAAGGTTACAGCAGCGTAGTGTGCAATAATAAAATTGTAATGGATTAAACATACGCAGCTTGCGGCACTAAAACGTGGTGTATACATAATGTGACCAACATTTTCTAAGCAAAAAGATGTACACGCACAGACTTTAAAAAGAGACACAGAAGAAGTACATATAGTAAATATAGAATTACAAGATAGAAGTACATCCACAAAAAATAATGAGATATAAGAGATGCATGAATAAATCCATTAAACAGTTTAATTTATAAGAGACTCAAAATAAGATCCTATTCCATTTCATTGATATTACAATTCATTGTTTATTAAAGTAGCTATCCACCAGTTTGACGAATTCAAAAAATCAAATTTTTTTTAATTTTTCGCAATAGAATATAAAAATTAAATCTGAAAAATATACTCTAAAAGTCTTAGACCTAAATTGAAAATATTTTTAAAGTTACATTAAAGTTATATTTAAGTGCTGTTAAAACTTTAAAGATGTTTTTTCGAAACTTCGGTGAAGCACTAACTGGAAACTATTCGACCGATTTGGCTAAAAATTTCACCTGCTATTTAAGGCATTCATAGCAAGTTCCGGAACTTTAAAACAATAAATTTTTCAATAAGTAAATTTTTTAAACAAATTAAAAAAGTTAGATTTACAAATTTGTTTTTCACAAGTTCGCCATTTTTTATTTGTTTTTTTTAAATATTTATATTATAGGGTAAAGCACTACAATTAAGCCACACTTTACGATATCAATAAAAACATTTCAAAACGATCGCCCTTTTTTTTCTTATTTAAAAAATTTATGAAAAAAGTCAACATTTCGGTCGTCAAACTTGGATACTACCTTAAAATAAATAAAGTTACTTGAATCGAGTACAGAAACAAATCTTAAATAATTTTTTGCAGTAGTTAGAGAGGTGTATTTTGAATAGATATATGAAAATATTGTCAAAATGATGTCAAAAAGAAGTACAACAAGTAAAAAGAAATACTTTTAGCGTACTTCGATACAAGAAGTAAAGCGAGAAAAAAGAAGTAAAAACTCCCAAAAGGATTACGGTTGGTCACATTATGTATACAGTATTATGCGACCGTGGTTTCATTTTTGTTTTGACGAATTTTTGTTTCTTTTTTATTTCTTAACAATTTAAAAAATTATAAATGCACTTACCATTAATGGATCTAAAATTTCTGTAAAGTTCCTAATAATTTTGTGATTGGAATTTCTTTTTAATACAATTACGCAAATAACTCGGTTAATTAACTTATTTAGAACGCGCCTCTAAACGCTCTTGTTTAGGTTTCATAGTTACGTTTTATGTGCTTATTAAAATAAACGAACGAAATTATTTATTTTTTTTTTTTGTATTTATATGACTTATATATTTACTAACATAATTTCAAAATTAATAGTAGTCAATATATGGTAGAAGGATAGAGGTATATGCAGCGCTGACTGTGCTCTCTTTCCATACTGCCATGTCTGTCAAATTTAGCTGTGTGGCGAATGGAAAGAAAAGAAAATAAAGAAAAAGTTTTGCTTCGTTTTGACAATTCCGGCAGTATGCTCTCATCTAGTGCATATACCTGTATTTTTCTACCATGCTAGGCACTGATTTTTCATTATCCTTTTTCTTCTGTTTACTTTTATGTACCAAAATAATAGATTAGTTTTATAACTATACAAGCAGGCCACTGTTGTCCGCGGTTTCGCCTCGGACGTTTTTTTATCCATCTCAATACATGTCAAAGAAAAAAATGTCTCCTTTAATTTTGTTTTGGAGCGCTCTGAATTTATATGTATCTCAATGTACCAAGGCTCATTTATAAGGTTGTGGCACTTGAGAGTGAGATCATGGTAGAAGGATAGAGGTATATGCAGCGCTGACTGTGCTCTCTTTCCATACTGCCATGTTTGTCAAATTTAGCTGTGTGGCGAATGGAAACAAAAGAAAATAAAGAAAAAGTTTTGCTTCGTTTTGACAATTCCGGTAGTATGCTCTCATCAAGTGCATATACCTGTATTCTTCTACCATGAGCGAGCTCGGTCGAACTGTCAGAATGGATGAAAAGAAATCAAGAAAATGAATGCATGGAACAAAGAAAAGCACAGTGGCAGTTCAAGCAAAGGCGGAAAAAGAGTGCATTTTTCTCAAGTGCCACAACCTTTCGTTGGCCTTGCCTCGAGCTCATCTTTTGTTTTTGTTTTACTGTGCTAGCTGAGCGTAATAATAAAAAAGAAGAGAGCAACATGGAGTTAAAAGAAACTCTTGCAACAAAACAACGTGAAAAGAAATCTTATTTCTTTTATTAAATATTATTAAAATTTCCAAAGAAAAATACCCCTTAATTAATCTGTAGCCAAATTAAAATTTTTTTCATAAAAATCGGCACAGTACTTTTGGAGTAAAGTGGTAACTTTAAATTTACACTTCAATTTTATATAAAAGTATAGATGTATATCTATGAATTTTCCAGGTTGTTTTTCTTTTATAAGTATAAAAAAGAAATATGTATGAGATATTACAACAAAATTAGCATTTACATGATTTGTGACTCCATATATGACGTTGGGCCCAACGACAGTATAATGCAGTGGTGGCTTTAAAGTAATTTAAAAATTGTATGTCAAGTTTGCAAATACTGAAGTAATAGCTTGAGTAACTCGCTGTTAATTATGTATCTTTTTTTAATGTTTTTGTTTTTCAATAATGTTGTATTTATATAAAAATATTTAACTATAAAATAAGATTATTTATTTTATTTAAATTTTCAAATGAAAAATTGACTTAATTGACGCGAGGTTAAACTTAACTAAGTGATTAAGTTAATTTTAAAAATTAAATTTATTATTATGAAAAGCAAAATAGGAATAATCTTTTATTTAATTTTTTTGATTTGTGTTTTTATATTATTTAACCTGCGCTCAGGCTAGGTTATTTATGTTCGACATAATTTGGAGACCCAAATCTTATGTGGAAACTTAGAAAAATGCGCCTAGTTCGGGATTCCAAAAAGAGTTTCCGAGTCCAGCAGTTCCTTATTTCGTACAAAGTGTCGCCCAGTTCGTGAAGGATAAGTGGCCGAACGATTTATGTCTGAATTTGGGGATGCGTACTCCGTTTTTGAAAGAAATTGTACGTAATGCAGCCTCAAACCGAAGCTGCGTAGCTGCACAAAATTTCGGAGCCAAAGACTCGCAGCACAAGCTTAATCAAGTTCGATCTTAAAAGTAAATTAAAATTTTGTTATAATTTAGTAATAAATTCCGTCTTTAATAATATAACCAATTATTTTAAAATTATTTTTTATTTTTCTTAGAGACACTGTACTTTTATTCAAAAGTGAAAATTATTCTAAGCTTAGCGTCCTTACAACTTGCGATCGACAATTCAAATGATCTTGTGTCATGTCGCTTTTCTTATCTAAACGATCAGAGTTTTATCAAGAATAACCTACGGGACATACAGATCATGCGTTGGTATAAGCAATCAACTTGAATGAACTAGGCATGAGTAACGCTGCGCTGCGTTGCGCCACTGGTTGATGCACTTTAATGCGTTACTGAGCTGATTCATTTGCTTCAGGTATATAAAACTTGTTATATATAAACATTTCCTAAAGTCTAAGTTTTTAGTTGTACATATTAAAAGTACAAACAAACCTGAATCAAACTTTAAATTTGCTTCAATGACACAATAGCTTGGTTTTGTTTGGAACTAAAAAATATATGAATTTTTTTATTGCAAACGCTTAGGACGCTTGCTACTTCAGCAAAACTTACCGTATTCAACAAATTGACCGCATACCGAAACGCGCTAGCCATTTAAAATAAAATCAGCATGTGCTGTAAAACTTTTGTTAATACAGATCTCATAGCAAGTTAAACTACGTCATAACGCAAGTGCGCTAACGCATTACGCTGACCCCGTAAACTGCGCTTGGCTGGGTGTATCAGTGCAGTATTTTTGTTGCGTTTCTCATGCCGTTTGTTTTGCATGCTATACTCGATAGGTAGGTCTCTAAATACAAAAAAAAAGTATTAGATTTCTAAAAGCTTAGAACAGGGAAACCAAAAAGAATTTTATTAAATTATTAAGAAAAATTATACTAAAAAAATTATCCTCACGACAATTATTTATAAAGTTTTCTAAGGAATATATGGATATTGGATTGCCTAAACCTTTCAGACCTGACGCTAAGCTAATGATAATTTTTTTATGATTTTTTGGAGTAAATGGTCTTTATATGATATGAAAACATATTCAATGCCTAAATTTTGATATTTTCAGATCCTTCAAGGATTTTCAAGAAAAGAAAGCTTGTATTGAAAATATTTTTTTTGCACCAAATTTTGTTAAATCATTTGAGATCTTAAAATATATTATTTTTTAGTTAAAATGTGTCAACTTCACTAAAATGGCGCTATTAGTATTTTAGTATATAAAAAAAAAATAATTAAATGTGACGCAAGAATTTAGTGAAAATCTAATAAACGACAAAATTAAGAGCTAAACAATATGAAAGGCAAACATAAACAATAACTAAACCACAGATTATATTAAGGAATAAATTATATATAGGGTGTTTTTTTTAGCTGCATGAGGAGTTTCGATGGTTGTTGTGTATGGTTTGTGTATGATGTTGTTTATGGTTGTTGTGTATGGATAGTTGAGAATGCCTGAAATCGCATTTAAAAAATAAATTCCATGAATTTAAAATCTTAATGTGTAATAAAATCAAATAAACCTAATTGATAAATTACCACATTCAGTGAAGTTTCAATTTGACGTCCTAAATCCAGTCAGTTAAATAAGAGTCTTTTTAAGCTTGAAATTGAAGAGAAATTATAAAAAGAAAAAGAAAAAAACGCCGTTTGGGATGAAGAAGCGGTTAATGTTAAGTGCTTTATTTCATAACCAAATATCTAAAAAATTTATACGAACCAACTTTGGCCAAGAACTTTATTTGACCACTCATATTCCTTTCGTAATCTACATGTGCTTTGCATTGTTTTGAAAGCTTTCGAATAACACAGCGTGTTTATGAATGAATAAGCGTGAAACAACATCTGCAACTGAGGCGCTCTTACTTTTAGTTTAATAATTTTAAAACCATTGTGTATTTTCTATTAAATTAAATTTTAACATAAAGTGATTTCCTCTCTTTTTTTTATACCTGCAAGCGTACTGCGTAAGGGTATTTTTGCTCTGTCACTCCATTAGTAACGTTAATAAGGAGGGCTTGTATGTTAATCATTTGAAAAGTAATGCGCTCTACATGTGCAGAATCATTTTAGATTTTAAATTTATGACCTCTGACCCGAAATATTAACGTTGAAAGTTTGTATTAATTTTAGTAAGGAATCTCAGGGCTAGAAAGAGGTAGAATGGTGAATATGGTATCAAATGAAAGACCTGGCTGCACAGTATGTTTACATTGTAGATTGGTGGCCTTCGACCTGAAAAATGAGCGTAAAAATAGCATTTTTTAAATAAAAGCCAAACTGTAACAGATGGAAGAATATAATGTGAGAGGGAATTTTAGACATTGATAAGGTGTGCAAAAAATACTTGCGACATTTTGCACCATCTCTTACGGAAACCCTACAATAAGCATTTTTTTATACAACAAGAGTGAATATATATTGTGATGGTGAAATTTCTTACAAATAGTAAAGTCTGAAAAATTTCCCTAATTTTGACATAAAAATTATAGCAACATCTCGAAAACTATAGATGTTCTCAGTACAACGTATTTTTGTATGAAAAGTCGTTGGTTGAGGAATATAACGGTATACGAAAGCTTTCTTGGTAATATTTTCCACGGTTAGTAGTTTGAAAAAATCCCCTTAAAATGACATTCAAATTGTTTAGATATCTCGAAAAATTTATATCTTCTCAGTACAACGTATTTCCTTGAAGCAAGGCCATCGCCTCAGAATGAGAAAACAACTATTGAAATTTCAAGTTATGACTTAGCAAGCAAATATCTCAGCCATTTTTTAATCGATTTTCAACAAATTTTCTTTGTCTGCAAGACAATTAAACGACTTTGGAGAAATAAGAAAAAATTAACCATTTTCACATCATTTTCATGTTATATATTGTTTTAAAAAACCTCTAAAATATTTAGGTGTTGCTCAAAAAATAAGACAAACTTTTTTTTTGTTGTCATTTTTTTTATCTTATTACATTTTCTTTTTTCACACTCTTTCATATGACATATCATTTATTTGCAAAAATTGCCTCATTTTGACACATAATTCAATAAACAGTTTCTATTATCGAAATTCATGAGCTTCCCCCTACGATTTTTTGAAATGATGAAAATTTAATTTTCAAAATGTTCTTTTTACATTTTTAACAAAGTTCTGCAGCTCAAGAAATAATTTCTGTGAAAAAATTTTCAAATACAGTGGAATCCGGTTATAACGACCCTGAAGAAACCGGAATATTTCGTCGTTACAACCGAATGTCGTTATATGCACACATAATTTTTTTTTGTTCATTGTTAACTTAAAAAAAAATTTATTATAAACAGTAAAAATAAAAACATAAAACCTAGGGTAAATAAATACAATAAGTTTTTTTGTTTCTTTGACTTTCTGATAAAAAATATTTTCCTTTTAAAACTTCCATCCATATATATACTTTTTACCTTAAAATTTTAAAATTCTATCGAGCATGAGTTTAAAGAAGAACCTTGTTTCATCAGTATTATACATTTTTTCTGAGTCCAAATAACCATCTCGAAGTTTTGGGAAAAATTCTGTAGTCACCTTGGGATACATCACCTGCTTCACCTGAAACCTTGCATTTTCGCTATCGAAAATGGTAAATCAAACTTTCTAAACAAGAAAAATTCGTGTTACCTAAAATTTTAACTAAATCATTGGTTTTTTCTTTTAAAATATGATAGGTTAGAGCAGGAGTGGGCAAACGGTCGATCGCGATCCGACATTTTAAATAATTAACTAGGTTAATTTCAAATCTTCTTATTTAAATATGTACTTTAAATATAGCTGATGATGAATTAAAAATCCATTGTACAACTGACGTGACTAATTACCAAGCAGTGCATCTACACCCTTCTATTTATTTTACTGCATACGTACGCACTTTTTATTTTTACTCCCTGCTATACACATTCTCTTAATACTGCGCTTGCGGTGAGATCAAAAATAACAAGACAAGAAATTTAGAAAACAACCTCAAAAAAAGGTTTGTATATTTGTGCATCAAAAAAGTATGCCATTTGCTGAAAAAACAAATTTGCCTTTGCATAAATTAGTTGCTATGTCTACTGACGGAGCACCTTCAATGATTGGTAGAAATAATAGATTTTTAGCCCTTTGCAAGCAAAATGAACAGTTTCCTGATTTTATATCATTTCATTGCATAATTCGTAATAATGCGTTATTTGCAAAAATATTGGATGTCGATGATATTATGGACGTGGCAGTTAAAATTGCTAATTCGATAAGAGCGCGAAGTTTAAGGAGGCGTCTCTTCCGTAGTCAACTTGAAGATAATAACTCTGAATATAAAGATTTACTTCTTTTTTGTCATGTAAGGTGGCTTAGTCAAGGAAGCTTTTTGGAAAGATTTCTAAATCTTTTGCCTGAAATTATTACATTTATTTATGGACACATTGGGAGGAAAACATGAACAATTGAAAGATCCAGTATGGCTAAAAAAACTAGCATTTCTAACAGATTTTATGGGCCTTTACAACTCGCTCAATTTACAATTACAAGGAAATAGAAAAAATATTATTGGGTTGTTCAGTTCTGTAAGTGCTTTTAAGGCCAAATTAAAACTTTTTGCTTCACAATTAAAAGGGCAAAATTTAAAATATTTTATACTTAAATTTATAAAAACATATTAAACTTACTGGTGAATGTAATATTGAAATGTTTTGTTCTGAATTGGAAAATTTTTATCAAGAATTTGAGGGACGATTTGCAAATCTCAATAATTTTCAACCGATATTTGAATTTATTTCATTTCCTTTTGGAGAGTTCGATAACGAGGATATTTCATCAAATATTGCTCATATCATTTTCAATTGAATTCATCGGATGTAGAGTTAGAAATTTTAACAATACAATCAGATATAATTCTGAAAGCACTTGCTTTCTGAAAATTCTGAAAATAATTTTTGGAATTTATTACCAGAGAGATCGATTACCACATTCATATGCTAGTTTAAACAGTGAGTTGATCCAGCTTAATCACTCAAAGACTACTGAAGAGGAAAATGTAGCGATTTCCGAAACAGACTGTCTAGTCAGCTAAGTGATTGACTCTATACAGAGTTGTTGTTGTTGTTGTTGTTGTTGCCTTCTTGAAAACTTACTTGATCTAAAGCTCACAATCTTAATTCATGTAATTATTCAATAGATCATAAAAACTAATTAGCTTAAAAATATTTAACAATTAAGAACATTGCACAAAATATTATATACAACGAATTTAATATATTGTGATTAGTAAAGACCTAATAAAAGATACAATTTTTTTTTTTGTTAATTAAATTCACTTTTCGAAGTCGAACGCACATTAATAAGAAAAATTAATGTCGATCATACCAGTATTAAGTTTGCCCACCCCTGGTTTAGAGGTATATATCGCGATTTTTGGATTTTCTACGTTTTGAGGAGGTGTGATCCTTATATTTTTCCTATGTTTCCATATTTTGGATATTGAAGAATATGACGCAAGAAATTCCTCGCCGTTTTCAAACCGCCAGATTATTGCAGATTTTTCTTCAATGATGAACGCGTTACGTTTAGTTTGTGGAGGCATTTTGAACACAGTAAAAAATGAATCATGCATTTGAAGGAACAAATATATACTGAGCAAAATCACATGCGCAAATGAAGCTATGCAGTTTTGTTGTCAATGAATTTTATACGGTTATTTCCCTTTCAACAAAGCAAAAATTGCAAATATGTTCAGTGAATATTGTTTGTTCACATATAAATAAAATAAAATTCATAAGTAAGCAAATCTTGTCTCAACTTGCTTTCGCCGTCGCTATATGTGAAAAAATATTTTTTTATATTTTATGAAAACTGCGTCGTTATATGCGAACTCGTCGTTATATCCATCGACGTTAAAAGCGAACGCAGTTCCTAAAGGCTTGATTACCCAAGCGTAACGTGAGGTGACGCAGCGGGATGTAGCGTAGTGCGACGTTGCCTCGAGGATAAGCGATTACCGAAATCGTAATCCAACGTAGTGCAGGCGGCGTAGTGCAGGGCACTCATTTTATTCTAGAAGGCCTATTTACTTCTCCTCGTCAATAAAAGATTGCATTCTTTCTTATATAGTATTAAAATTTACAAAAATGTGAAGTTAAACAAATTTTTTCGCTTGTAACACAGCTGTCGAACTACCAAAAATCGTAACGTTGCGTAGAAATCTATTTTCTACAGACTTCTACGCTGCGTCACGCCACGTTACGATTTCGGTAACGACTTGTACACATTTATCATTAAACAGATTTTAGCTTGACAATTGGCAACGTCGCGCTACGTTACCTTACGCTTGGCTAATCCAGCCTTAAGGAAAGAGTAATTAGAAAATGCGGACTTCAAGAATACGACGTTATAGCAGAAATGTTGTTATAACCGAGGTCGTTATAAGTGAATTCCACTGTATCTCAAACCATTTCATAGTTTTATACACCAATCTATGTTTTAAGCCATTTCGGTACATATAAAAATATGCGTGGGTGAAACAGTTCTTCCGTGTTTCTGAACCGATTTTGATAATTTTTTTTAAAGAAGCTACCTGAAATATTAGCGTTTAAAGAATATTTCTTAAGTAAAACCTTAACTATAAGAAATGGAAAAACATGGTGTAAGAGGAAATTTTCGACATTAATACAACAAAAAACATTTTTCGCTATATCTTACGAATACCCTACAATAAGCATTTTTGTATGTAACATGTGTCAATATATATTGTGATGATGAAAATTCTTATAAATAGTAAATTCTGAAAAATTCCCTTGATTTTGACATAAAAGTTATGGCGATATCTTGAAAACTATAGCTTTTCTCAGTGCAACGTATTTTTATATGAAAAGCCCTGACTGTGAATAATGTACGAAAGTTTTTATGGGTAATGTTTTTACAGAAATTTTTTAAAGAATTTCAACTATTTTTATGTCTAAATTATTGCGATAATTTGAAACTTAAGATTTTCTTAGTACAGCATATTTTCTTAAAGCAAGGTCATGCCGCAGAACTAGAAAAAACGATTGAAATTTCAGAAAATTGGTCGAATTTCGGCCACTGGCGATACTAGTATATTTGAAATTTGTCAAAATCTTTAATAGCTTAAAGGTTTTTTAAAATGGTTATTGGAAAGAGTGAAATTTTGCTATTAGGGAGTTATATTTAGACACTAGAATGATTTCTTTGAAAATGTTTTCAAAATTTTCTATAAATGTTATATATGGATTGATTTATTTTTTGGAAACCTATGGGGATGTTTAAACCCCATAGATAAATATTTTTTTTGTTTATCTAAAACTCAGATACAATAAAAGTTGGATTACCTTGTAAAAAAAAGAGGTTTTTACCTTGAGTAAAAAAAAAATTGTATTTTTATTTTAGGTTTTTATTTTTTCGTTGTTAATTGAAATTGGATTTTGAGATAGTTATTAATGTACGAGCATAGAAATAAGCAAAATTTAAAGGTATTCAATATGTCTAGAATATATTTTTAAATACTTATATTGTTTGTTTTACCTTGTTCTTTTGAGAATTCTTCACTGTTTTTGTTTTTGTAGTGTTTAAATTAATTTTGTAGAATACTAAAATACCTTTCGTGTTAATAATATTGATTTTATAAAAAACAGAACATTTTCGTTGACTGCAAAATTTGCGGACGACTATAAAAAACTACTCTAAAAAATGAAATAAAAAGGAAACTAAGATAAAATAATAATGACCTTTACAAACAAACTGTACAGCATTCTATTAAAACTTTTATGACCCTTTTTTATTCTAAAAAAAGCTATTTTAAATACAAACACTTTCAACACACACAACGGTTTTTTCAGTGCAAACAACTACAATAAGTTCTTCACCAAATTATTTGCAAACAAATTCAATACATATACAGTGGCTCACAACGAAAGTCGGGCAGGCATTGCTTAGCATTTTCGCATTGATTTCAGAAATGAAAATGTATGAAAAATATTGCAATATATATTTTTTCAAAACGTTATTGTTTGGTGAACAAAATTAAACAGAAGTATAATTAAAAATTAGAACATAACGGTGAAATAAATTTAAATCAACAAACAAACCTATAAAAACGAGCTCACATTGAAAGTCCGGCAAGTAAAGAAAAAATGCAAATTGTGGTCCTTAAACCATTATTCCTGCTTACAACCTTTTACTACTGTTGGAATAACTTCATTCAAACGCCAAACTTACAAAAATAAACATTTCTCGAAAAGTGAATCAATCAACACTGGCAGAAAGGCAGATCGTGATAGATAATTATTTGAAAGGAAAATCCGAGCGACAAATTTCACAAATCGCCATAAAAAGTGAATCAACAGTGCACGATATAATCAAGCATTATATACAAGATAAGAGAATATGCAATAAAGAACTTACAGTAGCTAAAAATAAACTTAGCTCCAAAGGTGAAAGGTATTTTTTAAGAGATATAATAAAATACCCATTTTTATTTGCACTAAAACTAGAGGTTATGTTAAAACTCAATTTGAATAAGAGTGTTCTCTCAGAAACAATTTGAAGAGTTTTGAGATAAAATGTTTAAATTGAGGAGTAACACGAAAAAAGCACTGCATCAGAAAGAAAAATGTAATAGAACGGCCCAATTTCATGCACGAGAAGATGACCAAAGACTTTCTATTCTAGGGCAAGGTTAATAAAACAGAAAACATTAGGATCTTGAGCACTTTTAAACAATAAACTTTTAGTACAGGTTTTGTTTACCGATGAGAGTTTATTTAATTTATATAGTTCAGAAGGAAAGCGAAAACCGAATAAAGAATTTTGCAATAAAAATTCTAAACATACGGTTAAGCATGGCAGAGGATCAGTCATGGTTTGGTGCTGCGTCTGATGTTGGAAGGATTCATTTTATTGAAGGTATAATGGACAAAAATATGTTCCTTGACATTCTCATGGCGCAAGTAAAAGAAAGTGCGGGTAAATAAGGAATTGCAGACAATTTTAAGTCTTACCAAGACAATGACCTGAAACATACGATGCTCTCGGTAAAGAATTGTGTACTTAATATTTGCCCAAATGTCATAAAAACAACCTCACCAGGCTTAGATTAAACGATTATAGAACATCTATGAAATGAACTTCAACCCTGAGTGCAGTATCAGAGATAGGCAACTAAAGATCCAATCCTAAAAAAAAAGTATCCTAAGTGAAGAGTGGAATCAGTTTGTATCTGAAGTTTTTAAAGATTTGGTTGCACCCATTTCAAAAAGACTAAAGGCAGTCATATAAGAAAAAAGATTGGCAACAAAATATTAAATTCTTAGTTTTAGCATTTAGCCCGACTTTCAATGTGAGCTCGTTTTTAAAGCTTTGGTTTGATTTAATTTTGTTTTACCGTTGTGCTCTAATTTGTTAACTATGTTTCTGTTTAATTTTGCTCACCAATAAAGAAAGTTTTGAAAAAAATATTTACTTCAAGTTTCTTATTACATTTTCATTTCTGAAACCAATGCGCAAGTGCTAAGAAATGCCTGCCTGACTTTCGTTGTTAGCCACTGTAGGCTGGACCGAATCGAGAATGTGATTCCTTCGCTTAGTGTCTCAAAAGTAAGAGGTATTTTTAAACACAATACCTCCTCAAACAGGTATACAAAATTTGCTCGTAAATTGGGATCAAATTAAAAAAATCTGAAAAATGTCATAGAATTCTTCATACGATATATGACTGAAAATATCTACACAGAAAAAAATGTGCGGAGTTAACCCAAGTTTTTTCATGAGTCAAAAGAGTTTTTGAGAAGTTAAAAACCTTTTGTCGCCGTAAAACACAAAATGAATTGCATCAATATTTTTTTTTGTTAATCTAAAACTTTTTTGCTTGATACAACTCATTTTCAAAGTTTGGAGTAAACTAAAAGCAGTTTCAAATTTACTCTGGATCTTCTCCGAACATTTGTCTTTTTAACTCCATTAAAACTTATTGCAACCATCTATGTAGAACGTCTTTGTATTTTAAAGCTGAAACGGAGTTATGTTTAGCACGAAACAGAGTCTGCTCAAGCAAATACTTCCGTTTGTTCGTTTTACTTTGAATGAGGAGAAAGTACTCAAATATTTTAACAAGCAAATCAAGTGTGCTGTAAGAATTAAATGTTGCATAATGATAAGAAAGGGCCGTTTTTACTATTGCGAGTTATATGTTTTCGTTTATCTTTATCGAAGTGAAACTTCTTATGCGGTTATTTGATATAGAGGGTAAAATTTTTCATGTCTCGTCACGAAATTTTTTATCTCGTCACAAAAAATTGTGTACACAAGCAATGATATTTTTTTTGTAGCAGATAGATTTTGACCCCTAGAAGGGTGGCAGACAGATTTTTTCGCGTTATTTCGTAAATGTCAAATCACGGACATATTCCGCATACATCGGAAACCATTAAGACCAATATTACTAAACGAAGCACCAAAAAATGACATGAAAATATTAAATAAACAGAATATATTTTATGAAAATTTTGTATTGTATTTTGTTTGAGATGCTATCTCTTTCTTTCTCTCTGTTTTTTTTTACAAAAATCTATCTTATTCTTTATATTAAGAAGTTTCCCTTCTGTACTGTATACACACTATACTGTAATTTTTTTTTTAACCTGCGATGTATTTTTTATAGAAAATTTTGGGAAACTAAACAATTTTATTAAATTTGGTATACAACTGCTGTTTGAATAGAAGTCAAGATACATACATTTTTTAAAGGAATTTATGAGTTTTTGAAACATACTAAAGTCACATATTACCATATTTTATTAACGAAACTACATTAAACAATAATAAACAAATTTTTAATGTATGTATCACGACATTAAGGCAACCCTGCCCTGCTGACAAATCGCCTTGAGAATATTCTACCTATTTTTGTACCAAATTTAATTACTACAATATATCATCAATATATATCGGAATTAAGCATATTAAATTAAATGCCACGTTTTTTTTTTGCATTAGTATAGGAACATAACTAACTCATCTTTTAAAACATTCATAAACCGAGTGTTCACCCTGTTGGATAATCCTTACTACATTTTGATAAATGCTTAAAAAATATCTTTTCCCTCATTGAACGAACAAAACTACAGCAATCAATTGTTAAATCAATGCAAATATTTATCCCTTTTTCAAATATGTTATATACAAAAATCCCGTTTTTAAAAAATTTCCCTTAAAATCAAAGAAATGAAACACCTTTGAAACAAATTTTGAGAGTTGAGCGCAATGTAAGCTCAAAAGTAAAAAAAGTTTTTTTTTATAAAAAATTATAAGAAATTATAAGAGAAATAAGAGATTAAAAATTGCCAAATCGTGGATAAGCTGCTCTGTGAGTATGGATAAGAGATTCTGTTTTCGGCGTTAACCATGTCTTTAATTTCCTTTGTGTTCAATTGAAATAAGAACTAAATAAAAATAATAAAACACAAAAGAAATTACGGGTTCTTTATTTGACTCTTTTGTGGGTGAGTTTATTTATTTTTGAAGCTATATGCTACATTTAAATGAGTTGATTCTAGTTTGTTTTTGAGTGAACTAAAAATTTAAAAATTCTCAATTTCTCAACCTTAAAACAACTCAAAACGGAGTCAGTAATACTTTTCAAACAAATCTAATTTTTGAAGGAAATTGAACACACAAACGGAGTTACATATAGTTTTTACAGCTTTGGCAAAATACCATGCACGAAAAGAGTTTAATTGACTCCAAATATGACATTATTTACTCCGCTTTTTTTTTGGTGTACAAGCAAAACAATCTTTTTTTCTATATCCCAAAGCAGAGAACACATATTATGATAGAACTCGCATTAACTTTTTACAGCAGCAACAACAACAATAACAACGATAATGACTACCTCACAAACAAATTTACGTATTCAATTTAATACTATCATAAATACACACTTCCGGCTAAAGCCACTACATACCTACTACCTAAAAAAGATAAGCATAAATATCGTTGTTGGCACAATATTTACCACCCAAAGCTAAATCGTTATAAAAAGCAAGGTAAGGAATTCAATTACTGCAACAGCTTGTTCTAGATTTCTTGTTATGAATTTCAATTCCTCATATCTCATGCCTTGAAAGAAGAAAGATGATGAAAGAGTAATGGAAAAAGGTGGATGTGTAGTAGAGTTTTGGGGATATGGACATGACTGCTGAATGAGGGCGAGCTCAGTTAAATGTGGTACAGCTACAGGTGAGAGGAACTTTTTCCAGTTATCCCAGCCAAAGGCGATATGATTACAAACATAAGTTGCTTAAACATTTCATGGATGACTACTGTTATTTTAGAACTATCAACAATTTTTTAATCGTAAATTAAAATCTAGCATTCTTATTATTTCTTTGATTTTTAAAAATCAATAAAAAAATATAAAGATATTAACCGCTTTATTTTGTATAAAGAAAATGCACACCAACGACAAGCAAGACACGAGAATCAACACTTTTTTCTATACGAAATTCTATTGCCTCTCGTATCTTGCTTGTCGTTGGTGTGCATTTTTGTTATACAAAATATAATGGTAAATATACTTACAGTAAAAGAAGTGGACAGTTACGAAATGTGTGCTCTTTTTTATTTGCAATTATGCATAGTTTTTGTTCCGATATTATTTTAGATTCAGCGTCAGTATATGAACTTAACACATATATAAACATACGGATATTCATAAATTGCAATAAATCAAAAAATTGTTATACTAAAACATTCGTTTCCTAACATCCACAAAATGAAAAATACTAGTTTAAAGTCAACTAGTGTAAAAAACAAACAGTTTTTTAGAAAACATTTTCGTTAAAATTGTGCACAAAACTGACATTTAAAACATGGTGATGTTCTTATTTTTTCAAAGATGGAAGTAAATGAACAGTGTTTATTCAAACCTTGAGTTTCTTGGCAGTTATTTATTAATTCTTAAAGTGTAAGAAAATATTTATTTCAACATTTCAACATTTCAACATATTTAGTTCAACATTTTTTTTAAACTGAAAAAAAAATTGTGATAAACCTTAAAACAACACCGAAAATGCAAATCTTTTGATCTTCTACACGAATTGAGGTATCTCAATATTTTTTTTATAGACAAAAAATAAAACAGCTCTAACTTTTCAAATTTTTATTAAAATAGAAATATTTTAGAATTAATTTTTGAAGGTAGGCTTTCTGAATAGTAAAAATCTATAAAACAAAATTTTCAATATAACTTTATTTAGTAGAAAAAAAAGTTTCGAAAAAAATGTGTTATAACATGCAGTTTTATATGAGCACCAATACTTCCGTTATTTCACAATTTTCTGGAACAGTTACTTTCTTCGCTGTTGTGATGTTTTTATATTCTGAAAGTATATCCACGTTGTGTCACATCAAAGACTTTCGAAGTAGACTGTACTTTTCCTTCGAAAGTCCCAAGTTCACCAATTAAGCCAAGGCATCCTCAGCGGCATATTTTATGGGATATGCATTCGGTGGAGTAGGAATGCTGTACTTAATCCTCTTCAATCGGATAGGACTAGCAACAGAAACCGCCTTCGTTATATCGCCTCTTATTTTTTCTTTATCTCTGTTGTATTTAACTCATAATGCTGTTGCCAGTTGTCCGGTAGAAATCGCTTCTGTAGCATCCACAAGTTTTTTTTTTTGGGGATGTTGAACTTTTGTCTGATGATTTCCTTGGCCTTCTTCTTGCAGATTTTGAAGTACTTGGCAATTCGTCGGATTTGTCTTCTACTCCTCATAGTGGATACCGGCACTTTCCTGTAGCCAATTTTTATATTTTCAATTGAATGTTTTATCTGAACTACGTACACTATTTCATTTACATTTTACTCTATTGAATTAATGCATGAATTTTTTCCCGAATTTCAGGTTTTCTAATTTTTCATCAGTAATGCTAAGAAGTTATTGCAATGCTGCTCCAAAATTTAATTCAGTTGATGAACTTTTGAATATTTTATACATGATATGATTTGAAATAAACATTTTTACAGGTGCTTATTTACAGAACAAAGTGAAACGCTCTGTTTTTAGCTTTTGGAAGAACTGACAGAAAACTTATAGAATATTACTATTTATACCATTTAAATTAATATATTTCTTTTCATTTTCCCTGAAATAAGTTGAAAGAAAACATAACACTTTTATTAACCCAAATATAAAAATTTTTAAACTACCTTCCTCAGGTAATCGAATTCTTTAAGTTTTTCTACCTGTTAAAGAAAGCATAATATTTTTATTGCCCCGGATACAAACTGCGTACGTTCTCATTCGGTGTCGAGTTTTTAAATTTTTTACCTGTGAAATTATAGCCTGTATCAAAAACAAGCCTAGAAAAAAAATTATTTGCCTTTATTTTTTAACTGCTGTGTATATTATTTTTACAATATCTTCCCTTATAGCCTGATAAAAAATGTAAACTTCAGGAATTGGGACCCTATAAATTGACATTGGCATAACAAGAAAAAATTTTACAATGCTTATTATTATATTATTTGTGTGTTCACAATAAAAATAATAATCTAAATATTCCAAAAGTACAGTTTCGGAAAAGTACAGTCACCTCCTACATTTAAAAAAAAAACACTTTATTTTTAGTGTTAGTTGATAGTAAAAAGACCGCTAATGTCATACACGCAAAAAAAAAATAACTTTTCTTTCATAACATGCAGAAAAATTTGAACCTCATCTTGAACTAAAAAAAAAGAATAAAAATTAAATTAAAAAACTCGAAAAAAACCATTTCTCCAAATAAGTTAAGATTTTACATTCGCGAGTTTAGAGTAATTGTTAATTAAACTGCAGCATTAGATTTGCGAATTTCCACCACATCAAAATTGATTTTCGCAACCACTTTTTAGAAATGTGTCTCCACTGTGCGCCGTCAAACATCACGCTAAAAAAAGGTACCCAAACGTTCTCCATCGCAGAGCACGTTCATGTCATCTGATATAAAAAACCAAAACATTTTATAAGTTATAATATATGTATTGAAGCCTGATCCTGTAACCTTATATATTGATTCGCAAACATCGAATGTTTTCGTACACTTTTTAAGTATTTATTTTAGAATAAGAGTAATGAAACGTAGATCATTCGAAAGGTGCTGCAACATAGACAAGGGCGTCCGCAGAACTTTTTCTAGGGGGTGGGGGGGACAAAGGTGTGCACATATATGAGAATGAACGTGAAATGTTACCTATGTAATTTTATTGTTTGAGATTTTCGGTGAAAATTTTGTGAACACTGCACGTTAATGCACTCCACATATGCAACATATTAATAAAAACAATAGATGCACAACAGACGACAAATAGAAAAAATCTATTGTTAATCGTTAATCGCTGATCAGGGCTGCTTAAGGGCCATATAGACTGCACAGACTATTTGCGCAAACAAGACTTTTTTTTCTCGTCATAGCGACGACCATACACTTCACAGACTTTATTTTTCACATTTTTTCGCAGACTTTTAATTTGTATTAATTTTTTCTTTTCTGCTTTCATTTTTATATATTTTCCTTCACAAAAAGTGATTCACAGCTTATTCTATGCGGTGCATACTTTCAATTTTAGGGCTTTATAACAACGAAACTAACAGGAATAGAAAAAATAATATGGTAGCATTTAAAAGAACAAGATGTTTAGTTTAATAAATTAACTTAATTTATTGTAAAAGTATATATTAAGTTGGCTTAAAATTAAGAAACCAGAAAATACTGTTTAATTTTATATCACAGCTTATTTTATGCAGTCACTTGTCATTTATAAATTTTTCGTATTAATTAATGATATTTGATATTTTTATTATTTGGTATGATAGCCCTTGTTGTCCACAACAGATCTGAGGTAGTTTGGCATTGATGCGACCAGTTTTTAAGTGATAGTTGGCAAAATATTCGCCCACTTCGTTTTCAATATCTCTTTCAGGTGGTTTTTGTTTGAAATTTGATGTTTTCGGATTTTATTTTCCAATAAAGACCACACATTTTCAATAACATTAAGGCCTGGCGACTGTGCTGGCGGCGTCATCAATTGTGGGCAGTTGTATATTAGCCTGGTTTGCACAATACCCGCTTTGTGCTTTCGATCGTCATACTGGTAAAATCGGAAATTCAATTTTATACCCAGAACCTTTGCACTCTGCAACAAATTGTTGTTCAGGATCTGTAGGTACTTAGATTTGTCTATTGCTGTTTTAATAAACGGCAACTTCCCAGTACCAGCAGCTGACATTCAGGCCCAAACCATGACGCTGCCACCGCCATGTTTCACGGTTTGTTTTAAGTTTTTTTTGTTGACTTCGGTATTCGGTTTTCGCCACATATAGCACATACCATCTGAACCGAATAAATTGATATTCGATTTATCTGCAAAAATATTTGAATTCCAGTATTCTGGAGCCTTGGACATATGTTCTTTGTCGTAGTTGAGTCTGCATAATCTGTTTTTGGGGATAATAAACGGCTTGTTTCGTGTTACTCGGCCATGAAAGTTCTTTTTGCGCAAGACACGTCGAATAGTTTTAGCACTACTCTTTTTGCTCAGGTCAGTTTGATCTTCAAAAGCCATTTTCGGAGCTGAGAGTCTCGGATTAGCCTTTATCTTCCGTACAATATGACGCTCGTCGGTTGCATTAAAAATTTGGTTTGGTGCTTCTTTGCTCTTATTGTGCAATCGATTCTTATGAACGAAGCGCTCGTTGATTTTTTTGCCCTGTAGAGGAATTGCTATTAACCATTTCAGCCATTTTTTACTCCGAGCTGCTGTTTTTAAAATAGTATATAACCAATTCTCGTTGTGCGCGCTCCTATTTTAAATAATCATAGAAGCAGACACTTGAAGCAATAAAATCCGACTAAAAAGCTAACACAAAGCAATTATAGAAATATAACGATGGCATAGCTAACGAAAGTACCGTTAGACAGCGCAGCATTATAGTACCGTAACAGAGAGAAGTGACTGCATAAAATAAGCTGCGAGATGAAATTAAGCAGTATTTTCTGTTCTCTTATTTTTTAAACATCTAAATATATGTATTCACAATTAATGGAAAACCTTTATTTAACTAGACTTTTTGCTCTTTTAAATGACACCATATTATCTTTTGTATTCCTGTTAGTTTCGTTTTTATAAAGCCCTAAAGTTTAAAGTATGCACTGCATAAAATAAGCTGTGAGCCACTGTACGTCTTCACTGTATAAAACTTTCGGTATTATGGCAAGTTTGCGCAAACACAACCAAAACTTAAAATATTTTATAGCAGACATCAGCACAAACCTAAAAACAGCCAAACACACTGTCGAATAGAGTGCGCAAACACTTGTTTGCGCAGACAATCTGTGTAGTCTATTTGGCACTTTATGCAAACGTATTGGAGCGTGTTGTAGCGCTACACAAAATTGCTGTATGACCAATGCGTATAAGTAGTTAACGAAATCGTAACAAAACGTGACAAAACTAAGATTTTTACCAAAATATTAAGATATTAGGACTCAGGCTTAGAACTTTTTATTTTTTAAAATTTTTTATGACTAACATATACACATTAAAAATAAATATTTATAAAATTTTTCCCGTCTAGGGGGGGGCAAGTGCCCCCCCTGCACCCCCCTGTGGACGCCTATGAACATAGATGTACCGAAATATGTTCGGTTTGAAATTGATGACCTATGACCTGAAATATGAAAGTTTATATTAATTTAAGTAAGGGATTTCAGGGCTAGGAAGAGGTGGAATGTTAAATAAGGTATCGGATGAAAGGTCTGATTGAAGAGGCTTGCACAATAGGATTGGATATTAGATTGTTGACCTTTGAACTGAAATATGAGCGTTAGAAGAGCTTTTTTTAAATAAACTCTAAGCTATAAGAGATAAAATTAAATGATGTAAGAGGGAATTTTAGACATTGATAAGATTTGCAAAAAAAAATTCAAACATTTTTCCCCATCTCTTACGGATAGCCTACAATAAGTATGTTTTTATCAGGCATGTTCTGAAATTCGCGCGATTTAAAATCGATACCGGAATAGTAAATCGTACGATTTGTATTTAGGTGTTCCGAAAACCGTGCGATTTGGTTCAATTCGAAATTAACTTCGAAACAGCTGTTTTGTACTATTGTGAATAGTTGCTTTAAGTTTCTTAAATTTCTTAAAATAAAAATTAATTAAAATCTTAAGAATGAGTGTTTTCTCTGTGTCAGCTTATATATTGAGTGAGCAAGTGCGACACAATGAAGAAAAAATTAAGAGACGCACGCTAAGGGACCACTCAAACTCTTTGGACATTCACGAATCATTGTAAGTGGTATTTGTGTAGCTAGCTTAACATTCTCTTAAAATTAATGAAACTTACAGATTCATATCCTATTACCGCATCAATAAGGAGGCATTTAAAGATATTCTCGATAATATAGAGGACTTGATAAAGGAAACATCCATTCCTGTGCCGCTGCAACTGGCTGCCACACTAAGGTTTTTAGGGGAAGGAGGGTATCAAAGAGCAGTTGGTAAAGATGCAGACATTGCGCTAGCAAGGAGCACTGTTTCCAAAACTTTAACGACAGTCTTAAATGTCCTTGAAAGTGTTTTGTGTCCAAAGTGGATACAATTAAGGATGAGCCAAGAGGAAGTTCGAAGTTCAAAACTGCACTTCACTGAAAAATTTCGGATGCCCGGTGTGATTGGTTGCATTGATGGCACCCACGTTAAAATTGTGAAGCCGCATCAGGATGAACATCGGTATATTAATAGAAAGGGCTGTTTTAGTATAAATGCTATGATAGTACGTTACTGAAATAAGCACTTGAAATATTAAATAACTATATTATTTTACAGATATGCGACAACAACATGTTTATAAGAGCTGTGGATGCGTGCCACCCCGGTGCAAGTCACGACGCCCTTATTTTTAAATTAAGCAGTGCACGACAATTTTTTCTTTCTAAATATGAAAGTGGTGAACGTGGTTCTTGGATGCTAGGTGACTCGGGGTATGGTATTGAACCCTTCTTATTAACCCCATACAGGGATCCAAATGCTGAAACATCGCAGCACAGATTCAACCAGCAGCATTCCAAAGCACGTAATATCGTGGAAAGGGTCATCGGAGTACTTAAAAGCCGTTTTAGGTGCTTACAAACAACACTACCATATGCACCACAAAAAGTTGTAAAAATTATTAATATTTGCAGTACACTACATAAAATTTGTAGGCACTATCGCTTGGAAGATTTTAAAGTAGAAGAAAGTGAAGCATTACAGGACGAAATCGTTGAAGAAAGTAGTTCTCTTATAGAAGCTGGTCAAAATATAAGAAATGAAATAGCTAATAGTTTAATAGGATTAATATGATAGTTTAATAGGATTAATATGAAAGTTACTTTTATTTTAAAAATGTAAATTCAGTATTTTTGAAAACATTAAAGTCTAAAATGCACAGTTTTGTTATAATTAAATTATTTAAATAAAATTAGCAAAAAAACAACATAAAAAATCAAAGTTCACATTTTCTTTTAAAAGTACATACCATAGAATTTCATTCAGGAACATTATTAAATTAAAAGATTCACATCTCTTATTAAAATTGAATTATTTAAATTAAATTAGCAAAAAACAACATAAAAAAATAGTTCACATATTCTTATTAAATAAAAACTTAGAATTTAATTCAGGCAGGTACTTCATGTACGAAAAATTATTGTTTAACTTTAAATTCTCTTCTTTAATCTGAGTCTTTCTTTTTGTACTTCCAATATTTCTCTTTTTATTTCAATTTTAGTTTGGGCAAGTTTCTCTATTTTTTTGTAGTGAGATCTGCGAAGCTCATTTTGTTCGGCACTTAAAGAATTTTTCTGGGAAACCACGTCAACAAGTTTTTCTAACGACCTATAAACCCTTTTTATGCTGCTCCTGTTTTCTCCCAATATTTGAGCACTCTCTTTTGTGGTTTCCAGAACCAGCTTCATGGTATTTGAAATACTTCCAACTGCGGTTGCCTCCGTTGACATGTGCTTTTTTATGCAGTCCTGCATTGTCTCATAACGAATTCTTTTTCGCGGCGGCTGAGACTCCACATTGCTTGGCCCTGCCGTGTCATCCACATCTGAGCAACTTAAAATATTATTAAATATTGGGTCGTCAGTTACTTGTGGTACTTGATTGCTTGTGCTCGGTAGAAACGATGTGCTTGTAGGCATACCAAATGACGTTGAATTAGATATCCCATCGACTGCTATGTAAAGTCCACAAATTTTGGCAATCCCGTCTTCTGTAGGTGAAACTACGAACTGGTTGAAAGGACCACCTCCAGTTCCACGGGTCTCGCATTTATTGTGGGAAAGTTTTTTGCGTATTGTTGCTTTCCAATCTGACCAGATCTATAAAAACAACTCAATTTCTGTAAAAAAAAATTAATGCAATATGAGGTAAAGCTTACCTTTTTCCAACCATTAACGTCTTTTTGAGGAGGTCCTTCACTGTTCAGAGCGTTGGTTAGTTCCACCCACAAAGACTCTGCGTTTATTCTATCTCCTTTTATAAAGTTTTTTGCAAGATCATGGTGTTCTTCCATGAAGGCCAAAAAAATTTTGTCTTGCGCAGAGTTCTTGTGTTTTCCCCTAAAGTTAAATGTTTTTAACTTTACTAAAATACTAAGATTAACTTTAATGAAATACTTACATTTTTTAATCAAATATTATATACAAAAAAGCTTGGTTATTTCAGAAACAAACAGCAAAAACTTCAGGAACAAACTGACCGATTTTAATTCGGAAGATAACAGCCGAAATCGATTTTCAGAACAGGGTGTTTCGTAGCGATTTTAAGTTCGAAAAAATTAAACCGGAACGAAATATGGGACATGGCAAATCGATTTCGGTATAAATTCGCAGCGAAAACGTTTTACAGAACATGCCTGTATGTTTATGTTTGAGATTTCTTACAAATTGTAAGTTTTGAAAAATTCCCGTTATTTTTTTTTTTTTTTTCTCAGTACAATGTATTTTTGTATGAAAAGTCGTCGATTTTGAGAAAGCACGGTACACTAAAGCTTTTTGGGTAGTATATTTTACAGAAAGTATAGTGAAACAAAATTCACTTATTTCGACATTAAAACTATTGCGATGACTTAAAAACTTGAATTTAAAAATGAGAAAAGAACTATTGAAATTTCAAGTTTCGATTTTGGAAGCAAATATTTCCACTATCTTCTAATCAATTTCTCTAAAATTTTCTTTGACTATAATTTCACTTAAATTACTATAGAAAAATGAAAAATATTAACCATTACCTTACCAATTTCATGTTATATAAATTATTTTTAAAAAGCTTCTACAATATTCAATGCTCGCTCAAAAAACTTTTATTTTAATTTCTCTCACTCTTTCATACGACACATCATTTATCCGCAAATATGATTTCATTTTGACACAAAACTCAATAAACAGTTTCTATAATTAAAAATAACGGGCATTGGCCTGCATTTTTTTGGGGAAAAATAATTTTTTTAATTGTATTTTTTATATATTTTCTAAAAAAAATACAGTTTCCAAAATAATTCTGGTGAACAAATTTCCTTTATATTTGTTATCAATCACAAGCTTTACATAAATATATATTTTCATACCATTTCACTACATCTACATCTTTTTGTTTTATTTTAATTATTATACATACGCTAAGAACAAAAGCTGTCGTATATTTGTTAGTATTTATTATAAGATTTAACCGACTTTTATATTATACTAATTATTATGTATATATATAAAATGGAATGTGTGTTTGTTTATTTGTTTGTTTGTACCTTATAGGAGACCAAACCTCTGGACCGATCTTCCTGAAATTTTCACAGCATTTAACTGGGACTCTGGCATGATTAATAGGGTACTTTTTCGACCACGTCCACTTTTACGCCCACTTTTTTAAAATTATGTAATTGCTCCCATATAGTTTTTAACAGATTTACTTCAAATTGTATACACATTATACTCCAGGCGAGGTAGAAATAAACATTTCTTACGCCACTCCCCCTTTCACGCCCCTTTTCACGCCAAATTTCAGTTTTAAACTTTTTGTTCTCTGTACAAATTTGTTCCTTCCAACGGATTATTTTTTATTTGGTAGTATATTGCTCTTAATACTGTTAACGTCGCTATATTACTATGCACGCCCACTTCACCGCCTCCTTTTTTTAATTCAGGTACTTACTTATACCACTAACAATGTTTGCTATACAAAATACTTTTTTCGTAATATGTATTTACCTAAAGTTTTATATACTTTTTATCTACAGGTAAGGTAGCCATAGATTTTTTTATTACCAAATCCCCCTTTTTCGCCCCATTTTACTTTAATTATAATTAATTTGCTTTCAATCTATATATATATAAAAATTAATGTCTGTCTGTCTGTTTGTTTGTTTGTTTGTGCTTTATAGGAGGCCATGCCCTTGGACCGATCTTTCTGAAACTTTCACAGCATTTTTCTATGACTCTGGAAAGAATAATGGGCTATATGAAATTTTTATTGGACAAAGGGGCGTGGCACTGCCCATATAACCCAAAAATTTAAATCGCCATATTTTGGGCATTTTTTGACCTACGTTTTTTATAAAAATAATTTAATATAAATTTTCACAATAGGATAGTCTTACGAAATAATAAATTCTTGACTATATAAAGTTGTGAGTGGACGAAGGGGCGTGGCCTCGCCCATACAACCCAAAATTCAAAATCGTCATATCTTGGGCATTTTTGACCAACGGCGGCAGTATTTGCTATATATGGTATTGGCATGAATAGAAATACGTACCAAAAGAAAAGTGGGCGGAGCACGCCCCTTTGTTTGCGATATATTGGAGGCTGGACCTGATAACCGATCTTAAATTTTCACAGCGTTCAGCTTTGACTCAGGAATACTTATTACATGATAATATTTTTCGACCATGCACACTTCTGCACCTACTTTTTTACTACATTTATTAACGGCTTTACCACAAATTTAAAATACATATTAATTAAAATAGTGGGGTGGCCCCATTCTCTTTCTTCCACCACTGTCTTCAAAACAGCTGATTTTATAATACGTGTACAACTGACTGCGAAACAGCTGATTGTGTAACTGCTGCTTTTTGATTGGTTTAAAAATAAAAAGGGGGAGCATGAAGCAAATTACATGCGATTCAGTGCTGAATTCTAATTGGTTTACAACAAAAAAAGAGGCGAAGCATTGCAATAATTAAATTAAATAAATAAATTTTTGTAAATATATAAATACTTTTAATTTTATTTTATACGAAGGAGGTAGCGAAGCACACCGGGTTCAGCTAGTTTAGTATAAAAGCCGGTTCTACGATGGGTCCTCTGCATACTTCCTTTTTGAAGCCATTTACCGAAAGCACTTTTAAAAAAAGTTATAAAACATAAATGTGGTATGCATTTCGTTATTTATTTAATTGTTCCTTACAATGAAACATAAAAATTTATTTTCTTTCTTGTTGTACAATAATAAAAAGAAATCTAAAAATTAAAATTTGAAAAAATTGCAATGAAATGTTGTTTAAAAATTGTGTGAAACAACACATAATACATATAAAAAAAAATTGTGTGATTACGTTTAATAACTTGGTCGTAATTAAATTTTTTTCTAGAAGTGTAACATTTTGTAATTTTCGAGTTTGGGTATTTTTACCAAAAAAATCCCTAAAAATTCAAAAATGCAAAATTTAAAAAAAAACGACATCACGGGTATAGTCACGGGTATAGTAATAGTTTGGTCTTAAGCTATTTTGTTAAAAAAATTACAAAAACCAAAACTAGCCATGAACTTTATGTGCAGGAGTTTAAAAATAGAAAAGTTTAAATCTAGAAATAGAAATAACACACCTTCTTATATGCAGGTTCTAGGACCTATAATAATTAATCATAACTAATTAAGAATAATTTAATATAAATAAAGATTATTAAAGTAAATATTAAAATATTAAAGAAGATTATATTATAAATAATAGAATTATAAGAAGCATTGGTAAATTTAAGTCATAAAAGTTTAAATAATGAATTTATTTATTATTTAAATACATGTTGTTTCATCAGATATTTTTATGTAAAATAAATTTATAATGAATTGCTAAATTGAAGATTATGATTTGAAATTAAGTTGGCTTGACAATATTTCGGTTGGAACTTCTAATAACATCTAAAAGTCATGGAGGGCGGGACAAGAAAGGCCGTTAAAATGTTCGTACTGTTGGGTTGGTGCTGTGCTCAACTATGTGGTAATCGGTTGTCACTTTTTCTATGATTCTGTCTATCTTGCTATGTTAAATTGTAATCAAGATTCGGATTTTTCTGTCATTAATTTTGTATGCATAATATAAATATTTTGTTATACTTTGAATAGCGTGCAATTGTTCGTAGGTCTCTAGCTACTATCACCGAACCCTCGAAACTGAAGTTCCGGGACGAGCCAGATGCACACAAGTCGGCTGAAGGATTCTCTTTACAAAACTTTCTCACGACCACTTGTTGGATTGTGGAGCTCTAATACCATCACAAGCGAACTTTAAAATATCAACAAGCACATTAAAACGAACAGTATTCAAAGGTTTCATAACAATTTTTGTGTGCACTTAAAACAAATGAATTTAAAACATGTCGACTTCCGTGAACAGCTTGCGGAATATTTTGAAACAGAAATTTGTGTATCGCCGTTGCGCGTGCAATATCGCGTATCCGACACTGGTACATACACACATGCGGTGAGAGTAAAATTTTACAGTAATGCAGAAAAACTTATTTTATTTTAAACTATTGAACGGGTTTTCAACTGAACTAAAAATTTATTAAAATTAGATATTTGCTTTGTTGTCAAATAAGCATTTTATGAAAAATCTAAATAAATGAATCAATTATGAAAGATCAAAATGAAAATTAAATTAATATTGGCCTTTTTGCAATATACGCGGTATTGCACGCGCAACGTCGATATGTATGTATGTATATTAGGGTGTATCGAAAAATTAACACCCAATTCCACGCCTTTATAATGAAATAGGAATATAATAATGAATAGGAAAGACAATGCAGAAAATATTTTTGTTTTAATAAATTCCAATTTCCCCTAATAGCGGGTTTCTATAAAAATCGTGTGGTTTTGTAAGGTGCACTTTTGTACAAAAAACACCATAGATCTCTATTCACCGTTGAAAAAACTTATGTATGTACAGATTTTCGAAGAGATCAGACTCGTACAGGAGTGTTAGCATAGAGATAACAAAAAAAAAAACGATTACTTACAAAATTTTCGACTACTACTTTAGTAGTGGACTATCTATATTTGGACTATCATAAATTTTTTTGCAAAAGCAAATAATAATTGATTTGGTTGGTTTCGAATAAAAATTTTTTTTTTAGTAGGTCCAGTACAAAAGCAGTTGAAAATAAAGTAGTCTTGCAAAATTCCTTTTAAAAAAAAGCATATACCTTCTTTTTAAAGATTTTTGTCATATAAAAATGGAACTTTTAATATATTTGCATATTTTGATTGTTATAAGTGTGGTTTACTGAAACAGGAACATTAAATTGCAAAATAAACAAAAGAAATAATTTGTTTAGAAAAACATTGCTTTGAAAGGCGACATGCAGCACATAATTCTGTTTTAATTCAACAGAAGGTGTTAGTATAAGCTTATCAAAGTGGATGGTACTGCAGAAGCCACAGAAGACTACTGATGAGTTGATGTAGCTATCAACGAAACAGCTTTCTAGTCTGCTTGGTGGTTTGTTCTGCAAAGAACTTATTGTTGTTGCAACCTGTTGCTTCATGAACTTAATTGGCATTAATCTTATATATAATTCTAAAAAATATTAGTTTTTTAGAATTATTAAAAACAATATTGTAATTAAAATATGCCATCATTAACTTTTCATGTAAACACTGGTGCGAGCCCGACCTATGAAAACAAGTATGTTATTATGTCTCTACACATAAAACAACTTTTTTTTCAAAAAAACCTTCTTCACGCCTTCTATGGTTTATACCAGCGAACTGTGGGAGCCTAGATTGATTCGTGATAAAGAAGTAAACAAAGAGCACAACAAACAAGACTTTGCAGAATCAATGCAGTCGCTTTTTTGAACCTTTGCTTTTGCAAAGTAGTAGAAAAACATTGCTTTGAAAGGCGACATACAGCACATAATTCTGTTTTAATTTAACAGAAGGTGTTAGTATAAGCTTATCAAAGTGGATGGTACTGCAGAAGCCACAGAAGACTACTGATGAGTTGATGTAGCTATCAACAAAACAGCTGTCTAGTCTGCTTGGTGGTTTGTTCTGCAAAGAACTTATTGTTGTTGCAACCTGTTCTAAAAAATATTTAATTAGTTTTTTAAAAAACTAATATTTTTTAGAATTATTAAAAACAGAAATAATTTGTGTTTCTATTTATTAGGCACTCTTTCTGAATTCAGCACGTTTTATTTTTGAAAATAAAATACTTTGAAGGACGTAAAAATTTTCGTTGTACCGTGAAGGCAATATTTTTTAAATTTTTTCTCAGCACTTTGCAACACAGCGATTACATACCACGACAGTTTTAATTTCATTTGTAGGTTGAAAATAAATCTATATGAATATCAAGATATCTGAAATATCATATCAATACGAAAGAGCTCTTGGTGTTATCCTTAGATGTTGATGTTACCATATTATAAATAACTTCGTATTAATATATCAGAAATAAAGATATAAGACTTAAAAAAAGGATAAAGTGCTTCAAAGTTAGTTAGTTATCATTTCACTATACTGCAAAGGGTTTAAATGAAATAATATATACCATTCGTCATACGAAATTTAGGTTTTAAACGAAAACTTTGACGCCCCTCAAAGTATTTTATCCTTAAAACAAAATCTTTCAAATGCTTAACGCAGTGAAAAGTCCTACCAAAAAAACATAAAATCCCTCTCGCCTTCTTATGAGTAAAAAAAAACAATCCCGCAAAAAAGCAAAATCTAGCCAAATCACATCACTGGGAAGGGCAATAAGTGCCAGCCAAACGAATAAAATGAACACAAGCCCGTATCCGGCAGTTAGTTTTTGACTGCAGACTGAAGAGAAAAGCTTCGAAATTATTTGTTTTTAATGTTTGCTTTTTATTAGTTTTTCATCGTACATCCTTCGCTGATTCCTATCGCAAAGTTAGTGGCCAACATCTCGAATTGATGTGGTCAGCAGAGCGCAGAAATTATTTAAATCTTGTTTTCTTGTCATTGCTTTAAGGGTAAATCATAAAACTTCTCTAAACATGAGTTGTTAGCAAATAATTTTTACTGTTTTTTTAAAATGTCTAATGGCAGTTTTTATTCAAGAAATAAGCATAAAAAAATTTAAAAAAAAATTAATAACGTGTATGAAAAATTATAGCTATTTTTCAGGAAAAATGTACAATAATTGAATAAAAACACTTGTATTCAGTAGCTTTGTTGCTGAGTGTTTTTAAGTGTGTACTGAGTTTTTTGTGAGCATTTTATGTTTTTTGTGTAGGTGTTTGGGTTATTTTTATTTGGATTTTTTCCAAAACTAAGGAATAGTGTTAAGGTTAGTAATTTCATGAACAAATATACTCTTCTTGGTAGCATGGTAGTCTTACAGCAAAACACTACAAACCAAAAGGCATTTCACTCACAAAAGGAACCAACAAAACACTAAATATCCAATCCTAAGGAATATGATTCATCATTTGCTATTATTTATAAAATGCATCTCCAACAGCTATTCATCTATATGGAAAACAAAAATTTGTTTTTAAAACAATTTTTAGAATTTTATTAAAAATATGGGAGTTTTCGAATATTAATAACCATTGCGGCACCTCAAAAAATAACTGCAAAAATCTAAGTGATTTCCGTTGATTGTTAGCTCTTTTTTATTTATTTTTTCTGATTTATTTTGGTTAGCTCAGATTGAAGGTTTTTTCAAAGGCAAATATAGCAACAGTTTTCATTCATAAATTTATTTGGTTTCTCCTAAAACAAACATTGTTTTGACTTGCAAAGCTACGTTGTTGCAAATTCTTTGGCCCACTCACAGTTAAACAAAAAAATTTTCCCTTTCATTATTTAAAAGGGTTTCACATACCCCTTCAAATTCTTAACATTAATTTAACTTGGAAACGATTGGTATCAGTTTTTATCCTTTTCATAAATGCAGCAAACAAATTTGTCAAAATGGTAATGTATTTACTTTTTTTAGTTTAAAAAACATTGCCAAAATAAAAAATTTAATAAATTACTTGAAATAAATCGCTATAATTGTTAAAAAAATTTTTAATTTTGTTTAAATGCACCATATGTTTACCTTGCGAATAATATATCTATATACATCTATATATTGCGAATAATATTTTAGCATATAAGAATGTTTTTCTTTGCATGCCACATTAAATTTTAAAAACAATTCAATAAAATAACGATTATTAATTATATTTAAGTTTTTTATTTTATGGTTACTTTTTAATTTTACTTGTTCTTATTTTTTAATTATATTTATACGTAAGCGGAAACCAGACTTACAATCTAACAAAAGGCCAAGTGCGTTTATGTGGTTTGAGATCCTTCCAGTCATTAAAGACTCGCAGACCTTTGACATTGAAGACAGCAAGCTAATAAGTCTCAAGTCAATCGGCTCGCAAGCATTGGATTTTAGCAAATGGGATAATAGTTGCTACCTTACAGACTGAGGTGTAGCACGAGGTTGTAAAGCTGTGGTTAATTACGCGCTCAAGCGGGCTGAACACGTAAGGTAATATAAGTTTAACGAACTTAATTGAGATTCCATCTTCACCGGAAGCATTCGACTTAATTTAAGCTATACAGCGTGCGACATCCAATTCATTTAAAGCTATGAAATCGAACTGAGTGGAAAATTCAGAGGCAGAACTGATGTAATTAACCGATTCGCACGATTCATCAGAGCCAGATTTTGAAACGAAGAAATCCTTAAGTACATTGGGATCAATTTTGCATGATTCTACTTCATTGTTGGCATGGGCGTAGCCAGGATTTTACTCAAGGGGGCCATTTTTTGTTTCATGTAGCTGATAAATAATTTTTTTTTTTAATATTGGCTTTATTGAGAAAAATATAAAATTAAATTGGAAACTAAATAGAATTAAACGCGATTTCACAAGAGCGGAAATCAAAATATTCATCGGCGCGACTCTTCAGCGAGCAATTTAAAAATAATCATTCTGTTTCTTTTTTTTTCTCTTGCATCAAATTTCTGTGCACGCTTTAAAGGAATAAAAACGCCGTTGTAAGGATGATTTTAATAAGTCGAGATATGGTAAGAACAGCGATACCTTCCAATATTCGAAAAATAATGTTGCTGGATGGATTGTAAGCTGATTTTAATTTTTGCGTGAAGCAGTGTTTACTTAACTGGATGATTAGAGGATAGGTCTTTTCCACGAACTGGTAAGTCCTTAGGATCACAAAAAACTATAACCGAAATAATTGAAGACAAAACCTTTCGATTCTGTTGCAGTAATTTCTTGTGACCAGACAGCATCATTACATTAACAAGCAGGTCGGTAATTAATGCGTGAGCTGCTTCTGCTGATTCTGCATATGTGCCACTGACTTGGCTTCTACAATACTCATGCCCATTTTAATATTTTGTGAAAGGCTTTATAAGGAGTGAACGAGAATGAGTTTTAAGGTGGAAAGAGGGAACAGTACAAACAAAGTGCACCTTTTAATTTTTTGAGTATATTAACCACGGCTCTTAGGTTTGTAGAAAATTGTGACAAAATTTCAGTTTGGGTCCAATCGTGGCCTCTTTAAAACCGTTGATTTGAGGAGGAACCCAAGGGTATTTGAGTATTTGCACTTTCTGAGATGTACTCATAAGAGCACACCGGCCGACACACTTGCCCAAGTCGTGTTCACAGAAACTGTCACTATTGCATGTGCTAGAAGAAGCAGACGTAGATAGATTCTTTTGCAATAAATTAAAAACTCGCAAGTGGGTGCAAACAACTAGCCATCCTCTTCCATTCTGCTCTCATTGTCACTCAATTTTATTTTCTTAACTGTAAAGCAAATTTATTAGAAAACAAACATAGACCCTTATCATTTGAAGTCACTTAATATAAACTTACCACCAAAAAACTTTTTTATATTTCCATCTATAAAAAAAAAACATAAATTTAAAAATGCACAAATAAATCAAATCAGAATTTTCATTTTGAACAGCTGATTTGTTTACGTTAGTTATGACAACAAACGTTAGTGTTGGTGAAAAATCAACTATTGAATTGTGCAGCTCAGAATTCAATATACATATGTGTCAGAGTGACCAATTAAAGCTTTTCATAAACGTTTTTTACCAAATAATAAAAGTGTCAGACCTAATTTGGTAATTTAAATAAAGTATGCTTTAATATATATTAAAAACTTCAATACTATTTTCATTATAAGAAAAACTGTTTTGAATTTCTAAGTTTAACACATTTATTTTTCTTAAGTTTAGGGGGGCCAGGCCCCCTTCCCCTCACTACACCCATGATTTTTGGTAATTCCTATGCCTTTTAAATTATTCCACAACTGTTTCAAAGGTAATGAAGGGCTAAAGTTGGACAAATAGTATGTTTTTTTGGACAATTTAACGGCTGAGTTAGTTTAATGCCTTGCTGTTTTATGTGCCTCTCAGTTTAGTATAGATGGATTTTGCTTCCACCTGCTATAAGTTTTGTTACGCTTTTTTAAAGCCATTTTCACAGAGGACTTGAACCAGGAGCAAGGCGTGGTGGTAACTTGACGAGTGCAAAGGGGCACATGATTATCGAAAAGATCAGATATTTTGTCGATAAAGAATTGGAATTTTTCATTGACCGAGCTAAGAAACCAGCAATCCACCACTCCAAGTGATAAGTGCCAAATCATCAAACTGTGATCCATAACGAGGTACTTCAGTAGAAATATTCTTTTCAAGTCTAGGTTGTAGATCTGGTCGAGTACAATACGAAACCATATTTCAAATTGTTAATACACCCCCAAAAATTTATTTTACCGTTAAAAAACCGGTTTTTGGGTACTGGACTCATTACATCATCAACAACTCAGTAATTTTTTAACAGATTTTTAATTTTGAAACGGTTTTGGAAAGACAAAAGATAAAATTTTTAAAATATGTACATATCTTTAGTACTGTAATAGTAATTTTTAGAGTTGTAATCGACCAAACCTAACATTTTTACCTTTTTTTCTAGGTTTTTCATTTTTGACGATTATCAAAGCCTTGTCGGCCTTTGTAGTCTAGTGGAGAGCACGCTAGAGTATCAACCCAGAGGTCCCTGGTTCGAATCCGGGTACAGGCATGGTCCTTTTCACTTTTTTTGTTTTTTTCCTACATTTAAGAATTATGGAAAAATATAAATCCATAGCTAAATTGTGGAAAATGAGGAATTAAAGGACAGGAACAACTAAGGGCTGGAAATGCTTGCCGAGGTTAAGGCATAACACTAGCCTCGCTTAAAAGCAATTAATTTTGTCTTTCACGTTTGTTTCACCTAATCAATAATTCACGTATGGTTCCAATCAATTCCTCTAAATAATCTATCCCTTTCCTTTCAAGTCAAAGACCAAACCTTGTTTGTATAAGGCGCATGAATTGATCTTTTTAAAAAAAAATGAATGCAAAAGTTTTCTTAAAAGCTTTTATAAAAGTAATTATTTTACAAAAGTACAATTTATAACAAAAAAAATGAATGTACATTTTTAAAATCTTATAAAAATTGATTGAGTCATTTTTATAATTTGTAAATAAATAAGAAATTAGGCCTTCATTGGTCCATGGGTCCAGGCAGCATGGGTCATGCATTACTTTGACGGTTCTTTTCAATATATATTTAGGATTTTTTAAATTGGTATATTTTTAAATTTGAATTACCCTATTTTGTTTTCCCTTTTTCAGAAATATCCTTTTAGACACCCCCAGTTTTATGAACGAATTTAAAGTTTTGTATCTGTTGTTTCATATTAAAAAGTTTTTTCGAGTTTGTTCGATATAAGATTAAATTCCAAACAAAATAATTGCTGCAACATTGGTCCTAGGCAAAAAAATGTATTTAATTTTGAAATGATACAGAACAATATTTTCAGTTACATATGTACATTAAGGCGCCTCAACTTGTATGGAGGAAAAAAAGTTGTCCGGGTCACCTCCTGAAAACAAACTTTGGTTTATTTTATGATGATTCCCAAAATATTGCAACTCTAGCTTTAGCCGTTCGTGAGCTGGAATGGTTTGAAATAACCTCTAAAAATCGCGTTTTTGATTAATACTATTTATACCACACTACCTTCGGTCAAAAAAATTGTCACAAATAGTGTAAATCGATGAAATACATAGGTTTGTTTTTTTATTTTTTTTTTAAATCTGCCCACACACTTAGTTATTGAGTTATTTGCAGTGATTTTTTCAATTTTTTTTAATGCAGTATTTATAAAAATATATATAACTTCCCCATTTATAGCCTGATTTACCATTCCGTGGTATCATTGGAAAGGTACTGAATGCTGCTTTTCATTTCTGTCGTTAATTAACCCTTATAAGCACTTTTATAAAAATGCATTTTATTTTATTTTTATTTTTTTGTGATGGCCTTTGCCTCAATTCCTGAATTTGTTCAAATATAAGAGAAATAAAATTAAATCATGTAGATAAAGAATGCATTTTTTAAATGGACTTTGGAATAAAGTATAGGAAAATACTTTATTGTACTTAGACAAAACAGCTAAGAGTAAATTTTACCACAGTTCTTATAAGTAGTCACTCATGACTTTTACATGACTTTTAGGTTTGACAATGAGTTATATTATATTATATAAATGTGAGTTTTTGAATTGTGATCGCTTAATTGTTCAAGTTATTCATTCAATTGCCAACAAAAAGTGATGTAATAAAACATTTATTATTTTTGCGCGAAAAAAATAATAATCGGTCTTACGGGCTATCTAATTATCATCAAAACATGCTAAATGATTTAAGCAAAATTTGGAAAAGAGCAGAAATTCCGGTTATATCGAAGACTGCGATCCGCAAAAAACTTCAAAATTTAACGCTTTTATATCGGGATATCACAAAAAATCCATCGCATTACAATGCAAGCGAGTGGGCCGAACTATTTTCAATTTCTGTTTGCAAATGTGCTCTAAAAATTAGAGTGTCTTGTAGTTGCCCAGGTGAAAAACAAATGCCATTGCATGTTTGGAATTTTTACCTTGATCAGTCGAGCCGAAGGTTGCTCACGCTAGATGACGTTGAAAACCACATCCCATGTGATTCTATTACGGACTTCGAAAGCGAAAGTGAAAACGAAAGTATTGCAACAGCCACTTTTGTACCACAACTAAGAGAAATGGATGTGGATGATCCATATTCATCATCGTCTGAGGAAGATCTTAAAGATCTTGGACCAAGCGTACAAAGATTTTCCTTACCAACATTCAGTGCTGCGTTGAACCGTGCCAGTGTATCCAATCGCTTTGGGGCTCTGCTCGCAACAACATTGCTAAAAGACTTGGACATTCCAGGCATAATTATTGATCAGCACAAAATCCAAAGGGAGCGAACTAAAGCTAGGGCGAAATCACTAAGAGACATAAAAAACAATGAAATACTAAAATGCATTTCTTTTGATGGAAAAAGGGAACGCACTTAGAAACAAGTTACTGTGAATGGCAAACCACGCAACGTTAAAATGATGGAGGAGCATATAACTCTGGTAAGCGAACCCAGCTCAAACTACATTGGTTACTTAACTCCCGTAGACGGAAGCGGTGCTGGTATCGCAAACGATATTGTCAATTACTTGAAAGCTGAAAAGTTTTCACTAGAGCACGTGGTCGCTGTAAATTGCGACGGAACCAGCACCAACACAGGCAAATTTAATGGAGCGATTTGTAACCTAGAACGACAATTGCAGCGCCCTTTGCAGTGGCTAATATGCCTCTTTCATTTTAACGAGTTGCCATTCACTGCGTTACTCAAAGAAATGTTAGGAAAAGCTAATGGGCCGCAAAACTGGCCAGGAATAATTGGGCATACATTACAGGGCTGCGAAGATGTGCCGGTAAATTGTATTCAATTATTTTGTTGTTTTTTTTTAACTGTTAATTTCAATAAAATATTAACTTTAGATTGCTCATAACTTTGATCCAATTGCGATGGGCTGTATGCCCACAAATATTGATGACTGGGTTTTGCGAGCTGATCAAAAATATCTTTATGATATGGTACGAGCAGTTGATGCTGGGGCGTGCGATGAACATTTGGCCAGCATTAAACCTGGCCCGCTCAATCTTTCACGCTGGTTGACAACAGCATCAAGAATTTTGCGGCTATATGTTACGAAGCCTGTGGCTTGCGAAAAGTTAAAGCAGCTAGCATTTTTTGTTATGAGGGTCTACGCACCATTTTGGTTTTTAATAAAAAGCCAACCAAAAGCCATTCATGGCAGCCGCCACTTGTTTAAATACATTGAGTGGACGCGCGAATTACCGGCAGATATGCAATTTATTGTACAACGCTCTGTTTAAATTAATGGATTTTATGCTCACCCAGAAAATATTTTACTAGCAATGGTTACAGATGAGAGCAAGGCGACACGAAAGGAAGCCTACGATATTATTTTACAATCGCGTGCTCATGACACACAAGGAATTCGCCAATTTAATGTCCCCAAGATACAATTCAATTGTGATTCCTATAAAAATATGATAGATTGGAATGAATTAAGAGCTAATACAGAACTGCCATGCATCCAGTTCTATACTCAACAATACTTATTAGAACTACACGACTCCAATGAAATTGTAAAAATTCCTGGTAATGAAAAGTTTTTAAAATAATTGTTATGCTTTTCTTAACAAACAATTTTCAGAATTTCCATGTCATTCACAAAATACGGAACGTTTTGTACATGTGGTAAGCCAATCCTGCGTTTCGGTAATTGATAAGAACAGACCTGCACATATTGCAAACAAGATTCAATCGCGCAAGCGTTACTGTAAAATTGAATCACGAAAAGATTTGGAATACAGAAAAAATTATTTCTTTGATAAAACTCTAAATTGTTTTTTTTTTCTATCTTTTAATTAGCGACTTAATAAATAACCACAAATTTTTTATCATGTTGATAAAAAATGCATTTTTATAAAAGTGCTTATAAGGGTTAATTAACGACAGAAATGAAAAGCAGCATTCAGTACCTTTCCAGTGATACCACGGAATGGTAAATCAGGCTATAAATGGGGAAGTTATATATATTTTTATAAAAACTGCATTAAAAAAAATTGAAAAAATCACTGCAAATAACTCAATAACTAAATGTGTGGGCAGATTTAAAAAAAAATAAAAAAACAAAACTATGTATTTCATCGATTTACACTATTTGTGACAATTTTTTTGACCGAAGGTAGTGTGGTATAAATAGTATTAATCAAAAACGCGATTTTTAGAGGTTATTTCAAACCATTCCAGCTCACGAACGGCTAAAGCTAGAGTTGCAATATTTTGGGAATCATCATAAAATAAACCAAAGTTTGTTTTCAGGAGGTGACCCGGACAACTTTTTTTTTTTTTGAGGCGCCTTAATGTATATATGTTTTTATTTAAAAAACCCATATTCAAAATTCTCTGAAGTGCTTACCTGACCTATTCCACTTGTAAGAAACATCGTCAGCTTCGTGTTAAAGCGACCAGCAGTAGCCAACTAACAATTTTATTGAAGTTTTCTTTTCAAAACACTGTTCAATTGATAGCATCTCTTGATAAAGACTCTCTGGGAAAAATTTCAAATGAGAATGCAGAAAATAATTTTTATGAATATTCTGCATCCTTTTTCTCCATAGGCATTTAGGAATTCGTTAACATCATCGATACAAGCGAACCTTTTTTTTGTTGCCCAAAAATGTTCACATAAAGAAATAAAACTTCACCATGCTCTCTTTTTCCACTTTATTCAAATTTTCAGCGTGAATAATTTTTCGAGTTTGAGCTCTAACAAATAAACCGGCTAATTGACAAAATATGTAATCGCATGTAAATATTCTACTCCGACAAGAAAAACCATTAACTTTTTTGATTTTAGCATCACTTAGCTTGGGAAACACCGTATTTAAATATAAAAAGCTTCGTATTTTGTGTTGCGTCATTTTACAAACTGCTTCAACAACCCAATTTTATATGCAATGATGGCAAAATTATTTTTTTTAGCATGCACGAGTGGAATGTTATCATAATCGATTTTCGATATGACCACTCACTGCGTTAGTAGTGATCCTTCGCACGACTGCCCCACTCACAAAAAAAGCAGGGATACTTAGAATATTCTCTTTGCATTCCAAATAATATAGTGAGGTATTTCAGATCCGACACAATATGCCACTAAAGTTTTGTGCAATCAATTAACCTCAGAATCTTCGGTTTAGTTATTACGGACATACAACGAATCCTCTAGATCTTAAGAATATTTTTATTCGATATCACGAAAGCATTATTATCTAAACTGATGATGAAATCCCACAAGCGCTTTGGCTACTGATGACACTGCGCTCTCTACGATAGCTGATATTGCGGATATGCAGGTTGCTGATGTTATTGGTGTTGTAGCGCCTAAATCTTCTTTGATTGCTGCTTCTAGTAATTCTGCTGATGTTGTTGCTAATAGTTTTGTTATGCCTGCTGGAAATACTCCCACTGTTAACTCTGAGCTCTCTAAGCAAGGTGTTTTTGCGGATATTGTGGCTGCTGATGTTGTTGGTGTTCGTGCTCCGAATTTTTCTTTGACTTCTGCTTCCATTAATTCGAAATCATTCTCTGATGTTGTTGCTGGTAACTCTCAAGAACGTAATGATGAGGAATGGCATTTAGTACAGATTAAGAAATCTTCTCAGCGTGCTAAATATGTCGTTGGTCAGAATGTTAACAATGAACTAAGTGTTATACCAAAAATGGCGTATGTGCATATTGGTGCATTTAATCCAAATGTATTTGAACAAGATACAATCGACTATGTTGTAAGACACTCATCTATTGAGGAAAAAGACTTAAGCTGTTTTAAATTAATAAAAAAAAGATGCTCTCAGTGAAAATTTAAAAAGAGTCACATTCAAACTGGGAGTTGTCGAGCAGTATATTGATGTTATTTTTAATCCATCGCTCTGGCAGGAGAATATTAAGGTGTCAATGTTCACAAATTTTCAGAGAACCAGATTAAAAAAACCATTACAGTAACTCGCACTATCCAATTAGTGCGCACGTTATATAAAAATTTAAAATGCTATTTCCAGAACATGTCTGGTATCAGAACTAAGTCTGAATCTATATATAATTTTACATCTCACGAATATTTTGATATCTATGTCTTAATTGAGACTTGGTTAAACTGCGATTTTTACGATGGTGAATTTTTTGATTTGAATATCTTTAATGTCTACCAGAAGGATAGAGATCCAATTAAAACTGGGCTAACTCGTGGTGGAGGAGTACTCATCGCCATTAAGAGGATTCATTGCTCTTCTCATCAGCCGCTGATTGATTCCAATTCATTGCTCGACCAGATTTGTGTTCGATTGATTACTAGAACTGGCTCTCTTTATATTTGCGCATCATACATACCACCTAATAGTGATGATCTAATTTACACGTCACATCTCGATAACATCTTGGGTATAAACTTCTCAATGGATTATAACTCTCATCTTTGTGTCATGGGTGATTTCAACCTTTCTAAAATTAACTGGACTTATATTGCCGGTAAATGAATCCCAACTAATGTTAACCAGATTATTGAAATTCATTTTATTGATAGCCTGTGTAGCATTGGTTTGTATCAAATTAATCATATTTTCAATAATTTAAATAAATTGCTTGATCTTATTTACATATCTCCTAATATTAAACATAATATATCTGAATGTTTCTATCCTATATTTAATTCAAGTATGCACCATAAGGCACTCTTAGTTAATATTGAATTTTATGAATTTTATAAGAGTAATCAAATAAAAAATATGTTTAATTTTAATAATTGTAACTTTATTGATTTAAATAATTTATTGTTTAATATTAATTGGAATGATTTATTTTATGGTAAAAATGCAGAGATAAGTTTTAATCTATTTAAGACTTAAGTCTTAACTATTTGCAATACTTGTGTTCCGCGTTCAACGAAAACCAATCATAAACTTCCCTGGTACACTAAGGGTCTTAAGAAGCTTAAAAATCAGCGTAATAAGTTTTTAAAATTGTTTAAGACCACTAATGAGCCTATATATAAAGCAAACTATTTGCATTATATGCGTGAATTTAATTTACTGAATAAATTTTTATATAAACAGTATATCTTGCAATATGAAACAATATTCAATCAAACCCTAAATCATTTTGGAATTTTATACAGTCTAAAAGAGGTGGCTCGCAGATTCCTACTTCAATGTTTTATAATGGAAAGTGTTCGGTGGATATTGCTGATACTGTTAACATGTTTGCTGACTTCTTTAAGTCCAACTTTACTGTTGAAGATGATTAACCCGTTAATGCCTTGAACACTGTTGATGTCCTTCTAATATTGGATCTTTTTCAGTATCAATTAATGATGTCATGGAATCCATTAGGGATATGAAAACTTCTTTTAAAGAAGATATTGATGGGCTCGCATCAATTATTTTTATAAAATGCTCACATACGTAAGCCGCTCCTTTGCGTGCTATTTTTAATAAGTGTCTATCTGAAGGAACATTTTTAAATTGTTAGAAAATTTCTTCCATTACTCCTGTTTTTAAATCGGGTGAAAAAAATAATGTCGCAAACTATAGGCCAATCTCAAAACTATCCAATATTTCTAAACTCTTTGAAAGAATAATAAAAGTAAAGCTTAGCTTTTTAACAAAACGCTATATTTGCCCTGAACAACATGGTTTTGTAGCGGGGCGCTCTACCCTTTCAAATCTAGCTCTTTTTTCTGAGTATTGTGTATCTTCCTTCGTGCAGGGATACCAATTAGATGTAATATACGCAGATTTCTCCAAAGCATTTGATAGAGTATCACACAATTTACTACTTTGGAAACTATCACATATGGGAATTCATTCAACTTTTTTGAGCTGGATTAAGTCTTATCTGTCGGATAGAACCTCTTTTGTTGTCTTAAATAATAATAATTCATACGAATTTGTTGCTTCTTCGGGTGTCCCTCAAGGTAGTATCCTTGGACCCTTTGCTTTTTATTCTTTTCATGAATGATATTTCCAAACATATTTTTTACTCTCACTTTCTACTTTATGCTGATGATGTTAACTTATTTAAAAAAATATCATCTTATTCAGATATAGATGACTTACAAGATGACGTTAACAGACTTGTGGCTTGGAGTGTTTCAAACGGCCTTCCTTTAATCTTTTCTAAATGCTTTCTTCTTACTCTATCCAAACTTTCTCTTAATACCTTATCTAACTCTTATTAATTTTTAATTTTAGTTTTTCTCTAAATTTATATAGTCTGTAAGAATTTTTGTATTCAAAGACTTCCAAATAAACTAAACTAAACCAAACTACAATAATATGACTGCATTCGCCTCACCCATAAGTTCAAAACGGGCTTTGGTACCTAAAAAAACTATTGCTCCCAACTCCAATCCTATAATTAAACATAATTCTCAACATAATTATTCTTTAATTAACAAAATGTTGGTGGAATGAGAACAAAGATTCAAGAATTGTTCCTATTTTCGGTTTCACTTCAGTTCGATATCATTGTTTGTACCGAAAATTGGCTATCAGACTGTCACTTGACTTCTGAAATGTTCAATGGTACTGACTATAATATTTTTCATAAGGATCGTTGCTTGAATTACTCAGGATTAACTCGTGGTGAGATGGAAAAAATTACTATTGAATGTGAACTCAAGATTTTTGTTTGTCACATTCAATAGAGAACAACAAGATTTTTTATTGATATAATTTTTCAACTTCATTTAAATTTTTAAAACTTCACAAAGACTCAAAACTAATGTTGATGGGGCTAGCTAAAATAGTTTTAAAGGAGGGATACTATTAAAATTAGAAATTCGGGAGAAAATTTTGTCTATGAAAATATTATCAATGAAAGCATAGGATTGATGCCAGATCAAATGCATTTTAATAGCGAATTTATGAATAAAGCTGAACAAAATTTGAGTGCAGAACAAATTCTTGAAGTAAAAACAAATTGTGGAAATTTCGTTAAAAAATGCATCGCTAAGCTTTTTGAAAAATTTCTCATAAATGATAATTTCATCAGATCTTTAGAGATAAGTGGGATAAAGTGGGATTTTTGCTTACACATTCGGGATTTTTCACAAAGTATGAGTTACATCACTGGTAAGTACGCTGTTGAACCGAAAAATTTTTCAATGCAGCCAAGTTCGCAACCATGATTGAAGAGTGAAATGCCAACATTTTGCTGTCTTTTATGTGTCGGAAATTTGACATTCAACAATAATGTTCAACTAACACATTCAACAAACAGGTTCTAGTTAGTATAAGTTAGTGTTGCGTCTACACCAAAAGTTCGCGTGTAGAATTAAATGCCTAAAAATTTTCGTTTCTACAGCTTACTAAGCTTAAAGCTTTAAGATTCATATTCATATTCATTGAAGTTGAATAAAGAAAGATTTATTTATTAATCGGCACAGCGGTTACCGAGCTTGCCTGGCCTAAAATTTCGTGAGTCTCCTTTTATATTATAGTATAGTATAGTATAGTATAGTATAGTATAGTATAGTATAGTATAGTATAGTATAGTATAGTATAGTATAGTATAGTATAGTATAGTATAGTATAGTATAGTATAGTATAGTATAGTATAGTATAGTATAGTATAGTATAGTATAGTATAGTATAGTATAGTATAGTATAGTATAGTATAGTATAGTATAGTATAGTATAGTATAGTATAGTATAGTATAGTATAGTATAGTATAGTATAGTATAGTATAGTATAGTATAGTATAGTATAGTATAGTATAGTATAGTATAGTATAGTATAGTATAGTATAGTATAGTATAGTATAGTATAGTATAGTATAGTATAGTATAGTATAGTATAGTATAGTATAGTATAGTATAGTATAGTATAGTATAGTATAGTATAGTATAGTATAGTATAGTATAGTATAGTATAGTATAGTATAGTATAGTATAGTATAGTATAGTATAGTATAGTATAGTATAGTATAGTATAGTATAGTATAGTATAGTATAGTATAGTATAGTATAGTATAGTATAGTATAGTATAGTATAGTATAGTATAGTATAGTATAGTATAGTATAGTATAGTATAGTATAGTATAGTATAGTATAGTATAGTATAGTATAGTATAGTATAGTATAGTATAGTATAGTATAGTATAGTATAGTATAGTATAGTATAGTATAGTATAGTATAGTATAGTATAGTATAGTATAGTATAGTATAGTATAGTATAGTATAGTATAGTATAGTATAGTATAGTATAGTATAGTATTGATACAATCATAGTACCTAGTTGCAAAAAAAATTTACTGTATGTCTGTCGGTAATTACCGACATATGTTATAACATGCGTTGGAAGTTCAGCAGTCATGCCCACTTCCATACCATCTTATATCTTTTTTCTATAGGCATGTCCTTGGACGGCATGTCCGCCAATTGAACTGCCGTAGCAGCAATGCAGCATGCATTTCTTGGTATGCATGGAATGCGGAATGAATATCGTGAGATTAATGCAGCATTATTGCAGTGAGATGCATGCAGCATTGCTGCTATGGCCGTTCATTTGGCAGACATGCCGTCCTTGGACATGCCGTCCGAAGCATGTTGCCGGCACATATACAGGACTCCTTAGCAGGACTCCTTTTCTAACTACGAAGTTCTTTTGTAGGCGTGTTAACAGCCCAATCATGCTCAGAGAAAATTTTTTATTGCTCGAGAGCTGGACACGGTAAAATAATGAAATTTAGTCGCTGGTGTTTTTTTTATGCATAACCTATTCAAATTAAATTTCGTCATCGTAGCTTTGCGTGTTCCCAAGTTACAGAAAATGATTCTTGTGGATTTGAATTAGGTCCAGCCCCGCAAACTTTTTTCAATGGTTTGTTTTGACACCTTCATACTAAATTTCACCATTTTTTAGTACCCTGTCTAGTTCTCGAGCAATAAGAAGTTCTCTTTTGTGAGTGTCGATGTTCTGATCTGCCCTTTCTCTTCACTCATTTTTTTGTCAATGATGTCGGTTTGTACAAAAGCAATCATGCCCATTTATAGTATACTTGTTGAGAAAGTATATGAGTATTCTAATAAATTTAACATTTCTGTAAGTAGCATCCCAGCAAAATTTTTGTTGCAAATGTGACACGCATTCTTAGGAACACTGCTTCCAGAACACATTCTTTAGATCCAATAATGCTTCTTTGAAGCCTTATCAAGAAGTGCTTTCAAGAAACATTCTCATAAACCACTTCTCAAAGACATTCAAATAGCATTTAATTTCAATTTTTATTTCGGATATTTTTTAATTTTCCTTGGGATTTTCCAAACCTCCAACAAAACGCAACCACTTCCTACTTCAAACACCAAAATGCCGTGATAATCAGGAAAGGGATATTTTACGTGGATTTTTTTAAACCCCCAACAAAACCCAAACTCTTCTCATTTCCAAAAATCGCGAGAAAATTGGGAAAAAGGGATGTTTTCCGTGAGATTTTTTCAACCCCCCTAACCACAAAAACCATTTCAATCCATGGAATGCCTTCTTAAAGTTCTCTTCAAAAACACATACTAGAATCCTTTCATTTAAGGGCTCAAAGAAATCTTGCATTGAAAAAATTCTGGAGCACTTCTAGAGAAGACTAAGGAAAGCATTCCTCCCAATGACATGCATACGTTGAAAGAATGCCTTCTGGATATGAAAGTGTAAGGGATGAAATTCAAAACCTTCCCTTCCTTTTTTTGAAAGCACTTTTTTTGCTGGGATGTTGCGATTTTGTGTAAATGGTGGGCAAAAAAAAGGAGCGTTGCAAAATGTTCAGCACAGTAATTTAAGGCATCTTTTGATATGAGTTTTATAAAAATCCATCAATGATGACTTAAAGATTAAGAAAATGTCTGTTATTGAGATACTAATGCCTTAAATTCGGAAAATCTTCGATAAACAAGATTTTTTCCCCTTCAAAAAAATCTAAAAAATGCTTTACCGAATAAGCTTCCATACAAAGATTGAGCCCTAATAGTCATTTTTGGAGCACCCTAATGTAAACGCTTAGAATTTCCGATCTGAATTTTTCACCAAACTGAAATTTGTAAGTTGTATTGATGTATATTAAGTTGTATATTAAGTTGTAAAGTTGTATTCATCATTAAAATTTCATTATAAAAAATACCATAAGTTTAAAAAAAAGTTTTAGCAAACAAAAATATTTTTTTTTGGGACACCCTAGTGTACGTTTGAGCATTTTTAATGGTATCTTGGTTTATTACATTGCTATATCATAAATATTTTACTGGGAAATTGTTTAAAAAATAGTCCTTGATAGAATTTAACAAATTTCATTTAGGAAATACTGAAAATACTTTTATATGTATAATTTACATGTTTCAATTGCCATATGGTTCAATAAATATTTAAATAACTTTCCTTTGCAACGATATTCTGTTGATTCTTGTTTAAAATAACATCAAGCCAATTAACATAGCTCCCAATACAGTTGGTTCTATTCGTGAGCCGCCAAAAGCAAATTAAACAACATCTGAGGGATTTTTCGGCACAAAAATGTATAATTGAATTTATCATGAAAAGTTGCACATTTAATGCAAATTCTGCACGCTTTAAACATTATTTATTCTCAAATATTTTTGGAATTTTGTTTATGGAATCAAATAACAGTGAAAAAAATGCCGATGATTGCGGTAAAAGCTTCAAATGAAATCAATTAATAAGAGATTATTAAAATTTTCATGTTATATATCATCCTCAATGCATTATTTTTCTGTTATGGTTCTATCTTTGTTTTGATGCGATGTTTTTCGAACTTAACCCCAAGAAATATGAAACGCTTCCAACAACGCCTGAATCTGTAATTTAATTATAAAAATAATGTTATGCTTATATTTCTTTAATCATTTGAAGCAAATTGTAACATGATATAACAGTAATTTACTAAAATTATAAGACGCTGTTTTTCAGCCTTACAAAAACCAGAAAAATAAATGAAAATAAAATAATTATTTGAAGAATCTAAATACATATATTTATCCCCAAATTGTTTTCACTTCAACTCGCGTTTTCCCCTAAAATACTTTTATTTAAGCATGATGAAGAATAATATTGTGTCATTATAATATGTAAAAATCTGCAATGTATCTCTAAAAACAGCAATAACATCGGAGAATATTTTGATGACAGCTGTGAATACATTCATTGTGTTAATAAATTCAAAAGGAAGAAAAAGACAACATAACAACAATTCACTGAAAGTGTGAGTTGGAGATTAAATGTATGAAATCATTTGCCAAACACTTTTTACAAGGTAATTTTGAAAGGAAAGTGAAATATATTCAGCATTAATGTTTACAGAAATTTTAGTGACAATTGACAGAATATTTTAAAATTGTTGGTTTAAAAATGCAAGTGTCTTTAGTGGAAAGAAAAAACAAAATAGTCAGCAAATTTTTTAGTACATATATTTGAAAAATTCAAGACATCTTAGCTGTTTGTTTAGTGAAAAACTGTTAAAATTACTGTCTGTTCTCCAATAAGTTTTTAGAGCCAAGCTGCTTTACAAGAATAAACTACCCTGCAGAGTAGCCAACTCTGAGAGTAGTTAAAGGGAGTATTTCTGGTTGGAAAACTGTTTTTGGACCATTTTTGAAAAACTTCTCATTTGAAAACACAGAGTTATCTAAATTTTGTTTTTTATTGTATTAAGAACATATTAAATTAAATAAAAAATATTGAGTAAATAAAAAATTTCCTTTGTACGAAGGCTGTTCAAAAAGTTGTCGGCCTTCAAAGTTGGGCGTCGAAAAAAAAGTACGCTGCTTGCGGCCCGGATAACTCGACTTCGGATCATATGAAATAGAAAAAGTAAACAGCGTTTGATTCAGTACAGATGTCATTCTAGTCCCTACCTCAATCATAATTTTTCGATTATTTTTTACAAAAAGGCGGTCATTGAAAAATGAAAAGAGACAATCCTGCGTCGATTGCAGTTGGTTTCATCAAAATCGGTTCTGTAGTGAAGTAGTGAAGTAGTGAAGTAGTGCCCCCGTCCACAATTTGGAACACCAAGCCAGAGACAGTCCTAAAATATATAAAAAGTCTAAATCTGGAGTGTTAATTAAGGACATGAACAATAGATCCTATGGGTCGCGGTGCACATGGGCCCACTATAAACTAACTAACTACTTCACCTTCTACCGCTGACTTGGTTGCTAGGCAACATGCAGCCTGTTCGACGGTCAGACGAAGGGAAACTGGAGTATGGAAAATGTTTACTACAATTTCAAAGATTGTCCATCCGACAAAAAATATGTTTTTGGAATTGTATGCACAGAAAAAACAAATTTAATGAACAGCATACGTTAAAATTGATTCATTGATTTTAATGAAAAATTCATTGAATTTTAATGAATTGCTTATAGTTTTAACGTACTGTTCATTGAAATCAATGAAGTAATATTCACTAAAAATGTCTAAATAAATATCAATGATTTGTTTTCATTATTTTAATGGACTTTTCATTACTATCAATGAAAAGTACATTGACTTCAGTTGTAAATCAAATTTTAACAAACCATACATTGATTTTTAATGAACAGTTCATTGAATTCAATGTTTAGGTCATTAAATGCAATGTATAGTTCATTAAATTCAATGTATAGGTCATTGAATTCAATGTATAGTTCATTGAATTTAATGTATAGTTCATTGAATTTAATGTATACTTCATTGAATTCAATGTATTGTTCATTGATTTCAATGTATAGTTCACTGAATTCAATGTATTGTTCATTGATTTCAATGTATAGTTCATTGAATTCAATATATTGTTCATTGATTTCAATGTATAGTTCATTAAATTCAATGTATAGTTCATTAAATTCAGTGTACAATTCATTAAATTCAATGTATAGTTCATTGAATTCAATGTATAGTTCATTAAATTCAATGCATAGTTCATTAATTTCAATGTGTTCAGTTCATTAAATTCAATGTATACTAATTTATTCCTTTCCCAATTTTGTTTGAAGTGAAACGCGAAGTTGTGAAGACGTGTGGCAATTGTGTGTGTAAATTCTAGGGGATCACCTCCAACAAAAACTTTCTGTTAGTATGATTTATTGAAGTGAAATTAATAATACATTAATTTCATGTTTTTATTATTGAATATATTTTATGTATTTACATATTTTAGCTCCAGAACTTGACGCTAATAGCTGCATCCGAAGTTTGCGATTCGATAAGCTCTCAGCTCTCGAGTATGACAGTTGCTGGCAGGCTTGCAGCCAATATAGGTTGGATGAAATCATCAAAAGAAACCTAAATCTGACAGAGGTTTTTAAGAAATGGCCGGAGTATAAAAATCCAAATTGATATCGCTTCGTAAGTATATTCAAAATAAGTAAATGTAAATAAAATAAATCAAAATTACTATTTTCCTTCATAAGAACTAAAATTTAAAAAAAGAAATCTAGCAATGATTGCAGTCTTGGACTGTTTACTATGCCAGAAAAAAAAATAGCCGATCAACCTTACTTTAGGTTCAAAAAGAATCTTCAAAAGTAATTAGATTATTATTCTTTGATTTGTTTTGATTATTTTCGTAATCTCAAGTAGTCGTGATTATAATTTGTAATCGTAATCAATTACAAATCAGAAATTTCTCCCTAAAAGATTATATAATGATTACAATTCTTTTTAAAAATTTAACAGCTGTGATATAATTAATATCGCAATTTAACAGCTGTGATATAATTAAACGAAAAAAGATCTCATTAAATTAAAAATAAATATATTATATTCATTTATAATATCTTCTAGATTGATAAAGATTTCTCTGTCGCTTTCGGAAATATACCTGGCATTTTAAGTGACTGCTGCCATCATTTTCAAAAAATGTTTACATTTTTAAAGGATGAAAACCACATAAAAGATAAAGCTGTGCGGGCAAAGTTGGCAGAAATTGAAGATTTCACTAATTACAGTGGTAAGCTTAATTTTTCTCGAGGCTAAATAAATAAATAGTTATTTTTTTCAACTAATATCTTTCCAGACAGTACTGCTACGAAACTTCTTTGGAGTCTTCATGGGTATTTGGTGCCCACTCAAAAAGTATGCAGTAAGGACAACTTTGGAAGAAAAACTTTCCTAAAGCATTCAGTTACCAGTTCCCAAGAGGCATTCGTTTTTAATTAGTTTTTATGATCTATTGAATAATTACATGAATTAAGATTGTGAGCTTTAGATCAAGTGAGTTTTCAAGAAGGCAACAACAACAACAACAATTCTGTATAGAATCAATCACTTAGCTGACTAGACAGTCTGTTTCGGAAATCGCAACATATTCCTCATCAGTAGTCTTTGAGTGATTAAGCTGTGATCAACTCACTGTTTAAACTAGCATATGAATGTGTAGATCCTCTAATTCATTCTCATGAATTGTATGGCTGCTAATCATATGACACTTCAAAGCAGTAAGCCATTTTAGATCACCGCCATCAACTCTATCAAGGGTTGCCATCTGTTCTAGTTGCTTCTTCATTTATTTCAATATTCATAGGTGTTCGATTGTTTTGTCGAAATGCACCATAGAAATGAAACGAGTTTTTGCTTCGCCAGAAGCTATTGTTCTAACTGAAAGGTGGCTATTTTCACAACCAAATGTTCAATTACACATGACTTTGACCGAAAAATCGATCAATTGTTGGATTATTTAATTAATTTGACATTAATTAAACTTATTTGGCCGTGCTCTGCCATAGTTAAGTTAATTAGTTTTTATGATTTATTGAATAATTACATGAATTAAGATTGTGAGCTTTAGATCAAGTGAGTTTTCAAGAAGGCAACAACAACAACAACAATTCTGTATAGAGTGAGTCAATCACTTAGCTGACTAGACAGTCTGTTTCGGAAATCGCTACATATTCCTCATCAGTAGTCTTTGAGTGATTAAGCTGTGATCAACTCACTGTTTAAACAAGCATATGAATGTGTAGATCTTCTAATTCATTCTCATGAATTGTATGGCTGAGTCAATCACTGAGTGAGTGAGTCAATCACTTAGCTGACTAGACAGTCTGTTTCGGAAATCGCTACATATTCCTCATCAGTAGTCTTTGAGTGATTAAGCTGTGATCAACTCACTGTTTAAACAAGCATATGAATGTGTAGATCCTCTAATTCATTCTCATGAATTGTATGGCTGCTAATCATTTCTATGGTGCATTTCGACAAAACAATCGAACACCAATGAATATTGAAATAAATGAAGAAGCAACTAGAACAGATGGCAACCCTTGATAGAGTTGATGGCGGTGATCTAAAATGGCTTACTGCTTTGAAGTGTCATATGATTAGCAGCCATACAATTCATGAGAATGAATTAGAGGATCTACACATTCATATTCTAGTTTAAACAGTGAGTTGATCACAGCTTAATCACTCAAAGACTACTGATGAGGAATATGTAGGCATTCGTTTTTGTTGGAAGCAGCATCCAGGAAGTCGAGGAGCATATTGAGTTTTTAAAAAATAAAGGCGAAAATATTCAACCATTAATCCTTGCTGTTGGAGAGAAGAACTTCTCCTCATTCCAACAATTTTATGTGTTCATGGATGGTGTAAAATTTCAATTTGCAAGTTTTATTAAAGCCGTAGATGTGTGCTTCAAAATTTTTCAATTATTTCAATTAAAATATCCTGCGGCATGCACTCTCGTGTACGAGTTTATTGGCGTATATTTTTATAAATTTAAAAACAATTCAAAATCTTCTAAACTTTGTATATAAACTGACTCTTTAAAATAAAAAATATTGTGTAAATTGTTATTATTTCCTTATTTTAAAAATGTTTAGAGAGGGATTAACAAATAATTCGTTGAATTTAATGTATAGATCATTCATTACAATGAACTAAATACATTAAATTTAATGAAATATACATGGAATTCAATGAACTGAATACATTTAATTTAATGAACTGTACATTGAATCCAATGAACTAAATACATTAAATTCGATGAACTTCATACATTAAATTCAATGAAATAAACATTAAATTCAATGAACTATACATTGAATTCAATGAACTATAATACATTGAATTCAATGAACTTATAATACACTGAATTCAATGAACTATACATTGAATTCAATGTAAGGTTCATTGAACTATACATTAAATTCAATGAACTTTACATTGAATTCAATTAACCTTACATTGAATTCAATGAACCTTACATTGAATTCAATGAACCTTACATTGAATTCAGTGAACCTTACATTGAATTCAATGAACCCTACATTGAACTCAATGAACTTTACATTGAATTCAATGAACTTTACATTGAATTCAATGAAAAAATCATAAATGTTGGCATTTTTTTAATGAACGTGTTCATTGAATTCAATGAAGTGTACATTGATATTCAAGGAACCATTCATTGAAAATCACTAAGTTTAATGAACTATTCATTAAAGTATGAAGAAAATTCATTGAAATCAATGACCACAGTTCATTGGACCAAAATCAATGAATAATTATTCATTCATTGAAATTAATGCACCTTTTCATTAATATAATGTACCTTTTTGGTTCAGTGTGGAAAGATAAAAAAAGTAACAGGGTTGAAATTATGCATAAAATGTGAAATTTTAGAAGGCATATATTTTCAGAACTACAAAAGATATTGAATTTGAGTAAACTGTAATGGCTTCTTTTTCAAGCGGTTGAAACTGACCGATGCGTAAAACAGATATGGTCCAATTAACAGAAAAAGAACCGGTATATATATTTTTGTGTATATCTCAAATATTTGACCTGATAGAAAAAAAAACGGATTATGGATTCACATATAGCACGCAAACACATATGGAACCATCTTCGTCGATTTAATGTAAAACATTCACCTGCATTCATCTTTTTACTCAAGGATGGACGCTTATCAAAAATATAATTACTTTTCTACTCCGTCCACTCCTCCTGTGCAACAAACGTTTTCACAATGTTAATATGCTCTGGCCTCTTCAGGTGTCAGATGAAGTTTGATTTCAGACTTGAAATCAAAACTATTTTATTTTGGTTTAAAAATTTGGACTTTTGGTAAAATTGTATATTTAACTATTGTATAGATTTCGTCTTTAAAAAGTTCTGATTTATAAAGTTCTTTTGTAAATTGTTTTGCAATGTTGGTTTATAATTTTTTTTTTGTATATATATTTTGTCTTGGCTCTAGATCTGCGAGTTAAAAAAAATTAAAAACTTATTTAATAGTTTTTAATTATTAATCAAAGATAGTTTCTTGAGTTGAAGTTTCACCTTATTTAGATCATGCATGCAAAATAAAAAAAACGGAACAGCAAGCGACTGCAAACTGCTAGCATGCAGTCTGGCAAAGATTTACGAATTTATTTTTATCCCAGTTCCGTGCTTTGATGAACACTTAAGTTTTTACAATACAATAATGAATTTGGCTCAATTGATATTTAGCAAAAAAAAAATATTCACACACAAATGCATGTCTTTCAAATTAAAGAAAAAAATTTATTGTTTTTTATATATATATCTGCTTAATAGCACGTCAGGATTTCGGTATATTATAAATTTCCACCAAATGATTCATGAAGTCATTTTATGTAAATTATTAAGATGCTCGTAAAAGTAATGTAGGCAGTGGCAAAAAAATTTCAGTTTATTATATAGCACACACTTAAGTTTAACTGCAGATATGCTTAATCCTTAAGTATCCATTCAGTTGCAATAAACTTTTATAAAAGGGCTTGAATATGAAAATTTTCATCCAAACTAACGCAAGTCCTGAAGAACCACAGAAGTCAGTGAAGGATTAAAATCACTTTATTAAGCAAAAAACTAAAAATAAAATCAAAAATTCTCTTCACGCCACACAGTGGGATAATACTCCACACAGTGAGTAAAAAATGTATGTTTTAATTCATTGATGAAAAGCGAATTGTTTCACGGACTTTGCTGTATTGAAAATGTTTTTTTTTTAAAATCTTTCTAAAGCTGATATGAAAATTCGAACCAACATAAAGCTATATTGCTAATATTGTAAATAGCAAAAGAAAATGAAAACAAAATACAGCCGCTGCACTGTGGAGTATTTGGGAGCGAAACTGTAAATTAATTAAAAAAATTAGTTTTAAGGTACACACTGATATTTGATGCCTGATTAAAGACAGTACAATTCTGCATTACTGAGTTAAAGAATTGTTGTAAAGCATTGTACCGTTTAACTGCAATGAACTTTGAAAGTTGAGGTTTTTTCTTTTTTCGCTGTAGCTGTGATAAGAGTATTTTTTTAACTTTTCAGTTGTTAGCATATATATACATTAAAAGTCAAAGTTTAAAATAAAATTAGATGGAGTCGACTTTGTCATGAAGTTTGGAAACATTGTATTTGTTTTATTTTGTGAAAAGTGTTTTAAATATTTTTATTTGTTTTTCTCCAATTACCTTAAAAATGTATGTATTTTGAGTAGATATATGTAGACATATGTAGACATTACACATTAGTGAGTCCAATCCCGGAAGCTTTTCTCGATCTCGGGACTATCGGGACTGAAAATCACAATCCGGGATCCCGGAATTAGTTCGGGATTAAAAGCTTTAAGAAGTAAATGACTCAAAACATTTTTAATACAATTTTAAATTTTTTATTTGTTGAAACTAAAAAATATAAATTAATAAATTTATAAATAAATAGGTCAGAGCCATAGCAAAGGGGGGATTTTCGGGGTTCAAACGCTCCAGAGGGTCGAAATTTAAATAAAAATTAATGCATTTAAATCAATATTTCATTGAATCACTTAATATGTTCTAAAAAACTTAGTTTGCCAGTGGTTGAACTCAATAGGACTCCTATTGTCAAGTCAATTGACTCTGAAGAGATTTCGGCTGTTCCCTATCAAATTTCTAAGCCATTAATCCTTATAAAATTTTTTTTTAATTTTCAAAGTCTATTATTTCAAATTTTTTTTTTTATAGGCATATGATATTTTTGCAATAAGCCCTTCAATTATGAACATCTAAAAAAAAAATTTCCGCCTGCTCAAATTCTACAATTAGACAATTAGAAGTGTGCATCCCACTGTGCGCTATCCATATTCACTGTGTCAGCATGTGTGAAAAAAACAACAATTTATTCGATTTTAACACATCAACTTAAGACGTAAATAAAATTGCAAAAAGCTATAAACATGAAGCAACAATTCCCTAAAAAAAATGTTAAAAACAACGCAATGACTTTTGCCTTCAGCAGTTGTTCCAAATATATCCAAGCACTTAAGTTAGAATGATTTTTTAGAGCTTAAGATTTAAACTTTTTATGATTAATATCTCAATGAAATTGTGAATTGTATAGAATATACTTATTACTTTTGAAACATATGAATGTCATCGTTTCAAAGAAAACGAAAGTGTAAGAATTTTTTCTGTTTATTTTGTGTGATTTAGTTGACGCGATTTTGAGCTTCTGACGAAATTCAGCAAATCATGTTCAAGAAAAATATCAGAATCAAAAAAAAAACATACAGCTGGCTTACGACAAACAAAAGCAACAAAACAACAAGAGCTTAGACGATAAAGCAAAGCGCTAAACTTTTCCAATTCTTATCAAAATTTCATACTCATGCATTCATTCATCCATTTTACCCAATTCACCAAACCACCTCATTCCAATCGTTTATTATTTACTTTAAGCTGTTCGTTCTCTGAAGCATGTCTGCTTTGAGTTTTGATCCCTTTTGAATGAAATTGTATTTTGTTGCCTCATCTTTAAGCCACCTGAAATCCGTTTCCGCACTTACTGCCATCTCATGCAATTTATTCTATGTTGACTAATTCATTGTTGACTAATTTGTGCTTCCAGCTTACGTTTTTATTTTATTTTTTTTTTTATTGACTCCTTGTTACTTTTACGTATTTAATAAGCAAGCAGTAGAGTTCATCGCATTCTACGATGTGCATGATTCTAGCTTGCTGCAGTGCCTTTTATTTACAAACAAACCTACTCCTCCTCCCCCCCCTCCACTCACCACTACTTTTATTTATTCCATTGAGCTTATTAGTTAACATAGCATTTTCATGTCCTCTTCGATTTATGTTTGTTCTATGCTCTAAGATTATTAAGCGAGTTCGTGTCACGTGCTGTTTATTTCATCGTGCTCATTGTTCGGAAATCATTCCATTCCAAATCCGCAGCACGTGCAACGAATCGTTATAAATAAATAAGAAATAAGAAATAAATTAAAAAATAAATGAATGAATGAATGGCAAATGAATGCAGCAGTTGTCGTGAAACTTTGCAGCCGTATTTAATGTTTGTGGTCGTTTAAATTCTGCAAGGGTCAACGGTGCGTATGAGCGATATTAATTAGATCTTGAATTTAACTGGTAGTGAACTTTATAGAGATTTGAATTTGATCAGATTAACTATAATAACTCGTATATGGATTTATGTTGCTGGCTCAGTTCCAAGTTTAATTATTCAAACGGCAATATTTGGTGGAGACAGTTATATTAAAATTTAAAATGATTACAGAACCCAACTAGCACACAAACTCCGGTTTGTTGCAAACTTTCATTCATTAAGGATGATGATGATTATGCTATGTGGCATCGCTAGGTCGGATGTCACAAAATAACGGTGTTACACAACAAATAGACAAAATTACATTGAGATCAATATTAGCCAATGTTTTGAAATTGAATTCATTTAAACTTTGGAAAGCAAGCCCCGAAAGACAGTTGAGAGATTGCATATTTATATCTAATAACATATAATATTTTATATTATCCAAAAGCATTTTCCTACTTATAGCAAAACTTTAATATTGGCTTTTCGCATATTTCAAAAGATAAAATGTATAAAGCCTTAGCAAATACGGACTCGAATAAAGGCGCAGGCTTTGACTTAGGTCCTCTGTAGCTTGTTCCTGTAAAAAATAGGCAAGTTACCGATTTGTGTGACGTCACGCGTTACCGATTTCGTGACAACTAATGTTTATGTTGAAATCGGTAAAAATTCGGTCCGTGATGAAAAATAACATAAATCGAGAAAAAACGTTGCGAAATTGAGTCAAGTCACTAGTAGCTGTCTGCTTGCATTTATTTTATTTTATGTGCGTTAAAATTTTATAATAAAAAGGTGATGATCTTGTTATTAAAAAGTGATTATTTTAGGTATTAGTAAATGAATTGTGTAATATTGATGTGTTGTAATGTTTGCGGAAATAATCAACAAATGTACAAATGTACATAATTTGACAATAAGTGATGTGTAACAAAAACATAGCAAATATTTGCAACCGGGTATTTTGTTTCTTAAATTTTATTTTTTAGTGAAAAGGGATATTCTTTTTTAATTGTATTACCTTGAAAACTAAAACGTTTTCAAAAAAGGTATTGTAATAAGTAATAAATTTAACTTAAGCGAAATTACCCGTTTTAGAATATTAGTTGCGAGTACTTGTTATTTCATGTAAACACAACATTACTGTCATTTATACAAATCGGTTGAATTCTCACTTGCCACAGAGTGAGTGAGAAAAGCATGAATTTTTGTCGATTTACTTTTCTTACACAAACACTTCTTTGAAAGATTCTATTGAAGCAAAATCGGAACATGGGACAGTTTATCGATTTGAAAAAAACGAATCAAACAGAAATCGATTGTGATCATAACACAAACAGTGCAGGTGAGAGTTACATCAGAGTGACGTTAAATCGGTAACATGGACCGGTAACTGCGATCGTTACGAGTTACAAGAACGAGCTACTGCTGTTTCTTAAATGCTTTGCATACTCTTTGTCTATCCCCCATTAATTACTATTTTAAATATGTCTATTTTTAGTGGATTATTCCTAGACAATTGGAAGGCCGTGTATATCACAACTATTTTTAATGCTGGTCTAAAAGGAATGATTATGTTGGTCTAGAATTTTTATGAAATTGATTTTTTTTAATATTTCAAAAGTATTGCCTTTCGAGAATGTACTGTTAAATTTTTATAAGGATACAAAATGCAAGATACGTTATTTCCGCTTCTACAGCCATATTAGTAAGTATCGAACCACAGTGTTTCGTCTACATTCGTTCTCTTTGTACTCAGTTATCTCGAAACTACTTTTTTCGACATGGTGTTCTAGAAAAAACAAAAACTTAACAGCTGAATCATCTGAATTTTTAATATGTTATCGATAACACCAAAAATATCGTATATTTTACACTTAATAACCAGTAAAAAAAAACTTTTTTTAGAACTTTCGACGTAGAATTACGTCTTGCAGCGCGGTTTGTATGGGGGTCATTTTCACACATTTTTGCAAAGATATTTGACACTTTGGGGTATACCTACAGCCTTTAATATTCATCGAGCAAAGAAAAAAAATGCCAAAATATCAGTTGGAGTGCGAATAAAACGAATATCTAATAAAATAGCAAAATCTTAGAAGAAAAAAAAATCCATTGTTTATTCGTATGAGAAATGCACAATCTGCTTCAGTAGCTGCTTATGTTGTTTTTATGATTGTTGTTATAGTTGTGTGTGTTCGTTTGGTTCGTAATCCCGTGTTTCGTTGTTGTGCTGCTTTTGTTCTTGTTGTTGTTGTTTTTATTAATATGTATGTAAAATATACATACATAAATACACATCAGTTGCTTTAATTTTATTTCGTTTCCCAGATAACCATCGGTTCGGTTGAAAATCGACGGTTGACAACCAATTCATTGTCAGCAAACTATGCATTGTGTGTTTCATATAAGCATACCATTTATTAAGTTGTATATGAATATTGATTTTCTATGATTTAAATACAAATTCTAAATGTTTGATAGTTTAAATCATTCTTGATTTTAAATACAAATTCTAGTTGTTTGATACTTTAATATCGTTTATTGAGCTTTAGGTCAGGTTAGAACAATTGATTGCTCTTGCGAATTTTTCCAAAGAAACAACAATAACAACATTTTCAATATGAAAACGAAAACATCACAAACTGATTAATTAGTTAGCTGATTGATTAATTACTTGTTAACTTGATTAATTACTGTTCAAACTATCAAAAAATAAGAATTTGTATTTAAATCATAGAAAATCAACATAAAAAATAACAAGGTCATATAGAAAACTTTAAGTTTTATATTCATTTTATTTGTTGTTAAACAATTGTAACCTTTTCTTAAAATGGTTTTTATTAATTTGCAACAATTAACTAAACAATAAACGGCAATTCAACAGCACTACCTTGATTTCAATACAAGATTCAATGCATATTTCAGAGTTTTCTCTGACAAGACGAGAACAAACGCGTCAAGCAAATATGACACAAATTTCAATTCGATTCTTGATAAATATAAAAAAGGACTTTACAATTATATAGAGAACGGTTTAAAAGTACAAAAACATGTCGTTTTTATACCAGCAAATCAGACGCTGCCTTTTTAAGTACCGTTTAGCTGGAACAGTGACATTCTTGGCTTGTTGGGTTATAATAAAATAGAGAATACAAATGCATGTAGCTAGAGAGCCAGTATGTGGCTACAAAAAATTTACTTCTACTAGTAAAGGTTGCCAGTAAGAATTTAATAAGAATTCCCAAAAACAAAAATTCCTAAGGGCATGGAATTAAAAACTACCACGAATGGGATTTTTCCAACATAGCTGACAACGTTGCTACCAGCTGCTGATATTGTTGTTTTGGTTTTGCATGCGCTGCAAAGAACCGTTCTTCATTCGGCAATTCTATGAGCAATAATTGCTTTCGCTACAAGTAGTTTGTTGACTACTCGGGTTTAATGAGGACTTTCGTAAGGCCCCTCATGCGGGCAAATAATCCAGAAACTGCTTGCGGCAATTATTGCCGTGTAAAAAGCGGGACAAAGAAATCGTGCTACCACAGCAAGAGAATTATTGCTCTGGGAGCAACAGTTGCTTTCGCCGCAAGAGAATTATTGCTGTGGGAGCAATAATTGCTTCCACTGCAAGCTCGAGAATTTACGTGTGTGACGAGTGAAAAGCGGGACATAAGCATTGAGCACATAGCTCGCGACGGGCGACGAGCGCCAAATGTCACTTTTCATTTACATGTTTTTCTTATGGGAAGAATACTTGGAGACTTTTGCGATGACATTGTCGCGCGGCATCGAGTGCCGTTGTCGCCAGCTTCAATTTAATTCTAATTTGACACGCGACATAAGGAAATTTCTTCCATTGTATACATTTGTCATTGTTTCGTGCTACAAATGTTACAAATTAAATTTATAGAATTACGTACATATATTAAGTGAGCACAAATCCACAAAAATAATTTATTGTAAATATCAAATGTCAAAAAATTTGCTGCTGAAGTTTGTGTTGCTGTCGCCTTTATTGGAATCAAGTCGCTCAACATATCTCTACAACAACACAATGGAGACATGTCGCTCGTCGCTTGCTGTGCTGAATGTGTTCAGGGCTATAGTAAGCAAAGCTCTATTTATTTTCTGTGAACGATTCGGTTAATCTCCTTTAACGCTGCTTAACCGCTGTGATCTTGCTCTTCTCTGTGCGTCGTTGTTTTAGATGTGATTGGTAATTGTTGTTGGTTCACTTAGCTGAAATTTTTTTAAATGCTCTTAATTTGTACTCGACATGAACAGCTGATTTTAACATTTACTTCGCTTTTCTCTGCTTTCTACTTCATTCCTCTCCGAGTCGGCCCTACCAAGTTATTCTGCCATGAGTTGGAGTACGAATAAAACGAATGTTTATTTTCAGCAAGATTAATACAATAGCGAATGCAGATGCGTGCAGCTACAGAGGCAGTGTTTATGTATACTACTACGCAAGTTCACACATGCGTTACTAAGCATGCGTTGTGCTTTAAAAACTCTATTTTTGAAAGCCCATAATAAATTCAAATTATTTATATTATGCATTATATTTTTTCGATATTGAAAATTTATTTTGTTAACTAAAATTTTAATTTTAAATTACTTTTAAAATATACATATTAGGCCGGGTCGATTTGTGGGGAGGCAAAAAAATCGCCCATTTCTCAGTGAAAATCGTATTCTAGAGATTAAAATAAGAAACTTTGCTCGAGGAACTATACCTCTAAAACGAATTCTAATGCCCCAACTTTTCCGTAGGGTCAAATTTTTTTAAAATCCCTCTTTGACCCATTTAGAGTGCCCCAATCTAGTCCAAGTGTATGACCGACCCCTTCTTACTTTGGAGGGCTGATCCACCCATGCCAGTGGCACACCCCCTGGAACTCCCAGGGGTACAAGACAAATGTTTGCATGAGGAACTTTGTTTGTAATTCCATAAGAAGAAGCACAAAATGGTGCTAAAAGTTACTATATTTCGGTAGCGAATATCTCGAGATTTTTACCTGATTGCAAGAAAGTGAGTATGAAACTAAATTCTACGATTAAAAATTAAGTTTACGTGTCTCGGGATTTACGTCGCCACAGTGTAATGAAAATAATCTTTATAAAGTGACATACATAACATTTTCCTATTTCAAAATGTACTTTAGCATCATGGTGTTTACGATGATTTAAATTTTTTCAATATCTTAATATATAAAAAGCAAGCACGCTGCTCCGTGTTCAATATCTCTCAAACTGTTCAGCCTGAAAGTATGCACATCTTAATACTTTAAAGGAAAGCATGGTGCTCCGCACACATTATTTCTCAAATTGCAGTTATTTTTTGACAGTAAAGTAATTTTAAAAGACACACTGTTCTGAAAAATGTTCAGCCTGAAAGTATGCACAGAAAATATATTTGATACTTTTATTGACAAAATTGGGTTTTTACAATAGTACGTTTTTGATCTAACTACACTTTTTTTCATTCTTTTTAAAAAAAGTTATGACGAATATAATGAAATTCTTTTGAGTCGATTTGAGTCGATTGCACCAAAAAATATAATTGTATCAGCCACGAAACGACACCTGAGTTGCTACGTATATGAAGGTTGCAAGGCCAGTTTGTAAAGTTGTGTATGAATATGATTGTTACCAAACTAGTAAAGTGTTATTTAAAGTGGAACATTTGTATTTTGCAAAACTCAAGTGAATAAAAAATCAAGATTTAAAAAGGGAACAAAGTCTTCGGTAGATTGCTCCAAAAAGGAAGTGTGTGGAGGACCTGTCGTAGGACAGGCTTTTCTACTGGGTTATCAATAATTGTTTGGTTAAGCATCTATTAAAAATTCAAATATCTAGAAATAACAATATCTTTCTATTCCAAAATGTACTTTAGTTTCATGGTATTCATGAAGATTTTATTTGTTTTAATATTGTAGGAATCGCCTGTTTTTTATTCAATAACATATGTCTAAACATCAATTAAATATAGAAAAAAATCAGTTGCCATCTTCGGAATCAGTGATCATAAATCTATTGAAATCGATTACAATATTAAGAAGCTTAAGAACATTTTGTAATAGGAAGATGAGGTGATATCAAGACCAAAGTTTGAATAGATGCTTACTACCAAATAATTAATTATTGATCTGCGGTGCAAAAAAATTTAAAAAATTTTTTATTTTCAAGGACACTCGAGAGCAGACAATTCAGTGGATATCAAAATGAAATTTTATAAAAAACTAAGAAAATCCTATTATCAGCAGATTTGGTCCATTTAGAAAACGGTATTTATGATTCTGACTTATTATGTCATTTTAAAGGACCTTGAAGAACAGGAAAATTACGTCAGATCGCAAAATATTTTACAAAATCGATATTCGGCTAAATATCTTGCACTTCAGCTAATAATCATTGCAATATAATTCTTCTGTCTAATTTATGTCATCTTTGAGGACATTAACCCATTAACCGCGGCTCCCAAACGCTTCGTACAATTTATTTTAAATTGCGTATGCTTTTTTATATGGATCACAGAAACTATCACACCAAATTTCAATTTTGTACCTTTCACAGTAGTCGAAATATGAGTTGGGTAAAAAAATACCCAACCGTCGTTAATGTGTTTTAAAAGCGGAACAAAATCCTTCTGCAACGACAGCACAGTTTTAAATCAGGAATTTTCTGCCAATACCAAGTATAGTTGGTTAATTTGTTAAAATAGATTTCACATTTTTTTGTTTATTAAATATTTTACAAATGATAAAAGCACAAGTTTTCTGTTTTTAATCTTTATCATTTTTGACTTTGAAAATGTAGTAGTTAACGTAAAAATTCCTCGATACAGTCCAAAAACAATTTGTTGCTCTTTGTTTTCTTAAAGCAACAAACAACAAATTTCACACTTAGCTGTTGCCAGTTCTGAAATATGGTAAATTCTGCAAAAGCATTTTCATGGTTGAAAAAATACCCAACCTCGGTTAATGGGTTAAAGAGCGGGAATATGAGATAGTAAAAGGACGAAATGTTGTGATACCGCATTACAATCTTTCTACTAACAGCCCTTGCGATTTTAAAAAAAGTTTTTTAAAAATTTTCTGTGTTTAAGGATAAACTAGGAAAGGAAGATGCATTCAGATGGAAACAACAATTTGTAGTTTACATGTTTGTTACAATACCCAATGAGCCCTGAACCAAATCGATACTATGCACTTTTAAAATTCTTCTTGGCCTGTTGTACAGCAACGAGATTGAATGCTGCCAGAAGTATGGATTTATCCGTATTTCTACAGATTTTTGGATTAAAAAAATAACGGATTTTCTACAGATTTTTGTAATAATCGGATTGTTTACGGATCTCTCTTGTTTTTGTATTTAAACATTTATTCATACACTTTTATACCATATTTTACAAATTGGGTTTTTTATTTAACAATAAGTGACTTTTTTTTGGCGCATTAGCCGTCAGTTGCGCCGTTCGTTTTTCAAATTTTCGTCAAATCGTTGAATAAATAAAACTTAAACTAATTTTAAAAATTACACTGTGTGGCACGAAAATCTGTATCCAATAATTTCAATGTTTTTCACAAGTTATTTTTGTGTAATAAATTTAAATTTTATAATGATGAGAAACGATCTGTTTTCAGGTTTTGAAAGAACTGACAGCTTTTTCTTAGAAAATATCATCAATTTTACTTTCCGTGATGAAAAATGTTTGACCTATGTTTTCTAAAATGTTAAAAATTGAGGAAAGAAAAGTAATAAAATTTTATCATAAAGCCGAAAAAGGAAGGACATTGTGAAACTTTCCCACATCTGCTACAAATTTAAGGTTATGAAATTCTTTAAACTTTAGTACTTGTGCAAAATTTAAATTATTTTTGTTTTTGCCTGTATTGGTAATAAAAACACACATGATAATAAAAATTTAAATTGGTGAGAAAAAATATGGTAAATAATTTTGGTTAATATCTGCTGTGGATACTCATAATATGTAGTAAGAATATATTGTCTTATTGCCCATTAAAAAATAGCAGGGGAAAATGCCATATCAAGCAACTGCAAGTAGGACATGAACAAATTATAGATTTCCTGATACAAATCGTTATAGAACTCAGGTATTAAGGTATAAGCAGCCAATTCTTTTTGCAGTGTGTTCAGAAATGTTCAACCTTACTTGAATTTAAGAGCAAAACCCGCGACTCTTCGGGAATCATTTTGAAAGTCGACCTAAAGTTCGAAAAATACGTAAAAATAGTATTTTTGAAAAACGGAGCCACATAAAAAAAAACTTTTTTTTAGACTTTTTGGAAAACTTAGAGACTGCTTATTATATTTATAAAAACAATTACTTGTTTTATTTATTTATTTATTTATTTCCGTCCATGGATAAATTATCCTTACAGACAATAACAAATCAGGATATAAAATAGGAACAAAATTATAAACTGTTTAACAATAGAGTAATAGTAGTTTTAAAGGCATTTTTAGGCATAGAAAAATCAATTAAGTTATTATTATACATTCTGTTTATAGCTATAAGTACTCTATTAATAGGCTCATTAATGGCATAATTGGTTCTATGGCAATTAAAATAAAAATAATCATAGTTACGAAGCATTCTTTGTGGAATATTAAACGATAATAATTCAAGTAACTTCTCACAGATGATGTTTCCGTTGATCAAATCGTAAATGATCATAATACTGTGCAATAACCTTCAAGCTTCAAGAGAAGACAGACCAATAAGCAGGCAACACGTTCTATAGGACGGAAGAGGATCCGACAAACTAATTGAACGTAAAGCAAATTTCAAAACTCTTTTTTGAACTTGTTCCAATCTAGTAATATGCACTGAATAAAATGGGCTCCAAATAAATGAAGCGTACTCAAGGCTAGATCTTACGAGGGACGAATATAAATTTTTAAATGTGTATGGGTCAGAGAAGCCGGTACTATTTCGCTTAACAAACGCTAATAGGGAATATGCTTTGGGGATAATATGGTTTAAATGACAGCTAAAACTAAGGCCTGAATCAAAAATAACGCCTAGATCACGAATTTCGGATAACCTTACAAGCTTAGTGTTATCTAAGGTATAATCAAACGATATAGGAGAGTTTATCTTATAATAAGAAACAACAAAGCATTTTAAAAGGTTTAGTGACAATTGGTTTAGATTAAACCAAGAAAAAACGTTTACGAGATCAGCCTGAAGACGATAAGCATCCGATTGATTTTTAACCTTATGGAAAACTTTCAAGTCATCTGCATAAAGTAAAAATTGGGCATTATTAAAACATTTGGAAACATCATTTATAAAAATGACAAAAAGTAATGGTCCAAGAATGCTACCCTGAGGAACTACTGAAGTTGATAAAAAAGGAAGTGATTTTACGTTTTCAATAACTACATATGAAACTCTATTTGAAAGTTAAGATTCCAACCAAGAAATAAATGTAGAATGGAAGCCAATCTTGGAGAGCTTGAGCAGTAAAATATCATGTGATAGTTTATCAAAGGCTTTGGATATGTCGGAGTAAATGACATCCAACTGGTACCGCTTTTAAAATGTGGTGATGCAGTAATTTGTGAATACACTAAGATTTGTTGTAGTTGACCTACCAGAAACAAAGCCATGTTGATTGGGACAAATAACATTTTTTAATGCAAAGTACATTTTATCTTTTACTATTTTCTCAAAGAGCTTGGAACTATTAGTTAACTTAGAGATAGGTCTGTAATTTAGGACGTCATGTTTATTGCCGGATTTAAAAACTGGGGTTATGAGCGAAACTTTCCATTTATCAATGAAAACACCTGCTTTAAGGGATTTGTTAAAAATTATGCATAGAGGTAAAGATAAAGATTGCACACAATTTTTTAGCAAAAAAGGACTAAAACCGTCTAAGTCACATTACGCGGAGTTTTTGAGATTACCAATAGCAGTTTCAACACCAGAAAGAGTAACCATAAGACTACCAAAATTTATACACGATTCAACATTATCAACAACATGTGAGGTGATCGGATCAGGATTTCTGACAAAATTTGATTTGAAATAATTTGCAAACAATTGTACTGTGTCATTTACAGAGTGTAAATTTATAACATTATAAAACGTAGAAGAAGGAATATTAGATGAGCCTTTCTTAGATTGGATAAAGCTCCAAAAAGATTTAGCATCGGTTTGAATGCGATTTTCTATGCTAAGAACATATTGTTTATAAAGAAATGTGTTTAAAAAATTGAATTCGCGCGAGAAGTGTTCATATTTTACTTACATTTTCTAGAATTTTTGAACTCATTGAAAAATTTATTGCGCAAATTCTTCAATTTTTTTAAACCCTTAGTGTACCAAGGGAGCTTATGAATTTTTTTCTTAAAGGAATGTTATTGGCAAGTATATATATGAAATTGCTTTGAAAGATATCATAGCAGCTCGAAGCCTCAACGCTACCAAAAAGCAACTCCCAATCAATACCGTTTATGAGCCGATTTATAGTCACAAATTTGCAATTTTTAAAATCATACAATTTTTGTTCTAAATTATTAATACTCAAGAATTCATAAATTTTAATATTAAAGGAAAGCGCAGAATGATGAACAGTCGAATCAGAGATAGGAAATGGACATTCAAATAAATCATAATTAAGGGACTTAGTTATAAAAATTAAATCTAGCAATATAGATCATTTATTGAAAATAGCATTAATTTGAATCAAATCCATACTAAAAAAATTATCGATGAGATTTATTTCATGTGCTTGGCTTACAGTTGTTGGCACGCAAGTGTTATCATCCGTTGAACAGGCCCAATTTACATTGCTTAGATTAAAATCACCAACAACGCAGAAATTATCTTCCCCATAAATTGTAGATAATGATACAATATTGTTGAATGAGCATCATTAATATCATATGCACTGTTAGGCAGAATGTAAGAGGCAGAGACAATCATTTTCCCTTTTGGAAGCAGAATGGAGATGCAGACCTGATCAATTAATCCATCCACGGCATCTATATTGCACAACGAGGAGCATAATTTTTTCCGAGCAATAATCAGAACTCTACCACCTCTAGAGTACCCAGTCAAAATAGGGCATCGATCTTTCCGGTATACTTGGAAAATTTTAGGATCAGCAATCTCTTCATCTCTTCATCTTTTTGATACGTTTCACGATATTCCAACTAAAACTCGACTTTTTTCAAAAATAGAAAAATTGGAAACACTCGAAAACCCATAAACTTTCACCAGCTCTACAAAGCAAACCATTTGCTCAATTGAGTTAAATTTTCTCGTGAACCTTGATTAGATTTTCGAGTCACTCTTGAAAAATCGAGCAAATGTGCACCGCAAACAAATAGATAAACAGCAGTATTTTCGTTGCCAATATGTAAACTAAACTTGCCTAACAATAGAAAATGTGTGTGGATCAAGGTGATATAACGCAATTATATAGTTTCGACGAAATTGAGTTTAATAAGTTGAGTTTGAAAACTTTAATAAGTACATAATTAAAAACGTTTTTAATACAATTTTCTACTTTTATTAGTTGAAACTGAAAAATGTAAATTAATTCATTTATAAATCAGCAGGTCAGGGCCGTTGCAAAGGGGAAATTTTGGGGGTTCAAACGCTCCAGAGGGTCGAAATTTAAATAAAAATTAATGCATTTAAATAATTATTTCATTGAATCACTTAATATGTTCTGAAAAACTTAAATCATATACTTAAGTTGCGTTTACGTATCATAAAGTCTTTGTTAGGAGTTGAATCGTGTAATCAACAATAGTGAAAACCAATGTATCGTGATTTATCGGATCAAACGTGATACATTCAAAACTATCATCACTATTGTTTTCACTACCTTTGACATCGGCAATTGTAGATGATGGTATATTTTTTTTTAATATCTTAAAAAAATTTCAGGTTTTTTTTTGTATATTAATATATTATCTTGAATACGTATAAATTTTGAAAGTCTAGCAGTGAATGCAAGCACTCAAAGCCTTTTCAACGATATTTTAAAAGTGAGGAGCGCAATAAAAATAATGAAGTAATTTCAATTTTAGTGAAAATAAATTAAAAAAAAAATTAAAAAGGGAACGAAAACAGCATTGTCTTGAATACTATTAAAAATCTTTAAAATTTTTTGATGCAGGTAAGAGGAGCCTTTTACGGCTTTAAATATCTGACAGTTTCTTTTTCTTTACAACTATTCTACCAGCCAATATATTTACGAAAAACTAAATTTTTTGAGGTTTTGCAAAATGTTTTAGCTCACTGGCGGCTATCATAACAGACAAAGAATTTTGGGAATCATAAAATAGACCAAGCTTATTTTTGGAAGGTTACACATGGAAATTTTTTCTAATGGAATTCGAGGTACCTTCATATATTTACTTGCATATATAATATAAAAAAGAACTGAACTTGAGAATGAAATGAAACAAAAACTGATACATTTTAATTTTGAATAAAAAAAGTGGGTAGATCCTGGCTACGGTCCTGGTTTTAGGTGTTGTTATATAAATGTTAAAATTTGTTTTTTTGACACCGTCTTCATATTTTTTTGTGTTTAATGCAAAAGGTTGGAAAAGACTTTTCAAAATTAAATTTCTTGTTTAATTTATTACTAAAGTAATACATTTAGCTGATCAACGCGTCTTATTTTTCATTAGAGAGTTTTGTTAGGATATTATTATAAATATAACCCGCTAATGAGAAGCACCGTTCTAATTCTATGCTAGTTGGAGAAATAGTTTACGATAATTGTAAGCAATTTACACAAACAAAACAAAGTAAAATAACTAGTACTTAAGTCAGAATATTTTTCAAAACGAAGTTAGAATTTAGTTGCTTTAATTACCAACAAGATTATACTTTATCTCTAAAAAAGATTCAAATTTCTGTATCTGATTGAGCTCAAAACTCTTCTTAAAAACAAAAAAATTATGCTACAATGTTGGGAAACGGAAACTCTATCGTGGGTACACGCGAAATTAATGTGGGTACTCTCAAGAAATGTACAACAAAAAAGCGCTGAGCATAGTAAAATGCTGTTTTTAAATAGCACTAGCAAAAAAAACATTTAGCACATAAAAAAAAACCAGGTGCGATAAGCAAATATTTTTGCCAAAAAAATAAAGTAGCAAACAAGTGTTCAATGCGCGTGCTGCCATGATACAGCTAAAAAAAAACCTCAAAAGTTAGAATAGCAACAGAGTGGAACAATATTCAAAGTACACGACTTTCTATCACGAATTCATGAAATTTATTGCAATTCATTAGAAATAAAGAAGGAATTTATCAAGATAAGCCAAATGAAAGCGTTTTCTATGTTTGAGAACAAGGAAAGGAAAAAGGATATTCTGTGAAAAATGTAACTGAGCTAAGTTGGAGCCCGGAACCAAGAGGGATGTTTTCGGTGTTTAAGCCCCCGTCCCGCGTGGGATTCAAAGGTTTAAGAAATAAATACAAATAAATATATGGGAAGCAATCAATGCATTACTTATAAAAAAAAATTGGGGGATTAATAAAAATGTTTTAAGGAAAGTTTTTTTCTAGTGTCTTAAACTAAATTTTGAATTGTACTCCTAGAACCGAGGCATCAAATAAAAATGTTTGAAAAGTAATGCAAAAATGTTTCCCATTGTCTCGAATCTGATTTATACAGTTTTTATTATTATTATACAGTAATTGAATAACATAAACAGGAAATTTGTACTCAAAAATCTCTGATAAAATGTAGTAAAGAATTCCTAAGCGTATGTGTATTAATAAATATCTAAATGTAAGCATCCATTGCAAAATCAAACAATGAATTCATATAAGAAATATGTTTATATCTAAATTTCTAAGACACATAATCTGACTTCACTTAACCCTAATCCTACTGCGGTGTTACTTTGGATCACATTTGATTTCAAAAAGATTGAAATTATTAAATAAGTTTTTTTTTTAAATTTAAGCGTATTTGTATTCTCAAATGAATTAATTTTCTTAAATTCAGAGTAACACCAATTTCGTGGCATTAACGGTTATGTTTTTGTGACTCAAAGTCACATTGCAGTGGGATACGTTTCAAAATGACGCAGTATTATAAGGGTTAAGACACAGTTAAAATATTTAAACAACATCCGATAAAATATTAGGACACTTCACGATCTAGTTTGCACTAAATTGTGAAATTATGCTATAGCACACATTTACTCTCAATTATGAACAGCTTTTTTGGGTAATTCAGCAACACTTTTTGCAAAACCAAATAAAGCTGATTATAAAATATAGATAAAAAAACCAAAAGTATTTTGATTTTCCAAACTTTAATTTATTTTTTATTTTAAAGCACTTCATTGCAATTAAAAAAAAATTATTCGAGCATTTTTGACACTTTTGTCTTAGCGGAAATCAGCTGATTGAGCATGAATCTAGTGTTGCATAGCATTTACAAGCTAGAAGTTTTCAGTGTTGCATTTTTGCAAGAACGTGGCATATATATTAGGGCTGTTCCCAGTTACGGGCAAATAGCATTGCAAATGTATGCCCTACCAAATATTTGCCAACAACTGTGAGCACACTTTTTAGAACACTGTTGCAAACAAAACTCACAGCTGTTTTGAAGGAAAAAAAAAACAGCACGAACAGTATTTGTGGTATTTTTCATTATTATTTATCAAAGTGAGTTCCATATCAGAGTCTGTTAATTTTGTTTTATTAGCGTCGTTAAGTAAAAATGTGACAGCTGCTTGATTGGCAAATAAGAGTTGCCCATGCTCGACTGTATGCAATGCGATTTTAATGTTGTAAATTTGACATAGTCGGGCAAATGCAAATCTATACATTTTGTTGTTGTGTTGAAAATATTTGCCATCATATTTTGCAAATGCAACGATGCCACGCTATTTGCCCGTAATCGGGAATAGCACTACTGAATTATACTTTGCTAATGCACTCTTGCAAGACCCTTTGCACTAAATCGTTTATTATATACTATTATATCTCTCAAAACTAATTTTACCATATAAATTGTTGAGAATGATGTGGCTTTTTTTAATATTTTCATCGAAATTGTTTCAGAACAAAGTTTTCATAAGTTATGTACAAAAAAATAATAACAAGTATGTTTGTTAAAACAAATGCAGTACAGCAAATTGAAAAATTTAAGAGAGCAATAACAATAAAAAAACATAAATAAAGTAGTCTGTTAGCAAAAAAAAATTTTAAAAATACTTAAACACAATTTATCAAAAAATTGCAACTTTTGAAAACGTCAAAAGTACACTTGTGATCTCAAGGCATAAAAGCATATCTGAGTTTTTGCAACGTTTCTACAGAGCAATGCAATCCTATAGTAAAATATTTTGTTTTTAAATATTTACTCAAATTCAAATATTTTTAAACATTTTAGTAGAAGTAATAACTTAAATGTTTTATTTACTCTTTTGAATATATAACGGTTATTCAAGATGCGTTTTATCCATTTTTTATCACTTAGGTATTTTTTTACAAATTAAAAAATTTGTTGCCACTACAAATGTAAGCAATGAAGACAGCTGCTCAATCAGCAATGTTCAAAAATTATATGTAGGTGGTGGTGTTCAACGCAACAAATTCAATTATAATTGCGTCATGCAATATTATTGCATTTGCACACGTAACTGCCTTTTGTTATAGCAAATGCATGAATGTTGCAAATGCATATCAATGCTTTTTTTTAAAGCAGCTAATTTTGCATTTGCAACGATGCAACATAATCGTGAATCACCCTATTGATTCAAACATTAAAAACGCTCGCCTTTAAATATACAAAAAATATAAACAATTTTTTTGTTTATTTGACTAAAGATATTTTAAAACTTCTCCAAAATTTCCAGCGAAATAATGAATTATCTGTAAAATTTTTGTGTATGTGAACAATAGTTTTTCATAATTTTACAAAAAATATGAAGTCTAGGAATTGAAAATAATTTCATTTTACACAATGTTTTATACTGTTTTTAACATATGTATAACAACTTAAAAGTTTACACTAGTAGTTATTCAAACTTTTCAGGGGACAAGAAAGTCAAATGTTTTAATCATTTTTTGTCGCTCTCTTTTGCAAATTATTGGTATACGGCTTTTAAAATTCTCAAGTGAGAGAAATTATGTCAAGAAATTATGTGTAAGTAAAAATTAAAAGTGAATTTACCTTTTCTAAAATTGTACTCGCTAAAAAATTGTATTTAACATAGTAGTTCAAAAAAACACGAAACCCTCTGTCAAGAATTATTTTAAATGTAATCAATATGGCGCAAAATGTAAGATTTCGCTTTCTGGTTGATCAAAAATCTTTATTTTTTGAAAGAATGAAGATATTTTCGTCCGGTTTCATAACTTTTGTTGAAAATCAATTTGGCTTTCAAAATAAAAAGAAAAATTGTAAGACTATCTGGAGGGATCTCAGTAGGGTAGCCTCAAGTTTAGCGCAAAAATTAAACTTTTTATCAAAGCCTTATTATAAATCTATTGTTTTTAACGTTTATTAGTTTTAACCAACAAGTATACTTCTATTTTCAATACCTCGAACAGAAGTGATGACAGAATCAGCTGTCATAAGCTTAGTCAAAAGATCAGTGTTTTGATTTTCTCTCGTGTTTTTTCTGGTATTAGTAAGCCTCAAATTCTTGTTGACATTGTTTTTAGCTTCTGATGCTTTTTTAGTTGTGCACCAGTTGCAAAAAACTGGTGCTTTATAATATTATATCCATGACATACATAATTCTTTATGCACTATTGGAGTAAGATAATTCTAATCTCTACCATATAAAATGAGTGTTTCCATTGAATAATTTCCAAATTTTTCATTATAATTATTAACTAATTTGCACTTTGTTTTGACAACTATGCTTTTTTAATGTGATAATACAAAACTTAAAAAAATTTACATAGGATTATCGAGTTTTTATTACTTTTAAAACATCATATCAGTGATCATAGTAGTGTAGGGAACCAGAACATTTATAAATATTTTTATAAAAAAACACAAACCCATCATTTTTATTTAATTAGTTTTATGATCTATGAAATTATTACATGAATTAAATTGTGATCGAGTAAATGAAACGAGTTTTTTTTTGCTTCACCAGAAGCAAGTGTTCTAACTGAAAGGTGCCTATTTTCACAACCAAATGTTCTATGGTGCATTTCGACAAACTATCGAACACCAATGAATATTGAAATAAATAAAGAAGCAACTAGAACAGATAACAACCTTGATAGAGTTGATGGCGGTGATCTATAAATAGCCTACTGCTTTGAAATGTCATATGATTAGCAGCCATACAATTCAAAAGAATGAATTCCAAAATCTGCGCACTCATATACTAGTTTAAGCAGTGAGTTGATCACAGTCTAATCACTCAAAGACTACTAAAGAGGAAAATGTAGCGATTTCCGAAACAGACTGTCTAGTCAGCTAAGTGATTGACTCTATACAGAGTTGTTGTTGTTGTTGTTGTTGCCTTCTTTATAAACTTACTTGAATTTAATTCATGCTATCATTTTTATATTCGGAAACATACTTTAGGTCTTTAGATGAAATTTATTTGAAAGTTCATTAAAATCCAATCTTTTCAAAATCTATATATTTATTCATGCAAGGGCCCCCTTATTCCAGGAAATCTATAAACGCTAAAGAATCTTGAGTTGTAGGTATGCACAAAATTGTAAGATTTTCGATAGGTCCCAATCAGCCAAACAAGCTTAGAACCGTTAGCATCAAGCTTGGAAAAAGCTTTAGATTACTATTGGAAAATGCTTACAAGTAATTGTAGAATAAACGAAAACGATCCCTTGGAAAAATATTCCTTACTAAGGGTGTCCCAACAAGAATGCAATTTTTAAATTTGGCGCCATTCGAAGTGTCATTTAGAAAAGCTTTAGATTACTATTGGAAAATGCTTACAAGTAATTGTAGAATAAACGTAAACGATCCCTTGGAAAAATGTTCCTTACTATTATAAGCTTAATCCAAGTGTTTCTTTACAATTGGAAATTAGTATTTGAATAAGTTTAATCCAAGTGTTTCTTTACAATTAGAAATTAGTATTTAAATAAGCTTTTTGCAAGTGTTTCCTTACAATTGGAAATTAGTATTTGAATAAGCTTTTACTAAACAATTGGAAATTAGTATTTCAATACGCAACTTCTATGTATAAATATATTTACCAAACAATGCGCAGCCATCTTAAATTGACAAATAAGAATAAAAAAAGAAAATTCGGCGGTACGAGAAGCTGTACACGTACCGTCCTCATTTTTCACTATCAAATTCGACTTGCCTTTAAGAAAACTTGCCCTGTTGCATTTTAAGCCCTCAGATGTGGGTTCTTGTCCTTTAAATTCAATATTTATCACAATTAACTCGTGGATTTCAATGTTTAGTTTCCATAATTCTTAAATGTAGTAAAGAGCAAAGAAAGTGAAAAGGACCACGACCGAACCCGGACTCGAACCGGGAACGTCTGGGTTGATAGTCTAGCGCACTCTTTACTAGACTACACAGGCCAACAGTTAACAGCAATCGCAAATTTGAACAGTTGCAAAATTATTACCTTGGCTAGCAAGTATGATTGGAAAACACTTACTTAAAGCAAGTCTTTCCAAGTTTTATTGTTCAACACATACTTTTTGTTTTTTACGCAATAATTCTACAAAGCAACTTAGAAATTTATTACCTACGCAAGTGTTTTACAAGCGTTTTGCATTTTATGTAAGCTTAATCCAATCACTATTTCCAAATGGCTGATTAGAGTGATATCGCTTAGCAGTGTAGTATACCTATACATATTATTAAAATATTTAATTTCCAATTAATGTATTTCATTATAAAACAAGCTATAAATACTTTTCTTAAAATAAATAATAATATAAAAACCTCTACTGTAAGAATTTTCGAGAACGTGCACATAATATTCAAACTAAGTTAAAGTAATACACCTCTATGGTATACTACGATATTATTCAAACAATAAGAACATATGTTCATACTAAGCACTACTATCTATCTCATTCGCACACATGTACCCGTATGGCTGAATACAAAACATATGATATTATATTATACTTTTTACTCCTACACAAATATGTTAACAAATGATTATGTTTACGTTTTCTATTCTACTCACTCACACATATTAAACTATTAATACTAAACTACAAATATGTATTACGATATTCTACTATTACTTTTACACTAATTAAAGAACATATGATTCTATTTATATTCTAAACTACACAAACAATTGTTAACTAGTTTTAAGACAAAATACCGCTATAAAAGGATGAACATATTTGAAAATAAATCAATTAGTTTTAAGCTTCTAACAAGCTGTCTACTAATTCATTTTTAAATAAGTCTTGAGCTTTAATAGCTGCCGACTTCAACTTTTTAGCCTCTGCACTTTTTATAGTGAACGGCTGTAAATGTAATAAAAACAAAAATAGCGCCAGTGGCGAACTTCGCCGGCAACCAATTAGGCAGGACCTTAAAATACTAATAGTAAATCCGCGAGTCCTTTTTTAAATAATCGTGAACCCTTACATGGCGATGCTATGTCGCGAATAAAATTATGTGGCGATCCTGTCGCCAAAATATTATTACATGGCGACCCAAAGACATATTTACGAACTCGCTTTAATGTGAATGAGAAAGTTTGATTCCCAACGCGAATAATTTAACCATTTCTTGATCGAATTTTTTTTTGTATCTATCTAGTAAGGATTATTAAGATGTCAGGATTGGCAGGGTCTAAAATAGTAAATGAAGTATCGAATAAAAGTGCTGGATGTGGAGGCGTGCACAATTTGGTTCGTTTTGCAATTAGTGATCTTTGATCTGAAATATGAGCGTTTAAAGACAGTTTTTTAAATTAAACCCAAACTAAAAGAGATCGAAGACCATGGCGTAAGAAGGCATTATAGACATTGCTAAGATGTACAACAAATATTCCAGACATTTTTCCCTATTTCTTCGAATACCCTACAATAAGCATTTTTTATGTAACATGTGTGAATATACATTGCGATGGTGAAATTTCTTTCAAATAAAAAAATTCCCGTTAATTTGGCATTAAATTTATGGCGATATCTCAAAAACTGTAGATTTTCTCAGTATAACGTATTTTTTTATGAAAAGTCGTTGGTTGCGAATAATAACGGTACACGAAAGTTTTTTTGGTAATATTAAAAAAATACCCGTTTTTAGAACATAAAAATTATTGCGATATCTCGAAAACTGTAGATTTTCTCAGTGCAACACATTTTCTTGAAGCAAGGCCTTAAAATGAGAAAAAAAACGAAAGAAATCTTCAAGTTTTGATTTTGCAAGCAAATATCTCAGCCATTTTCCAATTGATTTCCATCAATTTTGTCTAAAAGTTTAAATAAATAAATTTGAGCAAAATAAAACATTTACCGTTACCTCATCAATTCAATGTTTTATATTGTTTTCAAAAAAACCTCTAAAATATAAAATTTTGTGTGGTTTTTTTTGTAAATTTTTTTTTAAATTTGCTTATTCCACACTCTTTCATTCGGCATATCATTTATTTACATAAGTTGCTTCATTTTGACACATAATTCAATAAACAGTTTCTATAATCGAAAATTATGAGCTACAACTTATGATTGTTTTGATGAAATAGAATTTTTTAAAATGATTTTATATTTTTTACAAAGTTCTACAGCTTAAAAAATAATTTATGTAAAAGAAAGTTTAAATATTTCTAACCACTCCATGGCCAGTGGTGTAAAAATATAATGGCCAGGAGGGAATTAAAACTGTGTAACAGGGTGGTGGGGTATATATAATATGAGGTGGGGGGCCAAAATGTGTGACATATAGGGACGACCCCTAATAAACATAATTTTAACTATAAGTTTTGTATAACGAATTGTCGAATATGTAAGAACAACCCCAACATTTTAGAAAAGAAGAACGCAGAGTGACCTTGTGGAGAGGGGAATGGCGGTCAAGATTTTGTAACAACGTGTTACATAAAGGAAAAGGGTCTTAAATAGACCAAAATCGTGTGAAAAAATATTTGGAGTATTTGGACCTTTTATGAAAAAACGCAGCTCCGTTCCGATTTTTTCAAAACGAAAACTATTAATTTGTTGTCTTAACTGAAAAGTACGTAATGACTTAAAATTTAATTTACATTCACACTTGTTTTTGACCTTTTATACATCAACAAGTTACTTGTCGATACATTTTTTTTAGAAAAGTTCAATTAAAACCAATATTACATTTTGTCAAATGTTCGCACAAATTTTTAAATCGTATTCAGTTTATATTTGAAGAAAGATGGACAAGATGAAAAAATATTTGGGAATAAGTTTGAGCTAAAAATTTGTTTTTAGGCGACAGATACTGGATGCTTTAAATGAAATTTTGGCTGTGAAGAAAAAATAGGATTTGATATATCGAGGTGTTATTTGAAAAATATGAACTATATATCTTAGTTTAGTTTTTTTTCGTTGGGACATCCGGAAGTAGAACACGTTATTCTTTTTGGTATTTTTGTTGGTGGGCATTTAGGGTGGCAAATATGAATAGGTATTTTAAAAAGAATTGTTAGGGATGACAAATTAATAGAACCTGGTTGTCACCTCTAGAGGTCATACCGCAGTGCCATGTGAAATTTTTATAAAAATAGAACTGTTGCGGACTTTACAACGAGTGCAAAAATTGTATTGGAATGCGGGAATGAGGTTATACCATTGACGAGTGGAAAAATTAAGGGGAATCGAACTTCAAATGAATAATATTGATCTGAAGTAGTTTAAGCAAACCCTGTATTAAGTCATGTAGTTGTTGCTTAACACTTATTCGGTCAGTTACAGTTCTCTAGCACGGCTGTAAAATGATTTAAAGTGTTATCACTGTCAAATTGCAATATGAGCTTAGTTTTATATTATTTCATGAAAAGTTACTTAAATTATATTGTTGAACAGAAATCACGTTCTAAACTCTAAAAACGAGTAAATCGAAAGGTTTTTATTCAAACCAGTCTACATACTATCCACTAAAGTCATAATACTATAATAAGATCTCAAAAGCTTATATCCAGCCCACCCGATTTTCGGGGGACAATCACTTATTTTTACTATAAACTCTTATTCTCAATGTAATATTTATTTATTTGTTTGCTCGCTTTTATTACGTATTTAGTAAGTTTACTCACTTGTTTTAACAACTTTTAAGTAAGTGGTTTTTTTAACATATCATCGGAACACACGATAAAGACAAAAATATATCATAGTTTTTTTAATTGAAGAGTTTGTTCAACAGGCGGCTCACAACGGTTCAAATTCCATTTCAAATCACAACGGAGTTTGCTTGAAATTTTAAAAGCTTACCGAAAGTTTAAAATTTCGTTATGAATAAGGTTATAGGATTTCAGTTACTGTGTTCAACAGACAAACGAATTTACAATTAAAATAAAACTGGTTTCTAAATTAAATATTAATTGTGCTAAAAAAGAAAACCGTTACTTAAAGTATTTAAGCTTTTGCTTGCAGAACAGTTTCAAATTTAAAAAATATTGTGAAATTTTAAGCATTTGCAAAATATGTCAAAAACATAGAAAAACTGTTACCGAAAATGAAAAGCTCATAAAATTTTAATTTAGAATCGTATAAAAAACTACGTATTTAGATAGTTTGTGATAGTTTTGTGAGCTCAAATGCTAAAATCTTAAATTGTGATGCGTAAGAAGTGCTATCTTCATCTTTAAATGTCAAACTCGTACAAATGCATTTTTGTAATCAAAGCCCTTTCTCCCAAAAGGGAAATTTATTGCTACGGGCCTGAGCTTAGAGATAACATGTTAGCTAAAATACGCTAAGCCTGAAAAGGTCAGAAAAAAGAAGCAAAGTTATGGGATAAATTAAAATTAAGGAGATTTTAGGAGGCATCAGAAGATTTTTATTCAAAAAGCAAAATAAAGAACAAAATGTAAATTACTGCTGTACATATTATAAATTGTGCAAATTATCTATCCCTGGCTGAGTAGTTGTTTTTTTTTTGTTATTATTTTTTTTAGAGCGTTACAACAAGTTAGTATGCAGCACTTGTTCAGCCATCCGCTGTGTTATTCTTACCTTTGGGACTTGTATGGAATCCTAATAAACGTATAAATTGTCTTGCTTATGGGAATTCGTGCTTAACAAAGTTTGATTAGGGCTTGCAGTTGCAGAGAGATCATATTTTAGTTTATATCATAGAAGCCATGCCATGGTTTTTTTAAAAATAACTATACGTTTCTCTTTTAAGCAGAACATGTTTTTTTCATTTCACAAATAGCCTGAATCTAGCAAATTAGAAAACTTTGTAGATTTTTTAAGTTATAAAATTTCACCAAACTACTGTCAAAGTTTTCAAATATACAGTGTGACAAATATGTGTTCATACAAAAACAATGGGTTTTTCAATAAAGCATCATATTATTTTTTTAAATATGAATGCACAAACATTAAATAAAGCTTAAATATTTGATTTATATGACAATTACTGAATGGCCAGCCCTTTATTAGCCACAACCCGCCGAAGTCTGCAATCAAAATTGCTACACGCAGCACGCACTACTTCCATCGGTATTTTGTTCCATACATCAATAATAGCAGCTTTAAAATCCTTCAAGCTATTGTACTTACATTCCTTAAGTCACTGTACCATATGCAAAAGTCCAAGGGATTGCATTCTGGTGAGCTAGGAGGCCATTCACCTTTAGGTATAAAATGTGTTAAGTTTTGCTTATACCAATCTTGAACCATTTTAGCTGCGTGGGCAGGTGTGGGCAGGTGCGCCATCTTGCTGAAAGCAATAATACACCTTTTTTAATGAAGACTAGCGGCAATTTACCTTTTCTAGAGTACGATATCCATAACGGATGACGAATTTTGGTATCTTGGCACATGTTTTTTGTAATTTATGATGTCCTCGTATGATACTGCCCATGATCTGTAATTTTTCGTATGGTTCGGTGCTCCAGAATGAAAATTTTTTCGTCGGAAAAACGATATAATCGCCAGCGTGCTAAAAAAGGATAAGTTTCGTTCTTTGCAATCGCTTGCCCACGGTTGCGTTAGAAAGAACATGCATTTGCTTCTTTTTAAAGGCTTTCATATTGAGGTTGCAACGCATAAGAAGCCTTAAATATTCTCGGCACATTCCCATATTTTTGGCCGTCTTTCGTGCTGAACGGTCACAATTTCATCGAATTCGTTCTCTCACTATTTTAATCGCGTTCGCGGTACGGACATTCCATTTTCTCCCACTCTTCTTACGATCTTGTATGGAGCCAGTATCCAGAAATCGCTTAATCGAATAACATACGTAATATCTATTCACTCCTACATGTGATAAATCGCGGAAGATTACTCCACAGCAATCATACCGAATAACTTTTTACTGTCGCGACTTAAAAAATTTAAATATAATTTTGCATATAACTGAAATCCTAACGAATATTTTGCTATGCACATTTTTATAATGTTACTATGTTTCCAAAAGATACATTGCTACAAAGTGTTGTATGAACACATATTTTTCACACTGTATAATAATACACAGTAATAGCATTTTTCTCGTGCTTTAATTCATTAATAAAAAACCTGTGCAAGTAGAAGGTCCACAATGGATTTCTTTAGGTGGCGCCATGCCCTAGAATGTCTGCTTATCGTAAGAATTATAATTTTTCGTAGTTGTTTGATATATATTGATCTCTATAAAAGCGCATGCACTGAAGATCAGTGGAACAATTTTTTTATTACTGAAGTATATGTAAACTATGTGAAAAAAAATCAAAATCATTAATATATCTTAAAAAAAATAAACTGGCCATTTCAGCCCTTGGAAGCAAGCGCGTCGGAAGCTAATTTCATCTGGGGGGAGGGGGGCAGTACAAATGGGGGTGCAAAAAAAAAATCACCAACATTTGTTAAAAGAAACATGAATATGAATAAACATATTTTTTATTTTAGTTTCAAAGTAAAAATATATAAAATTAAATAAAAAAATATTAAAATTTCATTATTTTTAAAAGTTTTTCCAATTTCGATACTAGACATCCTTTTTTAAAGGATCTTTCATATGGTTATATGAAAATATAAGAAATAATTGTTACTTCTATAAAGCAAGACTAGGTATGTCTTTACGTGGTTTAAATATAATAAGGTACAAAAAGTTATATCAATTTAAATTCTTCCAAAATGTTTCTTTCTGTCCTTGCGAGAAAAAAACTCTTTCACCACCTCCATCGAATTCAATTCTTTGGTTTTATCTTTGTGAATGTGTATGAGTGAGTCGTGAGTCGTTTTTGTGTCAAAGTTGCTCGAAGATACATTTTAAGTCGTCTTAGTGCACTAAAAGAACGCTCAGATGAAGCTGCTGATGCAGGCACAGTCAAAACCAAAGCAACAAGTTTTTCAACTTCATTCAATGGTTTTTTCAGAGTATTCGAATTTTTTTCAAATTGGAATTGCAGTAGAAACTCTACATTTTGTTCTATCTTTGTGCAAGTACAGAGAAAGAAAATGGTTATCCGTAAGCATGCTTATGGAGAAGAGAGAAAAAAGAGCAAAATATATAATACAAAAATATTGTCGTTGTAAAAAAACTGATATTTTGAATAGCTTTTGAAGTTTTCTTTTTAAATTGTTTATCTAGCTAAATAAACGGGGGGCAACTCCCCCTTTCCCTCCGCTTGCTACGCCAATGCTTGGAAGGACTTTGACCTAGCTTCTATTGATCAATTGTGTTGTGCGTGTTATTAAATGGTTGATCACAAATCACCGAGAACTGGACCTTCGAGTTTTATGCCGATTCCGAACGGCTTATATTCTCAAGAAGCTTTGCATGGCAATATTTACTCTCTGAGGCTTGCCATTGTCTGCAGAGAGGTGACGACCGAACAGAAAAATTAATTCAATTGAAAAACCTTCTGTCTAAGCTGGAATTGAACCCGGGCTACCGCTGTTCTTTAGCTTAGGGGTCACGCACACTACCCACTAGGCTACGGTCGTCACTCATTAATATATATATACAATTCTATTTTTCAGGACGATATTTTAAACAGATTTTAGGAACATTTTTGCAAATTCGTGAGAATATCGCACTTTCTGTAGAAAAAATCAAAATCGGTTTTTTAACGGTTAAATTAAATTTTGAAGGTGTATTAACAATTTCAAATATGGTTTCGTATTGTACTCAACAGTGAAATTAAAAGATATTACTTCAGAAATTTTGCTTTAAAATCGATACAATATGTAAAATCGTACATTATACGCACTTTACTCTGGATTCGAAACATCCAGTGATGAAAAATGAGCGTTCGCAGATCGAATTACAAAATCTTAAAAATACTATAACTTTGATTGCAGCGCATTTAGAGACCTCTTAAGACTCTTAAATTGAAGGTGTTAAATAGTACTACTATAACTTTTACTAAATACCTTTTTTAGTTGGCGCACTCTTTCAGAAAGTGCTATCCCTGCTAGACAGCAGTAACAAGTTTACATACACAACTAAACAAAATTTGGTGTTCACCAATACACACTTATGTTTTCATTTCATGGAAAACAAGAAAAGTTATATGGGTTTGTATTTCTAGCTCTTTTGCGGGCAAAAAATAAACTCAACAAGAAAAATAAACATGCAACACAAAGCGGTTCAATCAAATGGAAGTTTTTGAAAATATATTAAAAATAGTGCATACGAAATTAAATAATTTTTCTTTTTAGATTAACAAATTGAATAGCTACTGGTGAATACTTCGGACAAATTGTTTGAAAAAACAAGCAACTGCGAAAATGTGCTTTTGATGTTATGTGCTGTTCATGCTGAATTATTCTTTTATAATTGTTTGCTGGTTAAAATTTTATAATCATAATGCTAAATCTATCCGGAAGGTAAATATTTTATTAAAAAAATAATGCAAAAACTTTAAACAATTGTGTTTATAATTTGTCATATAAGAGGCCAGAGTTCTAACCTGAGGGCTAGGGGGTGGGTTAGACACAACGGCATAGGGAGAGGGGAGGATAGTGCACAACTGAATTTATAATTGGTGTGAGCAGTTTAGCTATATATTTTTCTCATTGTAAAAACATGTGTGGCTCAAAGGGATGCCAGATCACACGGATGAGAATCAGAGATGCAAACCTTGTGACATTTTGATCACCGCTTGAGCAATGGTCACAAGTTTTGTATGAAAAATTTTATATGGACGTAACGCAAATCGTGTGACCGCTCGTGTTATATACGCCGTATGTAACAGTTACTGTTCTAGCTGGGATATTCACACAAATTTGAAAAAAAGTCTCCTAAAATCTGTTCAAAATATCGTCCTGAAAAATGGCATTGTATATATATTTATTAGGGCGAGTCGATTTGTAGGGAGTGAAAAAATTCACCAATTTCCCTAAGATTTCCGTATTCTATGGGCTATTCCATGAAAATTTGCTGAAGGAACCATACCTCTATCGTTAAAATCGAGTCCCCTACTTTTTGTTGGTAGATTTTTTCCCAAATTGACGTTCGTATGAAATATTACCTACACGTTCACATCCATAACTCAAAAACTATCGATCGGGTTTAATCGCCAGTAGGCGAGTTGGAAAGATGAACTCATTTTGATCAATTTACAAAAAAAATCTCCAACATTGGTTCAACGGTTCAAAAGTTACGGGCATTTTTGTCCAAATTTTGGACCATTTTTCCATTTTTTTCATGATTTTGTCCAAGAATATTACTTTCATGGCCATTTTTTAGGCTCAATCCATTATTTAATTCAATTTACAATTCAAAACGAAGAGTTTAAGCCCAAATTTATCGAATTCGGTTGATTAATTCATGCGATATTGCTAAAACAAAATAACACATAAAACCAACTTTTTAATTTTTTTCCCCTTTTTATTTTTTTTTTCTACAAAAATTCAAATTAAGAGATAATAAAGTATCTATTAACCTATTATCAAAAAAAATATTCAATTTGAGTGTAGTAAAAGACAAAATGTGAGAAAAAACATTATTTTTTCTGAAAGTCTGAAAAAAATGGAAAAATGGTCCAAAATTTGGACAAAAATGCCCGTAACTTTTGAACCGTTGAACCAATGTTGAAGATTTTTTTTTTGTAAATTGATCAAAATGAGCTCACCTTTCCAACGCACCTACTGGTTTAAACCCGATCGATAGTTTTTGAGTTATGGATGTGAACGTGTAGGTAATATTTCATACGAACGTCACTTTGGGAACAAATCTACCAACAAAAAGTAGGGGACTCGATTTTAACGATAGAGGTATGGTTCCTTTGGCAAATTTTCATGGAATAACCCATAGAATACGGAAATCATAGGGAAATTGTCGAAAAATAAATCGACCCGCCCTAATATTTATGATTCCGATTTTTTTTCACATAGTCTACATATACTTCAGTAATAAAAAAATTGTTTCTTTATTTTTATTTATTTTGAATTTTTACGATATGCGAACATTCAGGGCATGGCGCCACTTGAAGAAATCAATTGTGGACCTTCTACTTGCACACGTTTTTTATTTATGAATTAAAGCACCAGAAAAATGCTATTAGAAGTGAATTAACAAAAAAAAAAAAGATGCACCCTACTGTACAATAGCTAGCGGCGTTTTTTCCAACATCAAAATCTGGAATTTGATTATGATTTGCTGCTCATGAAAAGTATTTGAAAACTAGATGACATTGAATGCAAACATGAGATTGTCAACAATGCTTTTTCCAATCACTTACTTCATTATACGCCACCTGGCTGTAATGTTTGAAACTACAAGTAACCAAAATCTAAATCCGTAGCAGGATTTTGTTTGTATGGAAATCGGATTTAAATGTTGGAAAAAAGGCAGCTAATGTAAGTATAAACCTTGAAATTAACTGATTGCTTAAAGCTCCAAACAAATAATAAGAGTTTAGCAAACTTCAAGAGAGAAGACTGGGAAAAACTTGCCATTTTATTTAATTGCTTTTTTGACCTCATTAAGAATCTAGGTTAAAATGTGATAAATTTTTTTGACACAAAACTTTTTGTTAAGCTCCTAATATATCAAAAGTCGTGTTCTGCCAAGTAAAAGTGGTTCATAAGTAGCAAATTTGTGCCATTTTATTACAATAGTTTCATAAGCATCGTTAACACGTTGTGCTCTACTTATAATGTATTTAATTCTAGCTAAATAGGTCTATATCAGCACACCCAAGTCTTCATCTTGAATTCCTTCTTTGAAAAGTTTTTGTTAAGCAAAAGTTGATAAATCCGCAATAAATATGCCATTATAACCACATTGCTACACGGCAAGAAAACAACAAGCATTCTAGGTTTGATGTTAGCAGGGAAGCTATTGATTACACAGCTAAATACTGATTTTATTGCTAGTGATAAAGGAGTTGCAGGGTGGAAAATTCAACTGCGTACTCAGTTTGTTCAGATTGGCTGGCGTTTTCGAGAAAATTGCTTTTTGATTGATTTGGGATTCATTTTGGTTTTTTGTAAAAAAATAAAAGCAACTTTAATGAAAGTTGGGAGAGACGTATTATGCACCTAGTTCATACTCAAACATACTAAAGTTTTCTAGATTCTAGCATTATAAGATAAAAAAATGCAATTTTTAAAGGTAACATAAAAAAATTAAAAATACTTGAACTTCTACTTGAATATACAGGGTCCGCCATCTAACGTTTTTTTTTTTTCAACTAGTGCTTATTTCGTGAATGGTAACACTTAGCTCATGTCTGATCTGACAGATAATTAGTTTTATTCTTCCGCTAAACGAATATGGTTGTGTTTACGCTTGAACAACGCTGGGAAATATTGCGATATTATTTTGATGCAGAAGATGCCGATTTTGCCAAAAAAATCATCTTTTCAGATAAAGCTCATTTTGATCTTGGCGGGTATGTAAACAAGCAAAATTGTCGCATTTGGGGCACAAAAAACCCGCACGCATACATTGAAAAGCCGCTGCACCCAAAACGAGTCACTGTTTGGTGCGGATTTTGGTCCAGAGGCATAATTGGGCCATTTTTCTTCGAAAATGAGCAAGGAGTGGCCGTTACAGTCAATGGCGATCATTATCGGTCCATGTTGAACGAATTTTTGTTCACAAAAATTGAAGAGGAGAATAGTGGCAACATTTGGTTTCAACAGGACGGCGCTACGTGCCACACAGCCGAAGCTACACTCGATGTTTTGCGCCCTGTTTTTGAAGATCGCATTATCAGCCACAGAGCTGATGTCGTTTGGCCACCTCGGAGCTGCGATTTGACACCGTTGGACTATTATTTGTGGAGTGCCCTCAAAGATAAGTGTTACGCCGACAAACCACAGACAATTGACGCTTTAAAGGACAATATTCGTGAAGCTATTGGTGAAATACAGCTGCACACAATCGATAATGTACTTAAAAATTGGACCGATCGTGTAGGCTACTGCATGGCCAGCCGAGGTAGCTATTTGAACGAAATTATTTTTCATTACTAAACGGAAGAATTGTACTTTCAAATAAAAAAAGAAATTTGAGAAAATATTTAGTAGTTTTTTTTTATAGAATTTTCAAAAAAAAAATAGTCATTTGGCGGACCCTTTATATTTATATTTGCATGCCAATAAAAAGTAATACCTCAAACTTTCCGAATCCGTAATTTTTCTTGATATTGGTACTGGTTTAAAAAAAATTAATTTTTAGCACACGAGAGAATTAATACAAATCCTTCGGTTTTTCAGTGGACTGAATGCACTATTTCCCAGTGAATTGCGCTAAAGACAAAACATTGGTTAAAAAGATAAGTACGTTTACGGCAATTTTTGACGAATTTATTTCTTAAAAAAAAAAGAAAAGGTTTTGGAGTTACTTTTCTTTGTTTTTGGATTGCTCAAGCACATGCACCATAGATTTGCATTAGACCATTCGTAATTTTTGTCACACAAAAATTAATGTACGCATACGGATCGAGGTCGTTAACAACTATTGCTACAAAGCACAATTTGTCACGATTGTGAGTCGATACGAAGACAGCATTCAGACAATAAAGACATTCGTTTGCTTCGCTTACAACTCGAGTGTGCTGCTGAATGAATATTTTTTTTTTTTCATACTTTTATAAAATATCCGCAACAAATAGGTCCATTTACTTTGAATATCGCACAACAAATAATGTGAAAACAACAATATGTAAGAGTGACGCCATTTATTTTCAGCACGTGTGCAGATGCTTTCCGATATACTCTCGTTAGTGTTCCCTCTTCACTTTGATAGTTGCAGTTAACATTTTGTTTCTTAGAGCGAATGGACATAAAAGCATGAATTATTCTTAATTTTTGCAAGGAATTTTACTAATGTATTGCTTTGTTAGGCATTCTTGTGTCGTACATGTTTGTGATCACGAATGCTCGGACACTATGGCATTCGTATTCACAGCGATTGGCACATTCATTTACACACAATAACAATACAGTTCAGCTACTACAGCTTTTTCACACTTTCTCCGCAATAGATCATTTTAAGAACCAACCGAAATATCATTAAAATATCTCAAAGATATCGATAAAATTGGTCCAAAAAAAACCAAAAGGGAGAAAAATTTATCCACCATAATATGGGTTGGGCTCAGGGACAACACAAGACATAACAACTAACCATGCGTTTACATAAATCTTAACTTTCATTAGTTTTCAATCTACTTTTGAGTTGGACTTTCGACAAGTTAACATCAAACACGCTACAGTTGTTAACAAAGGTAACATATAATTTGTTCTACTAAACGGCAAATAAATCAAGTTGTTAGAGTTTCTACTGCTTCTACGGTTAGTGTTAAAATTTATAAGAGAAAGAAGTTCTGGAAAATCGAATACACCAGTTAAAAGTTGGTGTAAGTAGACGATATCAGCAGATTTTCTTCTCTCACTTAAAGATTGCATTTTTAAAAATTTTAAACGATCCTCATATGCAGGAATGTTAAATGTGTCAGTTCCACTCAAGCCTCTCAGAGCAAACCCAACAAAACGTTTTTGAATTCTTTACATACCCACCAGGAAATGTGAGCATTCCCGGATGTTATCAGGAAACATTCCATGGAATGTAGGAAGCATTCCCCTTTGTTGCACACTCCATTGCTTTTTTAACATAGCATGTCATTAGAGGGAAACATTCCTCCCCGCTGTGTTAAAAAGTAATGTGGAAACATTTCTCTCCGCTGTCCTCAAAAGTGAATTGGAAGCAGTCCTCTCCCGATGTTTTAAGAATTAATGTGGAAACATTCCTCTCCCTTGTTATGAAAATGGATTCTGCCAGGATTCGAACCCGGGACCCCTGAGCGAGAGTCGAGCGCGCTACCACTAGATTATCGAATTCTACAATAAGTGGCTAGAAAACAATGATATTAATATTTTCTATTGTCATTGCTTGACAATAAATAAAAGTTTCCACATGCATTCTTAAAGAAGCGGTTTTATATAAATACAAAACTACCCTTAAGCTTCCAAAAGAAGCGGTGGGGAAACAATATAAATACAAAACTACCCTTAAGCTTTCAAAAGATACGGTGGGGAATGTTTCTTTATCACTTTAAGATGGAAGCCTTCCGATTTTTCTGGAGGGTACGATCAACATGCACATTGTAAAGAGGGGACCATATTTGACTTGCGTACTCCAAGTGAGGACGCACAATTGACTAATACAGAGTTGTAGTTGTTATTAGGCTATCAAACTCTTTGGCCCAGCGTTTTATAAGACCAAGCATAGAAGATGCTTTTTTACAAATTCTATCAATAAATGCATGTTAAACGACAATTATAAATCCATGCATATACCAAGGTGTTTGACGGTAGTTACACGACTTAATGCAGTATCTTTAATTTTGTAATCAAAACTAAAATTGTTCCTTTTACGCGAAAAAGTCATAGTTTGACATTTATCTGGATTTAAAAACATGTTATTTTTAGAACACCAAACCTCAAAGGATTTCAAGTCTGACTGGAGCAGGTCTGAATTGTCATTAGAATCAATTGTTCTGTATATTTTCATATCATCTGCATAAATAAGCAAATGAAAGTGTTTGATGATGTGGGTAACATCATTAATTGCCCAAATAAACAGAAGTGGACCCAGGTGACTTCCTTGAGGAACACCCGATTCTGCAACAAATTCGGAAGACAACACGGCTCGGAACCGTATTTGATGGAAATGCCATTAATTGAAGTTTTACTAAAAATAGATTATGTGGTAATTTATCAAAATCTTTGCTAAAGTCAGTGTAAATGCAGTCGACCTGGCTACCAGAATCAATAGATTTTAAGCAGAATGTAGTGAATACGAGGAGATTAGACACAGTGGGTCTGCCAGTAACAAAACCATGCTGACGAGTTGTTATGACTTGCCCACAGTGAATTTTCACTCGATCGTATACTACTTTACACTCGATCGCTCAAAAAGTTTAGGAATTGAAGACAGCTAAGCGATATGCCTATAATAAATGACGTCATTCCTGCAACCGTTTTTGCAAATAAGACTGATATAAGATTTTTTCCAAAAAAAGAGCAAAATTACTTTCATTAATTTATTTATTAAAAAGTAACGAGAGTGGTTGACACAAAATGGAGCTGCATTATTTTAGCACAGCGGCAGGAATTCCATCTGGTCCAGTGCTAAAATCTTCATCGATTGATTCAATATACTTAAAAATATCCTCTGAGGTAAAAGATATATGCCCCAAAGAAACTTTGGGTGCGTTGTTCATATAATCAAAATACGCTAAATCAGAACTATAAGAATCTGAACAAAATGATTCTTGAAAAAGATTAACAAATAGGCCACAAATAATGGTGGAATCATCAGTAAATCCATCCTGAAATTTTAAAAAAGAATTAAATCCATCAGTCTTTCTCTTAACATTAATAAATCCCCAAAATTTTCTTGGATCAGACAAAATACTCAGCTTAATATTATCCAAATACTCATTATATAACGCAGCTGGTGATTCTCAAATTCCAGAAACAAACGTTTGTATGTTTCTAGGTCATTACTCTTATTGTTGCGAAGAGTCTTTAAATCCTTTGTGTACCAAAGGTACGCAGAATTTTTCGATAATTTACGACTATATGGTACAGACTGAGAAAACATGGCAAAGAGCTCCGTATGGAAAAATTTATTGAACTATTCAGACTATTGTTATTTATGTATTCTGTAATTATATACAATATAATTATACTTTAAAGTAAATGATTCAATTTCAAAAAGTCAGCTTTTTTGAAATTGTATTCATAAACTGTGTCAACAGAGCTTGAATTTACTATATTCTCCCTATCGGATTAATACCAAATACTCAACGGTGGATGGTAATTATTAATAGTAGTCAAAGCATGAAGTGCCTTCTGAACAATGACATTGTTACTGTCTGTAGTTAAGACTTGGTCAAGCAGCCTTTCCAGACTATTATAAATACAACTAACTTGTTGTAAGTCAGAATATATATTGCCAATAAAAATATGTTCTTGGCGTGTCTTCGAATTAGATGCACAAAAATGTGTTTCATCGTTAGAAGAATGACATTTTAAGTCAGGCAAATTAAAATGGAACAACAATAAAATTAACGTCATTAACGTCAAGTAAATTTAAGATAAATTATATGCAATCCGCAAGGCTTGCATAGACCTCTACACTGCTCTTGGGAGGAATGTATGCAATAATAACATATACATTAGAATTGCAATGTACAAACTTAACGCATATAAGTTCCTTACAGCTAATAGGACCCCACCACCAACTGCAGAACTATTGTCAGCGTGTCTGTCCTTCCTATATACTTGAAAACTATTGTTAAACAGTACTAAGTCAGTAATTCCTCCGTTAAACCAAGTTTCAGTTAACGCGATCATATCTTCAGAAAAATTCTTAGTTGACAAAAAAATGTCTCGCGTCTTTGAACGCAATCCCCTTACATTTTGATGGTAAAGAGAAAACCTATTTAGTTTTTTTGGGTCTGTGTTTAGGCTTTAACTCAGAAGCGAAGATATTATCAGCCCACAAATTAGAGCTCAGAACAGTGACAAACTCTTCAGCAGAAACTGTGAGAATAAATGATGCGTGGAACGGTTTATTGCCAATTTTTTTGCATGAGCAGAAAGCAGTCTGACTTACAAACGTCAATACGTTTTCACTTTTTTGTGCCGGAACTTCATCTACATTTTCACTTGTAGATGAAATTATTTGAGTCTCAGAAGAAGAGGCTGGAAGAGTCTGAGACAATACGGTCGAAATATTTACCGATGAGGTTTTTCATCATAAATGCTAGTACTGCATGAGGTGCTTACTTCATTAAAAAATGTAACAATTTCTTTAAAATTGTTATTTAAAGCGTTAATACTATCACCGAAAAGCTTAATTTTTGAGAAAAAATCATCTGGTGAAAGAACCCTACACGAAGTGAGATTACCAGTGAATACCTAATCGTGGTGAGATTAAATCATCAAGACACGACTTAGAGATCTCAGCACATGAAGTATGGCAGAAACGCCCACATGGGCCAGAACAACTGAGCATACGGTTCAGAATGTTTTGACTTTTGCAAAGCTCGTCTGAAGTACAAGCAGCAAAATTTTCTACGGAAAAATATTCCAAAGCGAAAAACAAAGTTAAAAATTTTATGTGAGCAAAAATAATGTCCACTAAGTGCTAATGGGTTAATATAGTATGTTACAGTTTAAAAGCAACTGCAACAGTTCTTTGTGCTTAGTTTATGCAAATAAACAAAATATATATACACTCACGGTCAAAAAAATGCCGACTTAATAACAAATAATCTTTTTCTTGAATTATAACACTGTGTGACGAAATTGGCAAAAAAAGAACAACCAAACTTTATTGAAGAGAAACTCTTAACATATCCCTTCTTAAAGAAGGGTTTGTTGAGAGTTTATCGCACCTAATTTGACCTCTCAATGTCGTCATAAGTTTTTCAATTTATTTTTAAAGTTGAAGTATTCGAATTTTGATGTGCCCACAGTCGCACATTGGGGTATTTCATACCAATTTGTGTGATTAATTAAAAAAATCAAATCGAAGCTACCCAACCATGATTGATATCGTTCGAAAGAAAATAGAATTCTACATCACTATGTGAAAGAAAAATTTAAAAAAAGTCAACGGTATCCGTGCACTGCGATTGCAAATTTGACGTTTTCTTTACTTTTGGTACGCGCATAGAAAAACACAAAAAATTTTATATTTCCAAGTGATTTTTCTTGAAACATTAAAAAAGTAAAATTCTTTGAGCAATGGAACCTTCTACCTCAGGTATTTTTGGAACGCCAAATGAAATATATTAGTACAAAAAGTGTCTGTTCGTATTTTTAATGTTTTTCCCGTCTAGGCTTATAAAATGTGTGTTTTTAGGTACATACTCGTATGTAAGCATATAGTTGTGAATTCAGTGGAAGTCTATTTTTTTTTTGAAACAACATATATAAGTGATATGTTAACAAAAAAAAACTAAAAGTAAGTAATTTTAAGAGATTTTACGGTTTTCATAAAGTCACTTTATATGGGAGGTAGGTGTGGTTTTCATCCGATTTGGTTGAGCTTCATACTTGAAGCGGATATTAAATATCAAAGCTCATATACAAAAAAAAGTCGATATATGAAGTTTTGTGGAATTTAAAGAGATATTACCGTTTTGAATAAAGTCACTTTGTATGGGCGAAAGGTGTGGTTTTCATCCGATTTGGTTGAATTTCATACTTGAAGCGAATATTAAATGTCAAATCTTATATAAAAAAAAAGTCGATATATGAAGTTTTGTAGAATTTAATGAGATATTACCGTTTTGAATAAAGTCACTTTGTATGGGAGGAAGGCGTGGTTTTCATCCGATTTGGTTGAATTTCATACTTGAAGCGGATATTAAATGTCAAATCTTATATACAAAAAAAAAGTCGATATATGAAGTTTTGTAGAATTTAAAGAGATATTACCGTTTTGAATAAAGTCACTTTGTATGGGAGGTAGGCGTGGTTTTCATCCGATTTGGTTCATTTTCGATTCTAATCTTTATATTTTAGAAACAAGCGTAAATACCAAATTTCATTACAATAACTTCAAAATTACGGCTTTAATTGTATCGATAGACAGACAGGCGGACAGACGGACGGACGGACAGACATTTTTTCCTTTTTTGGACCCATTCTAAGTAAAAAAAAAGTCAAAAATTCCCTCCGTCTTCTAGGTGATTTGATCACAATTTTCAGGGTTCAATACCCCACTGTGAGTCGTTTAATATTTACAGCCATTTTCCTTGTTGGAAATGAAAAACAAATTTACTTCCTTTCTGTATAACTGTGAGTAGAATAAGGATTTGACAAAATGCTAGCATTTTGTATGGTAGTAATTATATAGATAGCACTCAGTTTTTGACGAAAAAAATAAGTTAAAATTGGCGCCATTTAAGGAATTCTTAACCGATTTCGATGTTCTCAAGTTCAGTTGAAAGGTATTTGAACGTGCAATTATTTTTTGTGAACAAACAAATGTCATTAATGAAATATTTTTTAATTAAAACTTATAGAAGCACAATTTTTTTTTAGTTAAAGAAAAGTACAAGAATTTGCTTCGCTACACCTTTATTTTGTATTTTGTCGCAATTCTTTTAACATAGCCTTATTTTACGCAAAATTTTAGTTCAAAGAAATTGATTTTATTTTTCATTTCCAACGAAGCAAATAGCAACAAGAAATTTCAAACACTTCAACTTTGAAAATAAATTCAAAAAAAAAAGTGACGAAATTTGGAGGTCAATTTGGAGAGATAAGATGGACTCTCAACATGTACCTCTTTAAGAATTTCAATAAAGTTCGGTGATGTTTTTTTTTTTGTCGAATTCGGCACAATGTGTTATAATTCAAGAAAAAGAATATTTGTTACTAAATTACTTAGTCGGTTTTTTTTTTTGACCGCGAGTGTACTTAATATAATAACTTTTTTTCTGATAATTCCTTTTTAATGCTTACATATTTTTTAATATAAGAAAATGATTTCCCTCTGTGCAGGTACCATATAATTAACCCTCCATGTAGCTAGTGTAACGATATCGTCACCATACTTTTTACGACATTACGAAAAATGCTCGTTTTCTGCTATTTCGAAATTTTTGGCGCAAAACTGAGTGGACATTTTGGCCAAAATACTTTTTTCCTTTAATTGAAATGTTTATCTAAAACCATAAACAAAATTTTGGCCAAAAATAATTTTGAAAGGGGTTAAAAAAATGGCTTTGACGATATCGTTATACTAGCCACAGCACGTAGGCAAATACTAACTAGCCACACGGAGGGTTAAGAGCCCGAATAGTACTAAAGCGGATGTCGGTTGTCAGATTCGCCGTGCAGCAAAATACATGAAAATATATGCAGCTGCTAAAAATGAAACCGCCGTAGATATGAGCTACGGGAAAACGCCAGAATAAAATCTATTCTAATTTTTCTCTGACTACTGGAGGATCTCTCTCTGAGTGACTGAAATGTTGCCATATTTTTGCTAAAGATTGGGTACGCTCAGTGTTATTTTCTTAGTTTTTACTATGATCGGACATTCTGTTTTTGTGCCTGTGCACCACAGGCATGTTATTTTTAGATGCACCATTTATGTGAATTCAAAGCATAATATAAAATAATTTGTATCATTCCCAATATGAAATGCAATCGTGTTCCGACAACCGCTCCTATTCTGGACGTGTTCTCAGCGGATTTTTCCGAGATAGGCCCGCCAACCGACAACCGCTTTGGTTCTGTTCTGGCTCTTAGGCAGCTGCTGCAAAAACAACAACAACAACAGCTAGTTATAACGAAGGTTTATCTTTCATTAAATCAAGTTTATTTTTTGTTGTTTTTAGCTATTTTCATTCCCACGAACGATAGCAAAACCCTTCGATTGTTCTTGTGTTGTTTTTATTAAAGGTCAAATTTTTACTGCTGATAATAATACCATAGTAGCAGCTAAAAGTAACAAAACCCAAACATTAGCAACAACAGCAATAAAAACAAAAAGCAAATTAATATTAACAAAACCATCTAATGTTGCTTATAACTATAGGATTTGGCCGCATTTTAACGTCAAATTACGGAATTCACATACCCTTACTTCCACAAAGCGCCAGTTAGCAGGAATGAAGAATGAAAATTCTCAACATTCACCCAAATCTAAATATTTAGTAGCTTAATTTGTCGTTTCTGTTAATTGTCGCTTCGTTTATGTTAGAGCATATGAAATCTGCCAGTGTGACGTTAAAGGGTTAAACATAGCGCAAGTCAGGAATGTCCATGGCTTTGTTGTTGTTTTTGCTGCAGCTGTTGTGGAAAAAATAATACTCCTTTTGGAATAAAAAGAATTTAAGACACAAAAGGCATCATAAAATTAAATTGAAGCCGCGTTTAATTTTTCTATTATATTTAACTATTTAATATTGTAAAATAAGCGACCTCGTATAACTTAATTTAAATTATTATAACCTTTTTTTTAATAATGCAAATTCATGGTTAAAGGTTGACAGAAAAACCCAGTTTTCCATAAAAAAATTCATTTTTTTTATTAACTTAGCTCTTTACCAGGTTCATCATTAACACGTGGCGCCAAAGTGCTGCGAGTGTTTAGGTGCTAGGTGGCCAAGCACGCATTGTTTCATGCAGTTTTGTTTAATGGGTTCCTTGCTGTCAGAAAGTTTTGTCCACAGCATGATTATTATTTAAACTGCTGTATTAAGTGGCATTAAATTGAATGACTTTAAAGAATTTCCCATCAAATTTGTAATGAAAGAGCTTTGTATTGAAATTACATGTTTATATGTGGCTATCTTGTGTAAAAAGGTTTCTTGATTTATTATTATTAAATTTAAAAAAAAAAACAACTTTATTGTTTCCTATACATAATTAAAAAGCTGTTTACGATTTCTATTATCAATTAATCATAAAATCATCTGTTCAATACATTGACAGCAGTAATAAAAACAACTTTGTGGGAATAAGTTTGAAAACTTTAGCTTTAGCTTAACTTTCGCAAAAGTATCTAAGGGTGAGAAAAATTGGGACAACCTAATATAAAAGAGTAACATTTTTACTTAGTGTGTTCTTATTCATTGAATTTCTTCAAAAGGTGAAAAGGAAATAGTTAAAAATGGTTTTGACACATAATGCAAAAAGAAACTATCTGTAACTCGCATGCAAGCAACGGTTGATGAAAGAGAGGCGTCTCATATTAGAATTAGTTATTGTGTTAACATCTGTAGCAAAGAGAAGAAACTTGAAAGAAACATATGAAATCCCAAATTTTTGCATATTTAAAATTTTTAAATCCATCTCATTACTTATTTCAGCCCCTTCAGCATGTGTTACCGTCATATTTACCTAAGAATATACTAATCCATTAGACCTTTAAGTACATATCAGAGATTTGCATGAGACCATTCGTCAGTTTTTGCCACTCGAGTAACAATCGTCGTCAGCCGGAATCGCACACAAGAAAAAATTGCATATATACCGCTCGAGTTCGTAAACAACGATTGCTGCAAAGCACACTTTGTCACGATTGCGAATTGATGCAAAGGCAGCCTCCAGACCACGAGATCATTCGAATGCTTCGCTTAAAGCTCGAGTGTCAGCTGCTGCATGAATTTTTGTTGTTTCCATACTTCTCTGACCTTCTCTAGCAGCGCGTTCTTCTTTGTGCTGTTTGTTTCCTTTTAGTTTATTGTTTTCTTTTCTCTACTGTGGAGCAATCAGTATTGCCAGTAGCTTGATGAAAACCTACACAAACTTGTCATTAATTTTTGTTTTTTATGAATGTGAGAAAGTGCAGGTTTAGAAAATGTCACGAGCTGAGCTAAGTTGTGCAAGTTAGAAAGAGATCTTTCTGGCAACTGCTGTAAAGAAGCGACGTGTGCTGTAAAGTTTTATTAAACAATTTTATAGAAAAATCCCAGAAAAATTAGTATTCAACCCAAATGTATGGACTTTTTCAAAACGAGCAGGTATATATTAATAAAACAAATTTTGTACAATTGTTAACTTATCAAAGAATGGCTAAAATTTTAGGTTATGTTGTGTAGTCGAACTAATAAAAACACTTCAGTCTTTAATTTTAATTCATTTAATTAAATACCTCTAATTTTAAATGTAAGAACTGCGAAATTTCTAAAGGAACTTGGTGCCAGAATATGTTTAGAAAAGTCCAAGAAAGGCGTAGAATATGATTTGATCAAAATTATAGGTGTCTGTGATATTTATCAAAAGCGGCGAATATGGACAGTTTAAAATTATGTTACATTTAAATTAAAATCGGTTATGTTTAATAGTAGATACAGTAAAACTGAAAATAAAAATTAGTTAAATATATAAAAGAGTTTGCTTAACCCTTGATTACTAACCTTTGAAAACACCCGTATATGAAAATCACAATTATAAGGACTCAAGTGTATAGATCTTAAAAACTTTTATAATTTGTAATTAGTTTAACCTTTTTTATTAGTTAAGAATAGTTTTTTATTAATTTCATTCACTAATTCTATGCTTAGAATAATTTTGAATGTAGTGCTACTACGTGTAATCCACCCTACTTGTGAAATCACACGTACACGTTAGTTTTGTCAGATTTTTCACATCTCTATCCTAAAACTAATAGAAAATTTATTCTGCAAGCTTACTTAAGTTTCTTACAGCAAAACGTGTTTAGTACTGTTTGCGTTTTTTGTCACTTATTTATTATTTTATTATTTATTTATTGAATATAGATCCTTAAGCTACAAGACACAAAATCTTAAATTTTACAAGCTTAAGTCACGATTGGGTGATTTAGATCAAATATAAAACAATTTACATATTATATAATCAATTTATAAGTATTATACATAAGTAACATAAGGAAAAATAATTAAAATTTAAATTTAGCAAAAAAATAGTAAGATTTAAATTTTTAAAAAGAGAAAAAAGAGAAAATAAGTAAATATTAAATTAGATTGCATAGAAATAAAAATTAAGTACTTAATTAAAAAAAAAAATATAGCCTTTATGAAATGACAGAACTTTAGACAGTACTAACTAAAATACTTAACTAATAGGCTAGTTAAAGATGTGATTTTAATTTATGTACTAAAATGATTGAGAAGTGATTTTTTAAATTGATTTGCATTACTGATTGATAGCAAATATGATGGTAATAAATTCCAAAGGCGAATTGCGTAGATGAAGAAATGTCGTTCCGATTTTGAGTATTTATGCCTAAATTGAATGATTTGATTTACCCTTGCAGAGCGGGTGAACTTTAGTCGCGTATGTAGGTAATGCGGTTCATTAGTGTATATAATTTTGTGCAGCTGCAGCAAAGTACGCAGTTTTAAGAAATTGTCAAAAGATATACTAAGTGTGAGTTTTGCATATGCGGAGACATGGTCATGACGTTTTAATCCAAATACATATCTTGTGATATTGTTAAAAAGTACATTTATTTTTTGCCTACAGATACAGTCGCAGTTGGCATACAGTTCGCATCCATAAAGAAGTGCTGGAATCAAATAAGTTTTGGCCAGTAGAAGGCGTATTTTTTGCGGTGTGTAGTACTGTGTCAGCCAGAGCGAACGCAACATGCCATATGTCTTTCCAATTGCGCGTAGTATGTGGTCATTCCACGTAAGGGTTTTATTAAAAATTACGCCAAGGTTCTTCGCAGTACTAACAAACTCAAGCTGTGAGCCGCTCAACATAACTCTTGGTAAATACGTGTGATCAAGCGACTTCTTATATATAGCCATGCATTTTGATTTTGAGGGATTTAAACAAAGATCATTTTCCTCAGCCCAAATACGCACATTTTCTAGGTCCTCATTAAGCTTTGTAAAGCAAGAGTTTGCATTATTAAGCCCACCGCTTACATAGAGCTGAACATCATCTGCATAAATGTGAACATGACATTTCTTTATAACTTTTGGTAAGTCATTAATATACATGATAAATATGAGCGGCCCTAGCACTGACCCTTGTGGAACTCCTCTAGGCACTAGACGAAATTCAGAAGTTAGATCACCAACATTTACAGCTTGCGATCTGCCGATGAGATATGATTTGATAAGATTAACCGCGGTATTTGAAAAATTAAAATTATTTATTAGTTTCCTAAACAATATTTCATGAGTTACTGAGTCAAACGCTTTTGAATGATCAAGGAGAGTCAACAAAGTAAAATTATTCGCATCTAATTGTGTTCTGATTTCTTCGGTCACATCTATGAGAGCAGTCAAGCAGCTTCGTTTTGGCCTGAAACCCGATTGTCTTTCGGAGATTAAGTGATTTCGCAGTAGAAACTGACTTAACTGCTTATGTACAAGATTTTCAAATACCTTTGATACATACGACAATATCGCTATGGGTCGGAATTCTCCATTCCCTTTAGGAGTGGGAATGATTTTTGCAATTTTCCATTTTAAGGGAAACTTAGAGGTAGTTAAGATGGTATTGAAGAGGTGTTTGAAAAATGGCAATAATGTAGGCAAGAGAGCCTTGATAAAAACTGGATGCATTTCATCAAAACCTACGGCGTTGGACTTAACCGACTGAAATACTTCCCATACCTCTGTCTGATTCACACAGGAAAAACTAAAATAATTTTCCATGCTGACATTATTTTGGACCGAGATAATTTGGGGTCGATTAGTCCTAGGCGTAGGCAATGGTAGTTTCAGAAAATTATCATTTATTACATTTACATCGACTTCATCTGGGTTAACTATTGTAGAAACTTTAGGCTTGATGCCAATATTACGTATTTGAAGCCACTTTTGTTTTGAATTTATACTTGAGCTGAATTTATTTTCACAATATCTAGTTTTTGCTGCTTTGAGGTCACTTACTACTTGCGTTCTATATCTTTTGAAAATTGTATACAGGTGTGAAGTTTTGTATCTTTTCCATTTATTGTAAGCGTTATTTCTTTCGCGAATCAGATTTTTTATGTGTTCATTAATCCATGGATTTTCTTTAACGCAGACTTTTTTAGTTTTCATTGGGACAAACGTATTAAAAAGGTCAGAAATGTTGCTTTGTAAAAAATTCACTTGTTCGTCAACATCTGGCAGGAGATATATGTGTGACCAATCAATTGCAAGGGCTGCTTCATAGAGTAATGAGTAATTCAAGTTTTTGAAGTCACGGAAGCAAAACGATTTTTCAGTATATGTCAGACAAAAGTTGTATTTAAGGAAAATTAAATCATGTTTAGAGAAAGCAGGTGCAGAAAGTTGGTCATACATTAGAATAAGCTGTCTGTTGCTTACTAGAAATAAGTCCAAAAGAGTACTGCTTGTTTTTGTGAAGTGAGTCGGGTACAAGGCATTTGCCGGTTGAAGTCCGGCAGCCAACATTTCATTCACCAGGTTGGCTTCAACAAGGATATTACTGTTGAAGTCTCCTGTAATGATTATATTATTGAAGGACAGATGTAAGTTATCTAGCACTGTCATAAACGGTGCAATATCAACATTTCGGTTCGGTCTGTATGCACACCCAACAAGTACTTTGTCTATTTCATTGTAAATTTCCAGAAAGATATATTCGATACTGCACCCAAAGGATGACTTGCAGCGCAACTTACATTTAATGCCATTTTTTACATATATGGCTACTCCCCCAGCATGACTTTCTCTGTCTGCCCTAAAAAGTTTGTATCCATTAAGTTTATAAAGTAAATCGTCTAGGTCAGGAGCAAACCAAGTCTCGGATACACAAATGATATCTACCCCTGAGCATTGAAAGAGGAAGCGAAATTCATCAATTTTGTTTATGAGACTTTGCGCATTTATGTGACAGATACTCAACCCCTTTCGGCTCGCATTTAAAATACGGATCATCTCAAAGCAATTGCCATTGGCCACTGAGTTATAAGGAATTTGAGCCATTGGCAAAGTTTAGGTACAAATATACTTATGTCAGTTTTAGGTCATCAAACTACGAGCCCTGGTTATTAAAATATTTATTATATTTTTTCTGTGATATGCAACTGATTTATTGTTTCTATAATAAAAATATTTTTAACACATAATAAGAAATAATAAAATAACATTTTAGATACAATATAAATATCTTGTAAGTAAAAATTATGTTAAATATTTTATAAGAATATTTAATAAAATATTCGTTTCATTCGCCACATAGCTCATTATATTTTATTATATATTTTATCTTTGTGCGACGAATATTAAAGGCTGAAAGTTAAGTTGGTTGTGTTAGTTCCTCAAAATAATCCTTGGTTGCAATAGCATTTATGAAGATTCCTGAAATATTTCGATTCTATTGATAGCCATTTGTGTGATGGAATGGTTTGAAGTAGCCAAACAAAGTTTTTTGTCAAAACATTGGTTGGTGTAATAGTTTCTAGAAATAAACTGCCAGAAATTATATGGCGACAAGCGCGTCGGAAGCGAATTTCATCTGGGGGGGCAGTACAAATGGGGGGGCAGTACAAATGGTGGTGCAAAAAAAGTTCACCAAAATTTCTTCACATGAAACATGAAGAAGAGAGAAAGAAGAGGAAAATATATAATACAAAAATATTATCGTTGTAAAAAAACTGATATTTTGAATAACTTTTCCTTTTAAATTGTTTATCTAGCTAAAAAAGTGCGGAGGCAACTGCCCCCCTTGCCCCCCCGCTTCCGACGCCAATGTATGGCGAAAAAAACTCTTCCTATCTGCATTAACAATTGAAATGTATGCCATATGATGAAAGATAATGCTTTTTTTCATACATATTTTTGACATATTTCATTTCAAAATATTAATACAAAACTTACTTAATCTAAAGCTCGCAATTTAATTCATGTGATTTATACAAAACTTTTAAAATTAAAATATCTTCATAAGTTGTATTTTGTTTTATAATATCTTATAATATGTTTCAGTATGTGCTTATTTTATAATTTATATTTTAATTTTAATGAAATGAAAAAAATTTTAATATCAATGTAGGGAATTCTGACCAGGAATCAATCAATAATTGCAGCCACTCAAAACCTTCCCAACGATATCTTGAAAGTGAGAATAGCATTTTCATAAATTTTTTCTTAGTATTTTGAGTAGTTTTTTGCATTGTGGAGCCTTGTGAAGATGTGGTAATTTCATCTCAACTTTTTAGTTTCCGTAAGCCTCACACATTCTATAATCGATGTGCTAGTAATTTTTCTATTTTTTCCACCTTTTTTTTAACAACTTTTTTAATATTTAGACCGCTTTGTGCGCCGCTTTGTGCGCCGCTTTGCTTGCTTGAGGATCATCAGATTTTTTAAGTGAAAACTTCTTTAGGCGCGTTGGACGATTTTGGTAGAGGGTAAATCTTTGGTTTGCGTCATCGTGATTTTCCGAGTAACTCTCGTCATCAATACAGACAGCGAGCATGGCAGAATAATCAGGTAGAGCCGATTCGGAGAGGAATGAAGTAGAAAGCAGAGAAAAGCAAGCTAGTTGTCAAAATCAGCTGTTCATATCGAGTTTCTTTATGTTCATGTTTTGCAGTTGATTTTCGGTTAAACTTGTTTTTTTGCAAATTGAACACTTTCTCGGCATTTTATAGTTTTATTTACACTGTCTTTATAACATTTTCATTCAAATAAACACAAACTTAACACACGTGTCCGCATTATTTACAATTTGAAAACATAATATTCTTATTTCAACCTTTTCATTTTCCACTCTTCGTTAAAGGGTCAAACAGACCACACAGACTGTTTGCGCAAACACGTGTTTTGCTGTTCGACAGTGTATTTGGCTGTTTTAGGTTTGTGCAGATGTCTGCGCAAAAATAAAAATATTTAAATTTTTGGTTGTGTTTGCGCAAACCGTCTGTAGAGTGTGTAGTGAAATTCACGCCGAGTTGCCATAATCCCGAAAGTTTAATAGAGTGAAGACGTGCGTGAAGGAAAATATATAAAAATTGAAGCAGAAAAAAAAATTTAATACAATTTGAACTAAAAAAATCAAGTCTGCGCAAACAAAGTCTGCGTAGAGTATGGTCGTCGCTATGACGAGAAAAAAGTCTTGTTTGCGCAAACAGTCTGTGTAGCCTACTTGGCCCTCAAAGGCCCAATTATAATAGAAGTAACATAATGTGGTCTAATGTCAATTGATCAGTGTGTTCTTTCACTTATTGTTTCAAGCAATACTTTCTTATACAAGTGATTATAATAAACGTAACGTCATGTAACGGGACTTAAAGATCCGTTGGATTTCGATTTTTACGTTACTTTACATCACGTCTGTTCAAAGAACAACTAAACATTGAGGTTAGATTCGATTATTGCGATATTTTATATTGTTGAACTACACTTTTTGTTGAGTTTTCGTTACGAATGTGATAGTTCTATAAATCCACAGCTATAGAAGACGAAGTTTTAATTGAACTTGTACGGGACATTGCTATTATTTACGACAAACTACTGCCTATTATAATTGTTACAATGTTTTCTTACATAACGTTTCGTCCCGATGACAGTTGACAGCATTTCGTTACTTCACATTACGCCTTTTATAATTCGACTTTAGGTTTTTAAATGACGCTTTTGGATCTTGACTACCAGGCGCTCAGCAAGGCATATTGGTTAATATAGCAATAATAATAGCAATGTCCCGTACAAGTTCAATTATTGGGGGTTGGAATTAGTTTTAAAGGTTTTCTAAGAGATGGCGTAACTATCAATAGATCGCATCGGGCACACCTGTGACTATATTCATTTCAAAGCACATTGTCTAAGCTTCATTTTTCAGTATGTGTCATTCCACTGAAGTGTAAACAACATATATTTTTTTCTCTGTGGACATGTCGACTTTCGTTCCAACAAAACGCAATTTGCGGGAAGGTTTACTTTTGTGATTCCATTTGAAGAAAAAAGCGGTTGAAGCACAACGCACGCTTACTGAGGCTTACGGGGACTATGCTCCATCGATTTCTACTTGTGAGTACTGGTTCCGTCGGTTTAAAAGTGGTGATTTTGATACGGAAGACAAAGAGCGTCCGGGCCAGCCGAAAAAGTTTGAAGATGAGGAATTGGAGGCTTTGCTCGATGAAGACCCGTGTCAAACCCTTCAAGAATTGTCAGAATCATTGGGAGTCGACTTATCAACGGTCGAAAAACGCTTGAAGGCCATGGGAATGATTCAAGAGCAAGGAAATTGGGTGCCGTACCAGTTGAAGCCGAGAGACGTTGAATGGCGATTTTGCATGTGCGAACAACTGCTTCAACGGCATAAAAGGAAGAGTTTTTTGCATCGTATTGTCACTGGCGATGAAAAGTGGATCTATTACGATAATCCTAAGTGAAAAAAATCGTGGGGACCACCCGGCCATGCATCAACATCGAGGGCCAAGCCGAATATTCATGGCGCCAAGCTTATGCTGTGTATTTGGTGGGATCAGAAGGGTGTCGTATACTATGAGCTGCTAAAACCTAACGAAACCATCACTGGGGAACGCTACCAACAACAATTGATGCAATTGAGCCGAGCATTAAAGGTTAAACGGCCGGAATATGCCAAAAGACACGACAAAGTGGTTTTTCAACATGACAACGCACGGCCACATGTTGCAAGAACCGTCAAGGAAACGTTGGAGGCGCTGAATTGGGATGTGCTACCCCACCCGCCTTATAGCCCAGACATAGCCCCTTCCGACTACCACCTATTCAGATCGATGACGCATGGCTTGGCTGAGCAGCGCTTCACTTCTTACGAGGATACCAAAAAATGGGTCGATTCGTGGATTGCCTCAAAAGACGAATCGTTCTTCCGGCGCGGAATCCATATGCTGCCAGAAAGATGGGAAAATGTTGTAGCTAACGATGGACAATACTTTGAATAATATACATTGTACCGTTGTTTCTAAATAAATGCTCAAAAACCGAAAAAAAACCTTTAAAATTAATTCCAACCCCCTATAAAACTTCGTCATCTATAGCTGTGGATTTATAGAACTATCACATTAGTAACGAAAACTCAACAAAAAGTGTAGTTCAACAATATAAAATATCGCAATAATCGAATCTAACCTCAATGTTTAGTTGTTCTTTGAACAGACGTGATGTAAAGTAACGTAAAAATCGAAATCCAACGGATCTTTAAGCCTACCTGGTTAGGTAGGCTCGATACGGAGAGACTTTAAAAAGTACTCCTTATATTCTGTGTTTGTTTTGATTCCTTTCGACAATACCTACAATTCTCTCAAAATCATGTTAAACGAAAAAAGTTGAGCTTACACCCATAGTTGCCAGATGTAGTACTACTGTCGTTATATTTTAGTACTTAAGTATGCATACTTCTACATTACTATTTTGTATCATATATGTAGTTGCAATAAATCAATAGGCAGGATTCCGATTGCCGGGGCGCCAAGATTTGAAAATGCAGTTTTAAATAACTCATTGAGAACATAAGATATACGAAAGGAATTATCGATATATTTATTTTTAAATTTTTGAAGTGAAAACTTCTTTAGACGCGTTGAACGATTTTGGTTGAGGGTAAATCTTTGGTTTGCGTCATCGTCATTTTGCTAGTAAAGGTAGATTTATACACTGAAAAAAAAAATACTATGGAATCAAATGAAAACGCATTCAAATCAAAAAATTTTCAACATAAAACGGCGCCAAAAACAAGTACCATTAAATCAAAAGAATACGCTTTTAAATCAAAAGTAAATGTTTAAAACAAAAGTCAATCTTTCAAAAAAATGTTTTCTCAATTAAAAATAATAAATTTTGAATTTAAAATAATAGCTGTTGATTCAATAGCATTTGCTGAAAATGAAAAAAGGTTGTTTTTCATTGAAAAACAATTGTTTTTAAAACAATGACTAGTACTTTAAAGTATTTTTTTTTTGGATCATGTAGATTATAAAATTGGAGTAAATTCAAAGAATTCGGAGAAAATTCAAAGTAAAACTGAATATGACTTTGACTGACAATGACAATGAGATTAAAGGGTTTTGGACTATCCTACATGTAGGATGGACATGTAGGACAGCAGAATAACGGGAAAGTCTATTCGAGCTTTTGGACTATACTACATGTTTTTGCTGTTATAAAGCTTACTTCTATAAAGTTTACTGAACTCCTTCCAAAAGACAGTACGCGAACCACCTGCCATATTTATATTATCAACTTTACACTTTGTTTACGTTTTTCTTTATATGTGCACTCCACGACGTTTTTTATAATGAGAAAATGTATGAAGTCGGATGAGCTTGCGTTCGCACATACTATATGTAGAATAGACCGGCACAAAAAATCAAAAGTTTTTGATTTTCAGCCTACATGTAGGACGGGCCGCAGTATTTGCTTTCGCACATCCTACATGTCCATTCGATCTGTCAAATTCGTCCTACATGTAGGATAGTCCAAACTCACCTTTTGAACAGGGGGTTTCAGACCAACGTACATGTCAGCTGACACGCACGACGACAACCTACCGGGAATACTTTGCTGAGCTTTCAAACCATCGTATATGTACGACGACTTTATTTCATTGCGAGCTCTCAAATAGAACGCATTGGCGTAATGGCTGAACAATTTTTAGATGGCCTTATAATTGAGCAATAATTTTACATATTTTAAAAAAATCTTTTATAAATGTTAATTAATTATATCCAAAATTCAATGTTTCAAACATTTTCCATATTTTTTTTCTCCAATTATATATTATTTTTGCCGCTTCGTTGCTGTTCACACGCTGATGCTTTTAATGATATGAAAAAATGCACTAAAATTCGAACCGACTTGCGTTCACATGTTTAACATGTCGGTCCGACCGGCAGAAAAATCAAAAATTTTTTATTTTTGTCCGACATCGATCCGACTGTCTCATTTGCTTTCGAATGATCGTACATGTCAGCGAGCATGTCTGAGTCAGCGTACATGTACTTTGGTGTGAAACCCCCTAATGAAATACAAAACGTTGCTATTGTTTTTAATTCAAGAGAGCTTTTCCTTAAACCAAAAACAAAACTCTTTTGAATTTGTAACATTTCGTTCCAATTAAAAACCTATTCCTTTTTAATAGTGTTTTAAAATCAAAAGCATTTTCATTTAATTTAATTGTAGGTTTTTTTTTTTAGTGTAATAGACGTAATGTTAAGTAACAAAATGTTGTCAACTGTCATCGGGACGGGACGTAATGTAAAAAAACGTTATAGCAATTGTAATAGGCAGTAGCCAGACAGTTGATTGTCGTATATGAATGCACGTTCCCGTACAAGTTTAATTAAAACTTCGTTGGACCTTAAAGGACCAGTTATAATAGACGTAACGTAATGTGGTCTAATGTCAATGGAGCAGTGCGTTCTTTCACTAATTGTTAGAAACAATACTTTCTTATACAAGTGATTATAATAAAAGTAACTTAATGTAACGGGACGTAAGGATCCGTTGAATTTCGATTTCTGCGTGAACACTCAGACGAAAGTGAACACTCATCAAATCGTTTGATGAAAATCAAAATTTTTTTGATTTTTCTGCTGATTTGACGAACGATCTGCCCAGTGTGAACACTCGTCAAATTGTGTAGTACGATTTTGTCAGTTCAAAACAGTTTTTAACCTGAGCACATCGCGGCAAAAGAGGGAGCGGAAGAAAATTATAACAAAATAATAATCAAAATCAAAGGCGTAATGGTGAAATACAAAAATTTTTTCCGATTATCATGAAAATTCTTATATAGCAGTAAGCCGGTCCGTGGCAGGATAAAATCTTCCAGGGAATACTAATTTTTTTTGTATATGTTTTCGCTTCGGTCGGCAGTCCCCCCCTCACTGCTATACTTTTTTGGATGTGCTATGCTAGCTGAGCATAAAAAGAAAAGAGAGCAACATGAAGTTTATTTAAACTCTCGCAACACAACGAGAGTGAAAAAAAAACGATTAAGCAATGCGTGGCAGCTAGGATGATATCCTAAAATACTTAACACTTTAATTAAATATACTTGTTATAAAAATTTTGAAACAAAAATACTCAAAAAAAAATCCTGTGGTTCAAATATGATATTTTACAACTTTCTTCATAAAAATTGGCCCACTTCTTTTGGAGTTAAATGGTAACATTAAATATGCACTTTAATTTTATATAATAGTATAATGTTAATAGTATATTTTGAAGAAAAATGCTTACTTTAAATATCATTTTGCCAGCAATACATTTTTAATTCATGCCCTCCTCAGAAAATCCTGGCTACAGGCCTGAGTTTAGCCATTAATTTTTCCTAACGGAATCTTCTTAAGCCATTTGTGAAGTTTCCGTAGACAATAATCCTTTTAAATACTCCTCTCTTTCTCTCTCTTTAAAGCTCTAATTCGGCGCACATCATTTGTTAACGGCTACAAATCAGACCCCTGGGAGTTTTATAGCCTTCCAACCGGATATGTTACTGAATAATGATATACCATTGCTAGGAAAATTAAAACAACAAAACAATTTTTTTTCTTAACACAAACACGTCCTTTCACAATCTAAGCAAATTTTAGCATAATTAGGCTAAATCTCACATTTCCAGGGTGGCCCAACAATTGATGGTTTTTACTGGTCCGCTCATTGATAATGATGATCGACAGAAGCAGCAGCACAAGGTTAGGTTAAGGTGGCGGCCGGTCAAAGACCGTCCCACATAGACCACATATTTGGTCCGTTGTGATAAGCAGCAGCAGCACAACACCAACGTTCATTTATGTTCATTTGTTTATATTGTATTATTATATTAAAATTGAGGTTATGATTTGTAAATTTGCGCTACTTTGTTATTGAGTAACAAAAAATGTTTGAAAAATAGCTCACAAAAAATTGTTGTCAAAGTAACAACAAAAAATGCACTTAAAATATGTCTTAATATTTGTTTGAAACAAACTTAGCACATTTGTTGTCAATTCTAGAGCATGTGGATCAAGGGCGTCGCCAGACATTGATCCAGGGGGGGAGGGGAAAGTTGATTTACGCAGGATGGGAAAAGTATAAATTGTAAGTAGAGTCAAGATAACTTTACACTTATTTTTAGTGTGAGTCGTACTACCTCTACTTACGGCGATTGTAATAAGAACGGTAAGAAGTCCAATGTGTAAAGCTCCACGAGCTCTTGACTGTTCAAAAACTAAAACTTGTAAAAAAAGTTATCTTGTATTAAGTTCATTAATAAGTTTTCTGTGCACACTCATCATGGCTAGACCATTGAGGCGATTTTCCCCCACGGTGCTTCGTAACAAGGTTTTCAGTCCCCTGAGGCTGCTAAACGATCGTTCTACTGTACACGTTGTGCACGGTAGAGCAATAAAAATTTTCAATGTTTTTCCGTTTCGGGAAAGAAGGTTTTAGCCTTTTTTAGAACATCAACAATAGTTCTATTTTTTAGGTTGGATTTTTTATGCCACAATTGCTGTCAAAGTTCGATTGAGTCATCGATTTAATTTTTATTGCTTAGTAAATCAAAAAATTCGGCAAAAATTTTGCAATTTTCTGAAAGATTTGCAACTGACATCGATTGCATTTGCGCAAGGTATAATTTTGATAGTGCAAATTATTGAGTATTTTCTTCAGTAAAACGTTCATCAAGAGATCTAATAATGAAGTCCAAGTATGGTATTATTAATGACCCCTTCCAGAATTCTGAAGGGCTTTCTGATGGGTAATTTCTTCGATAACGTTGTTTGTTCAATAATTTGAGGCATTGATGTGATGTCTTACTCAGTCTGACTTTCTCCGCAACAATATCCCAACATAACCCAAAGAATCATCGCAAGAAAATGCGCCAATATTAGGTTCTTGAGCTACTGCCTGAGGTTGAGTATCTCCCGTTCTGGTGATCGAGTTAGGAACATCTCTATTTTACTTGACACATTTTGCTTGAAATGGAATTAGTGAATTTACTCGAGTTTTGAGGTTCAAGAATTATCGGTCAGGCAAGTCAAGTGAGTAAACTAAGAACTTTGGTTGCTTTGCTTTTACCTTATTCTTTTCATCTCTAGGGGAGGCTGCTGCTCTCCCTGCCTCCTCCCCTTGGTGACGACCATGATGTGGATATTTTTCAGTTCACTATGTTTGTTGTGGTCCTTCGTGCCATTAGCAATGTTGTCCAGCTTGTGCTCTCCGATATGTTTGAGCTTTTTACTGACTTGTTTTCCTGTCAGATTTCTTTGTCATTTGCTTTTATCTCTCTTATCGCTCAACATAAAGCTCATTATTGTTTTTACCAACACTCTAACGGTTGCTATTTTATTATCTACAGCTGATTTCTTGTTTGACATTGAATCACCATTACAAGCAGACACACATATTATTTTTGTTGATTCTATCTACAAATTCATGTGTTGAGATTATTTATGGTTTGATGAATTTGTAGATATTAATTAAATGAGGTCAGAGTGTTGTGAGGGTGTCACACAGTGAAGCAATACGCTTTTGTTCCAACGAAATTGGTTTTCTGATCTTAGAATTTGAGTTAAATGATTGTAATTGGAATATCTATCAATCTGTCTTTCTTCATTTCATTTCTTATTTTTACCAATTTTAACTGAAATAGACAGCTTTAATTGCTATTATATTTTTAAATGAACTTTTTATTCCTCATTTTTGTTTCTCATATCTTGTCTTTTACAATTATTATTAATTAAGGCGATTTGAACAAAAAACAAAGTATTTCCAAAAAGTTTTATTTAAAAAAAAATCAAGTTAAAAATTTAAAAATTTTCGGAATTCATAGTATCGTTTTGTAATTTTCGGATTTAGACTTTTTTCTAATTCCAAAAATTCATAAAGGTGGCATGTAGCTTTGGAATTTAAAAATAGTCTTAAAATTAAACATTTGTTAATTCTGAAAAAATATAACACGATAAGTACATAGCAACTAACAATTTATTTTACATAAGTAACATATAAAATTTTTTAAACTTTTAAATATTTTTTGTCAAATATTTTGTAGAGTTAAAAGTAATCTAACAAAAATTATCTAACTATTAAAAAATTATGTCAATTAGGCATTAAGTATAAAAGTAGGCGTTTATCCACCGATTTTGATCATTTTTTAAACGAATTAGAGTAGGGAGCAGGAGAGGACTGAATAATTTTTGTGACCTTTGACCTGAAATATGAGCACTTAAAGCATTTTTCTTAAATAAAGCCTAAACTTTAAGAGTATATCTTACGGATACGCTAAAATAAGCATTTTTTATGTTAGGCACATCACAATATATTGTGATGGAGAAATTTCTTATAAATAGTGAATTTTAAAAAAAAATCCTTATTCAACTTCACAACGACATCAAACTTATGACGATATCTTGAAAACTGTAGCTTTCGTATTTTTGTTAGAAAAGTCGTTGGTTGAGAAAAATAATGGTAGCTATACGAAAGCTGTTTTTATAATATCTTTCAAGGAGAGTATGTTATAGAAAATTTCCGTTATCATGAAAATAAAATGATTGCGATATCTTGAATACTGTAGATTTTTTCATTACAACGCATTTCCTTGAATCAAGGTCATCGCCACAGAATGAGAGTAAAACGATTGAAATTTCGAGTTTGGATTTTGCTAGTAAATATCTCAGCCATATCCAATCGATTTCCATCAAATTTTCGTTGTCTGTAAATTCAAATTTTCGCCAAGAAATTACTCCTAAGGGCAAAGCATATTTAAAAATTACAAAAACAACATTTAAAAAAATTTAATCGTCACAAAAATCAAAGGCATGTTAGTTTTGCGTAAAACTGCAATAGTTTTCCCATAAAAGTGATACGTCTTATGAAAGAGCATACAAATTGCAATTTTCGGTTTTTAATATTTTCTTAACAAGTTGGCAACACATTCGCAACCAGTTCCATGCAACACGGCTTGCTGCAATTTGAATCGGCGATTTGTTACGTTTGCGATATGTGTTGTGTGCTATGAAAATAATAGATCAGTTAATAAATATGAAATAAGTGCAGGAAGTGGAGAAATATCCTTTTTATCCTCAATTTATTTTTTATATCTCTTTAACAAAGCTTCTATTAAAGAAGTGTTTGTGTTGTTGTGAATTTTTCAATGTTGCGTTGCGACGTAACTTGCTCATCTGAAAGCGTAGGTTTCAGTTCAGTTGAAAATGAAAGTATTTTGGAACTTTTTGAGATGTTGCGTTGCAGTTGCATTACTTTTCAATTGCTCAATGTGGAAAAAGCCTATGAGGTCTCAAAACTTGCATAGGGTTTTCAAGATCTCCCAAAAAAAAATTTAGTTAAAGGCTCTTTTAGTTTTACTTTAAGACATATGTAGTTTTTCTTACAAAAATCAAAGCATTTTGAGATCGTGATTTTCAACCGTTTTTCATAAAAAGCAACTTTATCCTTGCGGGAGAGGAAAACATCCTTATTTTTTTCTAAAATTACTTTTTGGATGATCTTGACCACCATATGCAACTTTTGAGATCTCTTTGAATAAAATCTAAATTCTTCGATACACCCTAATGTACAGATTTTTTTCAGTTTTATTATATCGAGGACGATTTTTCAAAACGTGCTATTTGCATAATCACAATTTTTCAGAAGAGCAAAAAAACTGTTTCTTTAGTTAATGTAAAGAGTAAGAACTAATCTTTCTTCTACAATATTATTACAATAAAATGATTGTAGAAATAATTTTTCACTTTAAAATAAATATAATACATGAAAACTAAATCAGCGAACACATTGCCATCAAAAACTCATTTTCGACAAAAGTGCAAATAGCACGTTTTGAAAAATCGCCCTCGATATCTGTTTCGACAAGGAATAACAGCTAGAGTGTAATTTCAATGTTTCGAGAAATTTTGATTTTAAGTATTCGATCTTCATATCAATTCTATGAAAGGCAGTTTGCTTTTTGAGTGATAATTTTAGCTGGAATCAAGCTATAATCTTTCGATTTCGTGTGTGTACGGAACTATATGCAAGGAAAACATCTGCATCACTAGCGCAACTTTGACTTAACTTGACTTTAGCGGTTATTCCTTGTCGGCACAGATATGTATAGATATAAGTTCTGTTTTTAAATTAAAACCATATGTGTTTTGTATTAACCACAAGTGTATTTTTAGAAACAATGGGTAAGTTAATATTTACAAAAACGATATTAACATCAACATTAACTTTTTCATATGTGAAAAGGTGCTATTTTCATATAATGATGAACAACTTTAATTTAACCTGATGATTTTATTATTTGAAAGAAACGACATTTTTAAGATGACAACACACATTCGTCCACATACTTTTGTCTTTTTATATTAACATTATTCTTGTGCATTGAGTTCTGACAATGGTGAACTTTTGGCTTAAAAATGAATTTCTTGACACTTACTTAGATGTCTTCAAAATATTTTTATAATTATTTTCACTTGGTTTTTTAATGGTAACACTTTCAAAATATAAACCAAATAAATAATCTTGTTTGTATTCATTTTTTGGTATACCTTCGGAGTCTATTGGCCTGATTTTGGTATTATTAGCTATCAGTGGCGGATCTAGAAATTGCTCGTCGGCGGGGGGGGGGGGGGGGCTAAATAAACAAATAAGTTCTTTTTAATCATTGCATTTATTGATGTAATACATAGTAGTTTTACTTTTAAAAATTATATTTACGTTTTAAATATCATGAGTATATAATTCAAAAGCATATCAAAAGTATAAAATTTATATAATTTCTATGAATTGAAAGAATAGAAGTAGCTAATGATTATATTCAACTTAAAATTCTGAAAGTGCGTGAAGATATATTCGTCAATCCGACGCTAACTTAGCGAAGACTCAAACCAATACTTTTGATCCGCAAAAAGTTAAATTCGTACTTTGTTGGGAGGAAACTAAACAACATATTTAACTTTTGGGAGGAAATTAAATTCGTTCTTTTTGAAGAGTACGAATTTAACTATTGGGAGGAACTTAAATTTGTTCTATATGCAAAGCACGAGTTTAACTTTTGAGTCGAGTTTAGCTTTTGGCACAATTTTGAGTGCACAATTAAGACTTTTGCCATATATATTTTTTTTTAAAGTAGTGAAACTAGCGTTCATGGTACTAAGTTTCACTGCGAAAATTCTCAAAATCTGAGCGAAGAATGTTTTTGAAATGCATATCATTGGACTGGTGATTAAATCACCTTAATAACGATATATAGTTTATTAAGACTTTTGCCATAAATATTTTTTAAAAAGTAGTGAAACTGGCGTTCATGGTACTAAGTTTCAGTACAAAAATGCAAATATATCGTTATAAAGGTGGTTAAATCACCTGTCCAATGATATGCATTTCAAAAACATTCTTCGTTCAGATTTTGAGAATTTTCGCATTGAAACTTTGTACCATGAACGCCAGTTTCACTACTTTTTAAAAAAATATGTATGGCAAAATTCTTAATTGTGCACTCAAAATTGTGCCAAATGCTAAACTCGATTCAAAATTTAAGCTCGTACTTTGCATATAGAACAAATTTGAGTTTCTCCCAGAGATTAAATTCGTACTTTTCAAAAATAACGAATAATATTTCCTCCCAAAAGTTAAATTCGTACTGTGCAAAAATAACGAATTTGATTATGGGAGAAAATTTCCTCCAAAATTAAATTCGTACTTAGCAAAAAGTATGAATTTAACTTCTTGCGGATCAAAAGTATTGGTTTGAGTTTTCGCTAAGTTAGCGTCGGATTGAAGAATTTATCTTCACGCACTTACATTCTTATGGATTTTCAACATCCCCATTCGCGTTACTCATGCGTCAATTTTTTAATTTCCAAAAAATTTCAGCGTTTTCTTCTTGGTTAATAATAATTTCTTTGTGAATGTTTGATAGGGCTAATCCATTAAGCCGATTTTGTGCCATTTTTGTTTTTTTATATGCTTAATTTTATGAAAGTAAATTGAAATAATAACTACACAGAAAAAACAAATTTAATGAACAGCATACGTTAAAATTAATTCATTGATTTTAATGAAAAAATCATTGAATTTTAATTAATTGCTCATAGTTTTTTTTTCATAGTTCATTGAAATCAATGAAGTTATATTCATTAAAAATGTCTAAATAAATATCAATGATTTGTTTTCATTATTTTAATGGATTTTTCATTGATATCAATGAAAAGTACATTGATTCCAGTTGTAAATCAAATTTTAACGAACCATACATTGATTTTTAATGAACAGTTCATTGAATTCAATGTTTAGGTCATTAAATGCAATGTATAGTTCATTAAATTCAATGTATAGGTCATTGAATTCAATGTATAGTTCATTGAATTTAATGAATGGTTCATTGAATTTAATGTATAGTTCATTGAATTCAATGTATTGTTCATTGATTTCAATGTATAGTTCATTAAATTCAATGTATAGTTCATTGAATTCAATGTATAGTTCATTAAATTCAATGCATAGTTCATTAAATTCAATGTATTCAGTTCATTAAATTCAATGTATGCTAATTTATTCCCTTCCCAATTTTGTTTGAAGTGAAACGCGAAGTTGTGAAGACGTGTGGCAATTGTGTGTGTAAATTTTAGATAAAAAGTGATAATAAATTAAATTAAAAGTGAAGAAAATGTTGTGCTTTGAATGTAAAAGAAAATTTAAATCTGTTGAATTACTATTAATATTAGTATTAGTATTTCCTCATAGGAAATATACCTGGCATTTTAAGTGACTGCTGCCATCATTTTCAAAAAATGTTTACATTTTTAAAGGATGAAAACCACATAAAAGATAAAGCTGTGCGGGCAAAGTTGGCAGAAATTGAAGATTTCACTAATTACAGTGGTAAGCTTAATTTTTCTCGAGGCTAAATAAATAAATAGTTATTTTTTCAAATAATATCTTTCCAGACAGTTTTGCTATGAAACTTCTTTGGAGCATTCATGGGTATTTGGTGCCCACTCAAAAAGTATGCAGTAAGGACAACTTTGGAAGAAAAACTTTCCTAAAGCATACAATTACCAGTTCCCAAGATTCATTAGTTTTTGTTGGAAGCAGCATCCAGGAAGTCGAAAATATTCAACCAGGCGAAAATATTCAACCATTAATCCTTGCTGTTGGAGAGAAGAAATTTCTCCTCATTCCTCATTCATGAATTATGTAAAATTTCAATTTGCTCGTTTTATTAGAGCCGTAGATGTGTGCTTTAAAATTTTTCAATTATTTCAATTAAAATATCCTGCGGCATGCACTCTCCTGTGGGAGTTTATTTCCGTATATTTTTATAAATTTAAAAACTATTCCAAATCTTCGAAAATTTGTATATTAATTGACTTTTTAAATAAAAAAATATTGTTGAAATTGTAATTATTTCCTTATTTTAAAAATGCTTAGAGAGGGATTAACAAATAATTCGTCGAATTTAATGTATAGATCATTAATTCCAATGAACTAAATACATTAAATTTAATGAAATATACATGGAATTCAATGAACTGAATACATCAAATTTAATGAACTGTACATTGAATCCAATAAACTAAATACATTAAATTCAATGAACTTAATACATTAAATTCAATGAAATAAACATTGAATTCAATGAACTATAATACATTGAATTCAATGAATTATACATTGAATTCAATGAACTTTAATACATTGAATTCAATGTAAGGTTCATTGAACTATACATTAAATTCAATGAACTATACATTGAATTCAATGATTCTTACATTGAATTCAATGAACCTTACATTGAATTCAATGAACCTTACATTGAATTCAATGAACCTTACATTGAATTCAATGAACCTTACATTGAATTCAATGAACTTTACATTGAATTCAATGACCTTTACATTGAATTCAATGAACTTTACATTGAATTCAATGAACTTTTCATTAAATTCAATGAAAAAATCATTAATTTTGGCATTTTTTAATGAACGTGTTCATTGAATTCAATGAAGTGTGCATTGATATTCAAGGAACCATTCATTGAAAATCACTAATTTTAATGAACTATTCATTAAAGTATGAAGAAAATTCATTGAAATCAATGACCACAGTTCATTGGACCAAAATCAATGAATAATTCATTGAAATTAATGCACCTTTTCATTAATATAATGTACCTTTTTGGTTCAGTGTAATTGAAAAAACAAATCAATAGAAATTTTTGTCAATAATCTACGATTTTTTATAATTTTATCGCGTAGGAATTAGTGCATTGATCACATTGAAAGAAGGATTTACATTGGTTATTTGAAAACACTGACTACATGAGCTGAATGACTGTAGGTATTTAATATTTTTTTCTTCAATTCAATTTAAGAAAAATGCCAACATCACAACCGAATATAGGCAGACATACTCAACGTTATCAAAATTTAAGAGCCAACTGAGAAAATCAAACACCTTCATAACCTTCATGAAAAAGAAAGACCTTCAAAAATAATTTGCTAATTCATATTTTAATATTTTATAGTACACACTTATTTATGAGCCACTTACTATTTTTACAATTTTAAGTTTTTCGTGCCATCTTGCTCCTTTCCAAAAATATAAATGCTGAAATGACTCGAACCTACTGCGGACAAAGCCGCGGGTAACTGCTAGTATTTATTTAAAAAATTAAATCAAGCATCTGGGGTCTTCAGCCCCCATAGCCCCCCTGGATCCGCGCCTGTTAACTATGTTCGTACTCTGCATTAAATTTTTTTTTTGTTATTTAATTTTGTTTAGAATTCTTTGTTAGAGCCGTAAAAAAGGTTCCCAGATAGAAGTGAAGCAGCAGATATAAAGCCTTCTTTAGCACCTTAACTTAAATTTGTTAAATTTTTATATCAATTAACGTCTTCCCTAAGGTGACTGACCTTAACGATTAACTCGCACACCTTGTTATAGTGACGCGATGCTTCCCAATGCTTTGATTTTATTGTTTTCACTTTGTTTGGCTTTTACTCAGCCTTAACCAAAGGTGAATTTCCTCCATCCCTCCCCTTACTCCTTTCGCGTCTTTTGTTCTACTTTCAGTTCAGTCCCTAAATATTGCCAACCTGCAATTGTTGCTGCCATTAAACATTGACAATTATGGAGTGAGGCTTCGTTTTGATAGCCCATTATACAAAGTTTTCCCTTTTTCGGTATTCTTGTCATTTCATCGTTGTGTCGACCTTTTTGCTTGTCATTCTGTCAGGTATGTTTCATCCTTTAATTGAATACTAAATTCTGTCATTAAGTTAAGTTGAACAAGTAAAATTTGGTTTATTACTCTAATTAAAATCTGCTTATTCGGCTTCAATTTTGCACTTCCAAGATACTCAAATAAACTGTTTTGATGTATCTTTGTTTCGGCATCTAATAATATAATTTAGCTCGAGGCTCTGTCTGACTTTCTAATGAGTCAGACCCTACTTAATGAATGTGAAATCTGTATTTAAAATATATTTGTTTTCTTATACAATTACTATTTGTCTGGCGGAACACTTTAAACTCACTCCTTTAATAAAGTCTTTTAACTAAATGTATAGCTTATTTTTAGATGAACAAAGTTATGCTAGCTTATTTTTAGATGAACAAAATGATGATGATGAACGTTTGATATTTACGACTTTACAAATATGTTTGTGAAGCGCTGAAACAATGAGGGCGTTTACTCTCTACGTTGTTTATATTAATTCAAAATGTTCTGAGGTTTAATGTTAATCAGCTTTATTCTTGCTAATTGTTCCAAAATAAATTTACACAGCTATAATGCACATCGCGAGTTACTGTAGCAACTTAAGGCAACTTGTTGTAAAAGTTTCACGTCTGGTTTTGTAAACAGGATAAAAATTTACAAATAAACTTGAAAAGAATTATATTTGACTGGACCGCAGTTAAAAAAAACCCACAGCCGTAATTTAGTTTATTCGCTCTTTTTAATTGTTGTATTATTTTGTTGACGTCACTTTTGAAGGGCGTGCTTTTTATCCACTTTATATATGTTAAACATTAATTTTTTAGAATTTGTGAAGGTTTTACTATTCTGATGACGTCACACAGTGTACCGTGTGATTAAAAAAAATGTTTTTCTAAATACAGAAATAAAAGTAAAAAACGTCAATACAGAATACTTGAATTAAGTGGAGTCCAAAATATTTCTTAAAAACTTTGTATTTTTGTAGACACACGACACCCTGAATATTGGAATTTCCAAAGTTAACTTATGCTAGTAGGAGAAGCTTACAACGAGTATAAATTATACCAAGAGATTGCTTCATCCAGCGTTCCAACTTCTTTCCAGACTATCAGCAACGAGTATATATCTATAAGAGATTTCACTCGTCGCTCGTTATTTTTTACTCGCCGATATTAGCCATCCATCGACAGGATAGGGTATTTTGATGGGACATTTATTTTATACCCCTTCAAAAGTGCGAGTTTGTTTACATTTTGTTTTCTATATTTTGATCATTTTGGCTGCGTGCACAAGGGAGCAAAAAGATTGGTATTTTTTAATGTGCTTGCCTGTTTCTTCTTATTTGAATATCTGAAGAAATATTGCAAATTTTATGAATGAAAATAAAATTTTACAGCTTCTTATTTGCATGTGCATGGTTGCCGAGTTTATTTTGTTTCCAGCTGGACATTTTTGTTGTGATTTTGTTGTAGCTATATTTTGTTTGCTGCTGCAGACAAGGATTTTTAGATATTTCATTAGTTGAATAGAAAGACAGAATTCTGATTCGGCTAATGAAATAATTATTGGATAATAAAAAAATGTAGCAATAAAATAGAATTGGTCTAGCAGTATTTAATAAATTTAAAATAAAACAAAGAAATATTGTAGATTTAATTAATGAGAATAAAAGTTATATTTGATACAAATTTTACAGGTTATTATATATATATATATGTGTTTTTTTTTCTTCCATCTTCTTTAGTTTGTTTCTAGCTGGACATTTTCCTTGTAGCAATATTTTGCTTGCTACTTTGGATACACAATCATAATTTTTAAATACTTCATTACACCAATAAAAAGATGAAATTCTGATGATTCGGCTAATGAAATAATTATCAGTTAGGACTTGAAAAAAAATTTTTAACAAAAATGCTTTTAATAAATAAAATTAACTTGAATTAACAAAATATAAACACCAAATTTCTTCAAAATCAAAGAAGAATTAATTGTATAAAGATATGCTCCGGCAGACGTTTCTATATATTCCTGCCACCGCCTTACTGCCAAAATTTTGTTTTCACCATTTTGAGTATAGTTGACGAGCGTATCTACATAAACTAAATTAAAAAATTTTAGTCTAATACAACTAAAACCGTCCAAAATATAGCATTTTTGTTGATTTGTAGACGGTAAAAGAGGGTGTGGCAAAATATTTTTCTCTTAAACCATCTAGAACTCAAAACAAATCGAGTGCCAAAATATGTGCTTAATTTACTTTATACCTATCGTTTTAATATTTTAACTGTATTAAAATGTAGAACAATATATATTTACGAATTTCGTAATCATTTTTTTTACTAACACTTTTTACAAATTTTACAAAATTAAATAGTTTTTAATGCTTGTATTAAAATGTATTCCAAGATTTCTAACCATGAAGGTAGTATATTATTTTACAAAATTAAGAAAAATAAAAATTAATACAATATATGTATATTAGACCGTCCCACTTTTTCAACGTTTTTCGAAAAGTTTCCGGGACACGTTGATTTCTGATTTTACTCTTAAAAACATGAATTTTGGTATATAACTAACGGTCGCCCAATCGGCTTAAAGGCATTTTGGCTAAAAATTATATTTTCGAAAAAACAAGAAATTTCTTCTTCAGTATTTTTCATATCACTATGAAACTAATGAAACAATTTTTATCAATTTATACTTATTTAAAAGCTTAAAAAATTTTCCATCTTATGCTATTTATTAAATAAAATTTTAAGAATGTAACAATTTTAAATGATCCAGCAGAAAGAATCATATGACTTCTAAATATGGTAAATAATACGTGGACAATGGACAGCAAAATTGTGTCATCCAAGTAATTGGACATTACAATAAAAATCATCCTGACAACAGAAAACGTACCTTCGCAACTTAAAGTAATGTCGTATAATTTTGTTTATTATGGTTATTTACATAAATTCTTATGTAGCTACGTTTAATAAAAATAAAATAGAATTTTTTTAAAAAAAACTCACTGTGCAGTTGTGTTGCTTTTTCGAAAAAATACCGTATCATATATCTTGAAATTATACATTAAAATTTTTGTTGTAAAACTTTTCAAAATACGAAATTTACAAAATTAAAAACTTCTTCCTTATGCTCTTGTAAAGTGGGGTAATGGGAGTTGAAGTTATCAAATTTTCGAAAAAAATTTAATCAAAATTTCACTTTGCAGAGTTTTTTAAAAAAATGTACAGAACAAAATGCAATGTTTCTTATAGCATAAGATGGAAAATTTTTTAAGCTTTTAAATAAGTATAAATTGATAAAAATTGTTTCATTAGTTTCATAGTGATATGAAAAATACTGAAGAAGAAATTTCTTGTTTTTTCGAAAATATAATTTTTAGCCAAAATGCCTTTAAGCCGATTGGGCGACCGTTAGTTATATACCAAAATTCATGTTTTTAAGAGTAAAATCAGAAATCAACGTGTCCCGGAAACTTTTCGAAAAACGTTGAAAAAGTGGGACGGTCTAATATACATATATTGTATTAATTTTTATTTTTCTTAATTTTTTAAAATAATATACTACCTTCATGGTTAGAAATCTTGGAATACATTTTAATACAAGCATTAAAAACTATTTAATTTTGTAAAATTTGTAAAAAGTGTTAGTAAAAAAAATGATTACGAAATTCGTAAATATATATTGTTCTACATTTTAATACAGTTAAAATATTAAAACGATAGGTATAAAGTAAATTAAGCACATATTTTGGCACTCGATTTGTTTTGAGTTCTAGATGGTTTAAGAGAAAAATATTTTGCCACACCCTCTTTTACCGTCTACAAATCAACAAAAATGCTATATTTTGGACGGTTTTAGTTGTATTAGACTAAAATTTTTTAATTTAGTTTATGTAGATACGCTCGTCAACTATACTCAAAATGGTGAAAACAAAATTTTGGCAGTAAGGCGGTGGCAGGAATATATAGAAACGTCTGCCGGAGCATATCTTTATACAATTAATTCTTCTTTGATTTTGAAGAAATTTGGTGTTTATATTTTGTTAATTCAAGTTAATTTTATTTATTAAAAGCATTTTTGTTAAAAATTTTTTTTCAAGTCCTAACTGATAATTATTTCATTAGCCGAATCATCAGAATTTCATCTTTTTATTGGTGTAATGAAGTATTTAAAAATTATGATTGTGTATCCAAAGTAGCAAGCAAAATATTGCTACAAGGAAAATGTCCAGCTAGAAACAAACTAAAGAAGATGGAAGAAAAAAAAACACATATATATATATATAATAACCTGTAAAATTTGTATCAAATATAACTTTTATTCTCATTAATTAAATCTACAATATTTCTTTGTTTTATTTTAAATTTATTAAATACTGCTAGACCAATTCTATTTTATTGCTACATTTTTTTATTATCCAATAATTATTTCATTAGCCGAATCAGAATTCTGTCTTTCTATTCAACTAATGAAATATCTAAAAATCCTTGTCTGCAGCAGCAAACAAAGACCCCTTTTACATTGATCAAGACTTGAAGTCAAGTTTTTTTGACGTTCTCTTTTGAACTTGACTAAAGCTTTCACATTGGTCAAGACTTGAATTCAAGTTCTTGTCTTCTTTCCTTGTTTTCTAAAAATAAAACGAGACAGGTAGCAAGCAAATGAATTATAGTTTATAGAAATTTGCAAACTGAATTTTATTTTTTTACCACGATGGAAGTTAACAAAACGTTTTTGCTTAAAAATTTAATGCAAAATTAAATTATATTAAATGCAAAAAAATTTTAATGCAACCGAAGTCTAGCAAACTCACATTGATATGCGAAAAATAAAATAAAAAGCACTGTCAACAACGCGAAAATAGCAAAAGGAACACGAAAAAACACGAAAAATTGCCGGTACAGCTTCAAGTTTCTTTTTCCCTTCCGTCGCTTCCGATGTGCGGCGAATTGCCTACAAACTCTGAAACTTGACTTCAAGTCTTGACCAATATAAAAGGGGTCAAAATATAGCTACAACAAAATCACAACAAAAATGTCCAGCTGGAAACAAAATAAACTCGGCAACCATGCACATGCAAATAAGAAGCTGTAAAATTTTATTTTCATTCATAAAATTTGCAATATTTCTTCAGATATTCAAATAAGAAGAAACAGGCAAGCACATTAAAAAATACCAATCTTTTTGCTCCCTTGTGCACGCAGCCAAAATGATCAAAATATAGAAAACAAAATGTAAACAAACTCGCACTTTTGAAGGGGTATAAAATAAATGTCCCATCAAAATACCCTATCCTGTCGATGGATGGCTAATATCGGCGAGTAAAAAATAACGAGCGACGAGTGAAATCTCTTATAGATATATACTCGTTGCTATCAGCCATCCACCGACAGAAAAACCAAAACAATGACAACCAACGAGTTTTTGTACTCGTTATTGACGCATTGCTGTGAGTAAGAAGAAGTAAACATGAAAATGAATACGACAAGTAACGAAAGGAGAAGAAAACAATATTATAAGTATGTATGTATGTGAATGAAAATGTAACTTCTATTTGCCACAACTTTTACAGCTTATTTTTTTGTGTTAATTTTTGGGATCTTCTTGTGTTTGACGAATTGATGTTGTTTCTAGCTGGACATTGTTGTTGCGATTTTATTCTAGCTAGATTATGGTTGCATCTGCAAATAATAATTTTTTTCATTAGCCGAATAAAAAGACGGAATTCTGATTCGGCTAAAGAAATAATTATTCTTTAATAAGGAGTTGCAAATATGTTTTTTTTTTCATGAAGAGAAGAAAATTGCTTGTTACCCATTTGCTTTAATGTTGTTGAAATGGTTTTTATGTAGGTATTTTATTAAAAGATACCAAAGTTGCAAGCAGTCATGATTTTATTTTAAGAAATTTATTTAAGAAAATGATTTTATTTTTTATTAAAATGTCAATTTTACGACAAAACCATTGATCGTAGATGCATGTATATATATATATATATATATATATATAGTATAGAATAGTATAGATATATATTAATATTATATTTATTATTATATAAACATATACTTATAATTTTATTAGTATTCTTATTAGGTTATCTTAAACCACCAACAAAAATATACCTACCTGCCCAATCAGAATACCCTGCAAGCATAAACAAAAGTATATTTTGATTCAATTGGAAAATATTTAAGAATTCCATTTCGTTATATTAAGACATTTATTTCAGATAGATTTTATGTTGAAATGTATATAACTAATCCGAATAAAACAATTTCATTTAGAATATTTTATTTTTTTATATATTTTTATATTCTTTGTTTATCACGTAATTAAAATGCAATGATAAAATTTTTAACATTTATTAGAATAATTTTGTACAAATGTAATATTGTGACGAAATTCGTTGTGAGCATTTTTATCATGCATTTCTTAATTGGTTGGTTTTAAGCATTTTAAACATTTTAAAAATAAACCGTTTTAAACATTTTAAGGCAGTATATATAAAATATAAGATATAATTAACGATTTGATTTATTTCATATATATTACTTTTGAGTAAAATTTCATGTGAGTATAATTTATATAATTGTATAATAGCATATATTGAAACGATGTTATTTTTTTTTTAATTAAATATTTACAAGTTATTAGTTTATTTTATGAAGTTTAAGGTATTTATTTAATGCAATATGTGACTATTGTCTTCTGTACATGCTTTTATTGGGTAAATTTTGATGACCTTTTTTTGGTTTTTAAAGCATTATTAAAGCACAAGAGGTTTACATATTTTTATGTTTTTGTTCGATGCAAAAAGTGAACATTTCTGTATTTTATAACTATGTTTAGAGGTCAGTTATATGTAAATGCAGACGTATTAACCTCGTATATGATTATTGCCATTTTTTTAAAAGTTTGAAGAATACGATACTTTTGCATCATCGGGAGAATTAAATGGCAAGTTTCATAGTTCCGTATGGTTGATCAATGGATTTAATTGTTGCGATAAATGCCAATTTTCACAGTTCTGTAAGGTTGATCAATGAATTTAATTATTGCGATATTAAAACTGCAAGGACCCCAATTTCAGGAAGCGTCCTGTGATTAGAAATTGCAACAAAATTGCTTTTATAAAGGAATTTATTGGCTTCTTGGAAACTCTTCAGCTTCCACAAAACAAAGTTAATAAGGTGCAATGCATCAATGGGTTCAAATATACCCTAAACTCAATGATTTTGCTTGTTGATGATCTCTTCGATCTTCGAACCAGGACTCTTTAGAGAATTTCTTCTCAGTCCTGAGATCGCAACTGGGAAGCACCACGGAACCATTAGTGAGAGAAGTGCAATACCTTTCTGCGCAGATAATGTCCATGAAATTCCTGACCCATAATTTTCAGAGTCGCAGCAAAAATTGCGAAAATGACGATGATTTAATGCTAGAATGGAACTTTAACCCATCCGATGAAGACGAAAACACCAGTCCAAATTGTCCGTCCAAAAAAATTAATAAAATAACAGTGGAAGAGTTTGAAGAATCCAGTATGAACATACCACCCTTAACTCCTTTGGAAATTTCTGTGGGTCGATATTTTGTAGGATATGGATTGAAGGCAAAATTTGGAAATAAAATAAAATGCGACGCTTGTCAAGAAAATCTCTTCAAGATGGAAAGTTATTCTTTTGACTCGGAGACTTTTCTTGAAAAGAAAAATTATAGTGACACTTGGCTTCTTTTAAAAAATCCGTCAGATGAATTTTTTAACATTTGCTCACAACATTTTTCTATTTACAAATACCTATTTGAAAAAATTTGTCACGAAGCCAACTTAAAAAAGCGAATTATAGAAAGTTGCATACAGCAAACAAACATAACAAACGCTTTGTGGTTTGATAAAACACAAGAATGTTATGAATATCGACTGATTATTCTTGACCACCTCATCAAGGTTTTGATAAGAAAAAATGTGAGGTGGTTAAAAGAAAAAATAGTTTCTGAAGAGTTTAAGAGAAAGGCAGATAACAGAGAAAGTAAAAATAAAAAAAAAAATGCAACGACTGTTAGAATAAGAAGTATGCTGTATGCAACTTTTTGTAGTTCGCGTTTTTAGTTAAACAATTGATTTCTCAAAAAAGTATTTGTAAATAGAAAAATGTTTTGCGCAACTGTAAAAGACTTCATCTCATGATTTTTTAAATGTTCCGACTGTTACTATAGTTTTTGGTGCGTTTTGTTTGATTTATAATTTTCGCTCTAATGCCATACCGAACGAAAACTGACCCACTGTAGGTAATGGATGGCTTAAGGTACATTCTAACATAAAATTATCATCATTTTTGCAATTATTGTTCAGACATTTAAAAAAATGTGTCAAGGAACAAAATTACAAAATTCTTGAAGATAGGAATTGAACTTATTTTACGGACGTTTCTGTAATGTAACAGAGTTGCGATCGAATTGGTTTAATCTTCCAAATACTCAAAATTATATGTCAGGCTCAAGAGGTCACCAACCAAGGCTGTCATGGTTTAGGGTAATAATTACAACATTGATGGATCGCATGTTTTTATGCATACGTTTTACTTAAAAGCTTAATGATTTCTAATTAAACAATAAAATCTTAAATTTTTCGGTGCAATTAAATGTTTCTATATTGAAGGATGCTTAAATAAATTTGTGTCCCAAAGTCTTGATATCGCAATAATTAAATTCATTGATCAACCTTACAGAACTGTGAAAATTGGCATTTATCGCAACAATTAAATCCATTGATCAACCATACGGAACTATGAAACTTGCCATTTAATTCTCCCGATGATGCAAAAGTATCGTATTCTTCAAACTTTTAAAAAAATGGCAATAATCATACACGAGGTTAATACGTCTGCATTTACATATAACTGACCTCTAAACATAGTAATAAAATACAGAAATGTTCACTTTTTGCATTGAACAAAAACATAAAAATATGTAAACCTCTTGTGCTTTAATAATGCTTTAAAAACCAAAAAAAGGTCATCAAAATTTACCCAATAAAAGCATGTACAGAAGACAATAGTCACATATTGTATTAAATAAATACCTTAAACTTCATAAAATAAACTAATAACTTTTAAATATTTAATAAAAAAAAAATAACCTCGTTTCAATATATGCTATTATACAATTATATAAATTATACTCACATGAAATTTTACTCAAAAGTAATATATATGAAATAATTCATATATATTATGAATGTTTAAAACTGTATATATATATTATGTTTAAAACTGTTTATTTTTAAAATGTTTAAAATGCTTAAAACCAACCAATTAAGAAATGCATGATAAAAATGCTCACAACAAATTTCGTCACAATATTACATTTGTACAAAATTATTCTAATAAATGTTAAAAATTTTATCATTGCATTTTAATTACGTGATAAAAAAAGAATATAAAAATATATAAAAAAATAAAATATTCTAAATGAAATTGTTTTACTCGGATTAGTTATATACATTTCAACATAAAATCTATCTGAAATAAATGTCTTAATATAACGAAATGGAATTCTTAAATATTTTCCAATTGAATCAAAATATACTTTTGTTTATGCTTGCAGGGATTTCTGATTGGGCAGGTAGGTATATTTTTGTTGGTGGTTTAAGATAACCTAATAAGAATACTAATAAAATTATAAGTATATGTTTATATAATAATAAATATAATATTAATATATATCTATACTATTCTATACTATATATATATATATATATATATATATATATATATACATGCATCTACGATCAATGGTTTTGTCGTAAAATTGACATTTTAATAAAAAATAAAATCATTTTCTTAATTAAATTTCTTAAAATAAAATCATGACTGCTTGTAACTTTGGTATCTTTTAATAAAATACCTACATAAAAACCATTTCAACAACATTAAAGCAAATGGGTAACAAGCAATTTTCTTCTCTTCATGAAAAAAAAAACATATTTGCAACTCCTTATTAAATAATAATTATTTCTTTAGCCGAATCTGAATTCCGTCTTTTTATTCGGCTAATGAAAAAATTATTATTTGCAGATGCAACCAAAATCTAGCTAGAATAAAATCGCAACAACAATGTCCAGCTAGAAACAACATCAATTCGTCAAACACATGAAGATCCCAAAAATTAACACAAAAAAATAAGCTGTAAAAGTTGTGGCAAATAGAAGTTACATTTTCATTCACATACATACATACTTATAATATTGTTTTCTTCTCCTTTCGTTACTTGTCGTATTCATTTTCATGTTTACTTCTTCTTACTCACAGCAATGCGTCAATAACGAGTACAAAAACTCGTTGGTTGTCATTGTTTTGGTTTTTCTGTCGGTGGATGGCTGATAGTCTGGAAAGAAGTTGGAACGCTGGATGAAGCAATCTCTTGGTATAATTTATACTCGTTGTAAGATTCTTGAAAAAAAATCAAATTCCAGAAAACTTTTTTCTGAATATGCAGTCTTGTGTATATATGTATTAGAAACGATTTGGTGTATAAATCGTCCTTGTAGGATGTATGGTTTGGGAGTTATGACGGAAAAAGCACATGTTTTTGGCCAGCTACCACTCCAAAAAGTGTTCTACAACTCCTAAACTACAAGAGATAGAGCAAACGGCATTTGGACAAAGGAGTATCCCTTCTTAAGGACGAGGACCTGGTGCTCATTTTAATGCATGAATCGTCCTTATCTGATATGTAGTTTTTATTTTAGAAAATAAATAAAAAAAATAAAAATTGACAAAAAAGGACACATGACATCTAACATGAAACATGAAATCTAATTTTTTAAAATTATTTTAAGGATACAGTCTTGTGGGCAGTAGCTTAAGGAACATTTTGATGCATAAATCGTCCTTTTATGATGTATGGTTTAGAAGTTATGGCTAAAAAATCAAAAAAATCGCAAAAAACCACGTCAAAAACTATGATTCATGTAAAAAAATTTAACTAAGATTCTTGAAAAAAAATCAAATTCCAGAAAACTTTTTTCTGAATATGCAGTCTTGTGTATATATGTATTAGAAACAATTTGGTGTATAAATCGTCCTTGTAGGATGTATGGTTTGGGAGTAATAACGGAAAAAGCACATGTTTTTGGCCAGCTTCCACTCCAAAAAGTGTTCTACAACTCCTAAACTACAAGAGATAGAGCAAACGGCATTTGGACAAAGGAGTATCCCTTCTTAAGGACGAGGACCTGGTGCTCATTTTAATGCATGAATCGTCCTTATCTGATATGTAGTTTTTATTTTAGAAAATAAATAAAAAAAATAAAAATTGACAAAAAAGGACACATGACATCTAACATGAAACATGAAATCTAATTTTTTAAAATTATTTTAAGGATACAGTCTTGTGGGCAGTAGCTTAAGGAACATTTTGATGCATAAATCGTCCTTTTATGATGTATGGTTTAGAAGTTATGGCTAAAAAAATCAAAAAAATCGCCAAAAACCACGTCAAAAACTATGATTCATGTAAAAAAATTTAACTAAGATTCTTGAAAAAAAATCAAATTCCAGAAAACTTTTTTCTGAATATGCAGTCTTGTGTATATATGTATTAGAAACAATTTGGTGTATAAATCGTCCTTGTAGGATGTATGGTTTGGGAGTAATAACGGAAAAAGCACATGTTTTTGGCCAGCTTCCACTCCAAAAAGTGTTCTACAACTCCTAAACTACAAGAGATAGAGCAAACGGCATTTGGACAAAGGAGTATCCCTTCTTAAGGACGAGGACCTGGTGCTCATTTTAATGCATGAATCGTCCTTATCTGATATGTAGTTTTTATTTTAGAAAATAAATAAAAAAAATAAAAATTGACAAAAAAGGACACATGAAATTAACATGAAATCTAATTTTTAAAATTATTTTAAGGATACAGTCTTGTGGGCAGTAGCTTAAGGAACATTTTGATGCATAAATCGTCCTTTTATGATGTATGGTTTAGAAGTTATGGCTAAAAAATCAAAAAAATCGCAAAAAACCACATCAAAAACTATGATTCATGTAAAAAAATTTAACTAAGATTCTTGAAAAAAAATCAAATTCCAGAAAACTTTTTTCTGAATATGCAGTCTTGTGTATATATGTATTAGAAACAATTTGGTGTATAAATCGTCCTTGTAGGATGTATGGTTTGGGAGTAATAACGGAAAAAGCACATGTTTTTGGCCAGCTTCCACTCCAAAAAGTGTTCTACAACTCCTAAACTACAAGAGATAGAGCAAACGGCATTTGGACAAAGGAGTATCCCTTCTTAAAGACGAGGACCTGGTGCTCATTTTAATGCATGAATCGTCCTTATCTGATATGTAGTTTTTATTTTAGAAAATATATAAAAAAAAATAAAAATTAACAAAAAAGGACACATGAAATTAACATGAAATCTAATTTTTAAAATTATTTTAAGGATACAGTCTTGTGGGCAGTAGCTTATGGAACATTTTGATGCATAAATCGTCCTTTTATGATGTATGGTTTAGAAGTTATGGCTAAAAAATCAAAAAAATCGCAAAAAAACCACGTCAAAAACTATGATTCATGTAAAAAAATTTAACTAAGATTCTTGAAAAAAAATCAAATTCCAGAGAACTTTCTTCTGAATATGCAGTCTTGTGTATATATGTATTAGAAACAATTTGGTGTATAAATCGTCCTTGTAGGAAGTATGGTTTGGGAGTTATGACGGAAAAAGCACATGTTTTTGGCCAGCTTCCACTCCAAAAAGTGTTCTACAACTCCTAAACTACAAGAGATAGAGCAAACGGCATTTGGACAAAGGAGTATCCCTTCTTAAGGACGAGGACCTGGTGCTCATTTTAATGCATGAATCGTCCTTATCTGATATGTAGTTTTTATTTTAGAAAATATATAAAAAAAAATAAAAATTGACAAAAAAGGACACATGAAATTAACATGAAATCTAATTTTTAAAATTATTTTAAGGATACAGTCTTGTGGGCAGTAGCTTAAGGAACATTTTGATGCATAAATCGTCCTTTTATGATGTATGGTTTAGAAGTTATGGCTAAAAAATCAAAAAAATCGCAAAAAACCACGTCAAAAACTATGATTCATGTAAAAAAATTTAACTAAGATTCTTGAAAAAAAATCAAATTCCAGAAAACTTTTTTCTGAATTTGCAGTCTTGTGTATATATGTATTAGAAACAATTTGGTGTATAAATCGTCCTTGTAGGATGTATGGTTTGGGAGTTATGACGGAAAAAGCACATGTTTTTGGCCAGCTTCCACTCCAAAAAGTGTTCTACAACTCCTAAACTACAAGAGATAGAGCAAACGGCATTTGGACAAAGGAGTATCCCTTCTTAAGGACGAGGACCTGGTGCTCATTTTAATGCATGAATCGTCCTTATCTGATATGTAGTTTTTATTTTAGAAAATAAATAAAAAAAATAAAAATTGACAAAAAAGGACACATGAAATTAACATGAAATCTAATTTTTTAAAATTATTTTAAGGATACAGTCTTGTGGGCAGTAGCTTAAGGAACATTTTGATGCATAAATCGTCCTTTTATGATGTATGGTTTAGAAGTTATGGCTAAAAAATCAAAAAAATCGCAAAAAAACCACGTCAAAAACTATGATTCATGTAAAAAAATTTAACTAAGATTCTTGAAAAAAAATCAAATTCCAGAAAACTTTTTTCTGAATATGCAGTCTTGTGTATATATGTATTAGAAACAATTTGGTGTATAAATCGTCCTTGTAGGATGTATGGTTTGGGAGTTATGACGGAAAAAGCACATGTTTTTGGCCAGCTTCCACTCCAAAAAGTGTTCTACAACTCCTAAACTACAAGAGATAGAGCAAACGGCATTTGGACAAAGGAGTATCCCTTCTTAAGGACGAGGACCTGGTGCTCATTTTAATGCATGAATCGTCCTTATCTGATATGTAGTTTTTATTTTAGAAAATAAATAAAAAAAATAAAAATTGACAAAAAAGGACACATGAAATTAACATGAAATCTAATTTTTAAAATTATTTTAAGGATACAGTCTTGTGGGCAGTAGCTTAAGGAACATTTTGATGCATAAATCGTCCTTTTATGATGTATGGTTTAGAAGTTATGGCTAAAAAATCAAAAAAATCGCAAAAAACCACGTCAAAAACTATGATTCATGTAAAAAAATTTAACTAAGATTCTTGAAAAAAAATCAAATTCCAGAGAACTTTCTTCTGAATATGCAGTCTTGTGTATATATGTATTAGAAACAATTTGGTGTATAAATCGTCCTTGTAGGATGTATGGTTTGAGAGTTATGACGGAAAAAGCACATGTTTTTGGCCAGCTTCCACTCCAAAAAGTGTTCTACAACTCCTAAACTACAAGAGATAGAGCAAACGGCATTTGGACAAAAAAGTATCCCTTCTTAAGGACGAGGACCTGGTGCTCATTTTAATGCATGAATCGTCCTTATCTGATATGTAGTTTTTATTTTAGAAAATAAATAAAAAAAATAAAAATTGACAAAAAAGGACACATGAAATTAACATGAAATCTAATTTTTAAAATTATTTTAAGGATACAGTCTTGTGGGCAGTAGCTTAAGGAACATTTTGATGCATAAATCGTCCTTTTATGATGTATGGTTTAGAAGTTATGGCTAAAAAATCTAAAAAATCGCAAAAAACCACGTCAAAAACTATGATTCATGTAAAAAAATTTAACTAAGATTCTTGAAAAAAAATCAAATTCCAGAAAACTTTTTTCTGAATATGCAGTCTTGTGTATATATGTATTAGAAAGAATTTGGTGTATAAATCGTCCTTGTAGGATGTATGGTTTGGGAGTAATAACGGAAAAAGCACATGTTTTTGGCCAGCTTCCACTCCAAAAAGTGTTCTACAACTCCTAAACTACAAGAGATAGAGCAAACGGCATTTGGACAAAGGAGTATCCCTTCTTAAGGACGAGGACCTGGTGCTCATTTTAATGCATGAATCGTCCTTATCTGATATGTAGTTTTTATTTTAGAAAATATATAAAAAAAAAATAAAAATTGACAAAAAAGGACACATGAAATTAACATGAAATCTAATTTTTTAAAATTATTTTAAGGATACAGTCTTGTGGGCAGTAGCTTAAGGAACATTTTGATGCATAAATCGTCCTTTTATGATGTATGGTTTAGAAGTTATGGCTAAAAAAATCAAAAAAATCGCCAAAAACCACGTCAAAAACTATGATTCATGTAAAAAAATTTAACTAAGATTCTTGAAAAAAAATCAAATTCCAGAAAACTTTTTTCTGAATATGCAGTCTTGTGTATATATGTATTAGAAACAATTTGGTGTATAAATCGTCCTTGTAGGATGTATGGTTTGGGAGTAATAACGGAAAAAGCACATGTTTTTGGCCAGCTTCCACTCCAAAAAGTGTTCTACAACTCCTAAACTACAAGAGATAGAGCAAACGGCATTTGGACAAAGGAGTATCCCTTCTTAAGGACGAGGACCTGGTGCTCATTTTAATGCATGAATCGTCCTTATCTGATATGTAGTTTTTATTTTAGAAAATAAATAAAAAAAATAAAAATTGACAAAAAAGGACACATGAAATTAACATGAAATCTAATTTTTAAAATTATTTTAAGGATACAGTCTTGTGGACAGTAGCTTAAGGAACATTTTGATGCATAAATCGTCCTTTTATGATGTATGGTTTAGAAGTTATGGCTAAAAAATCAAAAAAATCGCAAAAAACCACATCAAAAACTATGATTCATGTAAAAAATTTTAACTAAGATTCTTGAAAAAAAATCAAATTCCAGAGAACTTTCTTCTGAATATGCAGTCTTGTGTATATATGTATTAGAAACAATTTGGTGTATAAATCATCCTTGTAGGATGTATGGTTTGGGAGTTATGACGGAAAAAGCACATGTTTTTGGCCAGCTTCCACTCCAAAAAGTGTTCTACAACTCCTACACTACAAGAGATAGAGCAAACGGCATTTGGACAAAGGAGTATCCCTTCTTAAGGACGAGGACCTGGTGCTCATTTTAATGCATGAATCGTCCTTATCTGATATGTAGTTTTTATTTTAGAAAATAAATAAAAAAAATAAAAATTGACAAAAAAGGGTACATGAAATTAACATGAAATCTAATTTTTAAAATTATTTTAAGGATACAGTCTTGTGGGCAGTAGCTTAAGGAACATTTTGATGCATAAATCGTCCTTTTATGATATATGGTTTAGAAGTTATGGCTAAAAAATAAAAAAAATCGCAAAAAACCACGTCAAAAACTATGATTCATGTAAAAAAATTTAACTAAGATTCTTGAAAAAAAATCAAATTCCAGAAAACTTTTTTCTGAATATGCAGTCTTGTGTATATATGTATTAGAAACAATTTGGTGTATAAATCGTCCTTGTAGGATGTATGGTTTGGGAGTAATAACGGAAAAAGCACATGTTTTTGGCCAGCTTCCACTCCAATAAGTGTTCTACAACTCCTAAACTACAAGAGATAGAGCAAACGGCATTTGGACAAAGGAGTATCCCTTCTTAAAGACGAGGACCTGGTGCTCATTTTAATGCATGAATCGTCCTTATCTGATATGTAGTTTTTATTTTAGAAAATATATAAAAAAAAAATAAAAATTGACAAAAAAGGACACATGAAATTAACATGAAATCTAATTTTTAAAATTATTTTAAGGATACAGTCTTGTGGGCAGTAGCTTAAGGAACATTTTGATGCATAAATCGTCCTTTTATGATGTATGGTTTAGAAGTTATGGCTAAAAAATCAAAAAAATCGCAAAAAACCACGTCAAAAACTATGATTCATGTAAAAAAATTTAACTAAGATTCTTGAAAAAAAATCAAATTCCAGAGAACTTTCTTCTGAATATGCAGTCTTGTGTATATATGTATTAGAAACAATTTGGTGTATAAATCGTCCTTGTAGGATGTATGGTTTGAGAGTTATGACGGAAAAAGCACATGTTTTTGGCCAGCTTCCACTCCAAAAAGTGTTCTACAACTCCTAAACTACAAGAGATAGAGCAAACGGCATTTGGACAAAGGAGTATCCCTTCTTAAGGACGAGGACCTGGTGCTCATTTTAATGCATGAATCGTCCTTATCTGATATGTAGTTTTTATTTTAGAAAATAAATAAAAAAAATAAAAATTGACAAAAAAGGACACATGAAATTAACATGAAATCTAATTTTTAAAATTATTTTAAGGATACAGTCTTGTGGGCAGTAGCTTAAGGAACATTTTGATGCATAAATCGTCCTTTTATGATGTATGGTTTAGAAGTTATGGCTAAAAAATCAAAAAAATCGCAAAAAACCACGTCAAAAACTATGATTCATGTAAAAAAATTTAACTAAGATTCTTGAAAAAAAATCAAATTCCAGAAAACTTTTTTCTGAATATGCAGTCTTGTGTATATATGTATTAGAAACAATTTGGTGTATAAATCGTCCTTGTAGGATGTATGGTTTGGGAGTAATAACGGAAAAAGCACATGTTTTTGGCCAGCTTCCACTCCAATAAGTGTTCTACAACTCCTAAACTACAAGAGATAGAGCAAACGGCATTTGGACAAAGGAGTATCCCTTCTTAAAGACGAGGACCTGGTGCTCATTTTAATGCATGAATCGTCCTTATCTGATATGTAGTTTTTATTTTAGAAAATATATAAAAAAAAAATAAAAATTGACAAAAAAGGACACATGAAATTAACATGAAATCTAATTTTTAAAATTATTTTAAGGATACAGTCTTGTGGGCAGTAGCTTAAGGAACATTTTGATGCATAAATCGTCCTTTTATGATGTATGGTTTAGAAGTTATGGCTAAAAAATCAAAAAAATCGCAAAAAACCACGTCAAAAACTATGATTCATGTAAAAAATTTTAACTAAGATTCTTGAAAAAAAATCAAATTCCAGAAAACTTTTTTCTGAATATGCAGTCTTGTGTATATATGTATTAGAAACAATTTGGTGTATAAATCGTCCTTGTAGGATGTATGGTTTGGGAGTTATGACGGAAAAAGCACATGTTTTTGGCCAGCTTCCACTCCAAAAAGTGTTCTACAACTCCTAAACTACAAGAGATAGAGCAAACGGCATTTGGACAAAGGAGTATCCCTTCTTAAGGACGAGGACCTGGTGCTCATTTTAATGCATGAATCGTCCTTATCTGATATGTAGTTTTTATTTTAGAAAATAAATAAAAAAAATAAAAATTGACAAAAAAGGGCACATGAAATTAACATGAAATCTAATTTTTAAAATTATTTTAAGGATACAGTCTTGTGGACAGTAGCTTAAGGAACATTTTGATGCATAAATCGTCCTTTTATGATGTATGGTTTAGAAGTTATGGCTAAAAAATCAAAAAAATCGCAAAAAACCACGTCAAAAACTATGATTCATGTAAAAAAATTTAACTAAGATTCTTGAAAAAAAATCAAATTCCAGAGAACTTTCTTCTGAATATGCAGTCTTGTGTATATATGTATTAGAAACAATTTGGTGTATAAATCGTCCTTGTAGGATGTATGGTTTGGGAGTTATGACGGAAAAAGCACATGTTTTTGGCCAGCTTCCACTCCAAAAAGTGTTCTACAACTCCTAAACTACAAGAGATAGAGCAAACGGCATTTGGACAAAGGAGTATCCCTTCTTAAGGACGAGGACCTGGTGCTCATTTTAATGCATGAATCGTCCTTATCTGATATGTAGTTTTTATTTTAGAAAATAAATAAAAAAAATAAAAATTGACAAAAAAGGACACATGAAATTAACATGAAATCTAATTTTTAAAATTATTTTAAGGATACAGTCTTATGGGCAGTAGCTTAAGGAACATTTTGATGCATAAATCGTCCTTTTATGATGTATGGTTTAGAAGTTATGGCTAAAAAATAAAAAAAATCGCAAAAAACCACGTCAAAAACTATGATTCATGTAAAAAAATTTAACTAAGATTCTTGAAAAAAAATCAAATTCCAGAGAACTTTCTTCTGAATATGCAGTCTTGTGTATATATGTATTAGAAACAATTTGGTGTATAAATCGTCCTTGTAGGATGTACAGTTTGGGAGTTATGACGAAAAAAGCACATGTTTTTGGCCAGCTACCACTCCAAAAAGTGTTCTATAACTCCTAAACTACAAGAGATAGAGCAAACGGCATTTGGACAAAGGAGTATTCCTTCTTAAAGACGAGGACCTGGTGCTCATTTTAATGCATGAATCGTCCTTATCTGATATGTAGTTTTTAATTTAGAAAATATATAAAAAAAAAAAAAAAAATTGACAAAAAAGGACACATGAAATTAACATGAAATCTAATTTTTAAAATTATTTTAAGGATACAGTCTTGTGGGCAGTAGCTTAAGGAACATTTTGATGCATAAATCGTCCTTTTATGATGTATGGTTTAGAAGTTATGGCTAAAAAATCAAAAAAATCGCAAAAAACCACGTCAAAAACTATGATTCATGTAAAAAATTTTAACTAAGATTCTTGAAAAAAAATCAAATTCCAGAGAACTTTCTTCTGAATATGCAGTCTTGTGTATATATGTATTAGAAACAATTTGGTGTATAAATCGTCCTTGTAGGATGTATGGTTTGGGAGTTATGACGGAAAAAGCACATGTTTTTGGCCAGCTTCCACTCCAAAAAGTGTTCTACAACTCCTAAACTACAAGAGATAGAGCAAACGGCATTTGGACAAAGGAGTATCCCTTCTTAAAGACGAGGACCTGGTGCTCATTTTTATGCATGAATCGTCCTTATCTGATATGTAGTTTTTATTTTAGAAAATATATAAAAAAAAAATAAAAATTGACAAAAAAGGACACATGAAATTAACATGAAATCTAATTTTTAAAATTATTTTAAGGATACAGTCTTGTGGACAGTAGCTTAAGGAACATTTTGATGCATAAATCGTCCTTTTATGATGTATGGTTTAGAAGTTATGGCTAAAAAATCAAAAAAATCGCAAAAAACCACGTCAAAAACTATGATTCATGTAAAAAATTTTAACTAAGATTCTTGAAAAAAAATCAAATTCCAGAAAACTTTTTTCTGAATATGCAGTCTTGTGTATATATGTATTAGAAACAATTTGGTGTATAAATCGTCCTTGTAGGATGTATGGTTTGGGAGTTATGACGGAAAAAGCACATGTTTTTGGCCAGCTTCATGTAAAAAAATTTAACTAAGATTCTTGAAAAAAAATCAAATTCCAGAGAACTTTCTTCTGAATATGCAGTCTTGTGTATATATGTATTAGAAACAATTTGGTGTATAAATCGTCCTTGTTGGATGTACAGTTTGGGAGTTATGACGGAAAAAGCACATGTTTTTGGCCAGCTTCCACTCCAAAAAGTGTTCTACAACTCCTAAACTACAAGAGATAGAGCAAACGGCATTTGGACAAAGGAGTATCCCTTCTTAAGGATGAGGACCTGGTGCTCATTTAAATGCATGAATCGTCCTTATCTGATATGTAGTTTTTATTTTAGAAAATAAATAAAAAAAATAAAAATTGACAAAAAAGGGCACATGAAATTAACATGAAATCTAATTTTTAAAATTATTTTAAGGATACAGTCTTGTGGACAGTAGCTTAAGGAACATTTTGATGCATAAATCGTCCTTTTATGATGTATGGTTTAGAAGTTATGGCTAAAAAATCAAAAAAATCGCAAAAAACCACGTCAAAAACTATGATTCATGTAAAAAAATTTAACTAAGATTCTTGAAAAAAAATCAAATTCCAGAGAACTTTCTTCTGAATATGCAGTCTTGTGTATATATGTATTAGAAACAATTTGGTGTATAAATCGTCCTTGTAGGATGTATGGTTTGGGAGTTATGACGGAAAAAGCACATGTTTTTGGCCAGCTTCCACTCCAAAAAGTGTTCTACAACTCCTAAACTACAAGAGATAGAGCAAACGGCATTTGGACAAAGGAGTATCCCTTCTTAAGGACGAGGACCTGGTGCTCATTTTAATGCATGAATCGTCCTTATCTGATATGTAGTTTTTATTTTAGAAAATAAATAAAAAAAATAAAAATTGACAAAAAAGGGCACATGAAATTAACATGAAATCTAATTTTTAAAATTATTTTAAGGATACAGTCTTGTGGACAGTAGCTTAAGGAACATTTTGATGCATAAATCGTCCTTTTATGATGTATGGTTTAGAAGTTATGGCTAAAAAATCAAAAAAATCGCAAAAAACCACGTCAAAAACTATGATTCATGTAAAAAAATTTAACTAAGATTCTTGAAAAAAAATCAAATTCCAGAGAACTTTCTTCTGAATATGCAGTCTTGTGTATATATGTATTAGAAACAATTTGGTGTATAAATCGTCCTTGTAGGATGTATGGTTTGGGAGTTATGACGGAAAAAGCACATGTTTTTGGCCAGCTTCCACTCCAAAAAGTGTTCTACAACTCCTAAACTACAAGAGATAGAGCAAACGGCATTTGGACAAAGGAGTATCCCTTCTTAAGGACGAGGACCTGGTGCTCATTTTAATGCATGAATCGTCCTTATCTGATATGTAGTTTTTATTTTAGAAAATAAATAAAAAAAATAAAAATTGACAAAAAAGGACACATGAAATTAACATGAAATCTAATTTTTAAAATTATTTTAAGGATACAGTCTTATGGGCAGTAGCTTAAGGAACATTTTGATGCATAAATCGTCCTTTTATGATGTATGGTTTAGAAGTTATGGCTAAAAAATAAAAAAAATCGCAAAAAACCACGTCAAAAACTATGATTCATGTAAAAAAATTTAACTAAGATTCTTGAAAAAAAATCAAATTCCAGAGAACTTTCTTCTGAATATGCAGTCTTGTGTATATATGTATTAGAAACAATTTGGTGTATAAATCGTCCTTGTAGGATGTACAGTTTGGGAGTTATGACGAAAAAAGCACATGTTTTTGGCCAGCTACCACTCCAAAAAGTGTTCTATAACTCCTAAACTACAAGAGATAGAGCAAACGGCATTTGGACAAAGGAGTATTCCTTCTTAAAGACGAGGACCTGGTGCTCATTTTAATGCATGAATCGTCCTTATCTGATATGTAGTTTTTATTTTAGAAAATATATAAAAAAAAAAAAAAAAATTGACAAAAAAGGACACATGAAATTAACATGAAATCTAATTTTTAAAATTATTTTAAGGATACAGTCTTGTGGGCAGTAGCTTAAGGAACATTTTGATGCATAAATCGTCCTTTTATGATGTATGGTTTAGAAGTTATGGCTAAAAAATCAAAAAAATCGCAAAAAACCACGTCAAAAACTATGATTCATGTAAAAAATTTTAACTAAGATTCTTGAAAAAAAATCAAATTCCAGAGAACTTTCTTCTGAATATGCAGTCTTGTGTATATATGTATTAGAAACAATTTGGTGTATAAATCGTCCTTGTAGGATGTATGGTTTGGGAGTTATGACGGAAAAAGCACATGTTTTTGGCCAGCTTCCACTCCAAAAAGTGTTCTACAACTCCTAAACTACAAGAGATAGAGCAAACGGCATTTGGACAAAGGAGTATCCCTTCTTAAAGACGAGGACCTGGTGCTCATTTTTATGCATGAATCGTCCTTATCTGATATGTAGTTTTTATTTTAGAAAATATATAAAAAAAAAATAAAAATTGACAAAAAAGGACACATGAAATTAACATTAAATCTAATTTTTAAAATTATTTTAAGGATACAGTCTTGTGGACAGTAGCTTAAGGAACATTTTGATGCATAAATCGTCCTTTTATGATGTATGGTTTAGAAGTTATGGCTAAAAAATCAAAAAAATCGCAAAAAACCACGTCAAAAACTATGATTCATGTAAAAAATTTTAACTAAGATTCTTGAAAAAAAATCAAATTCCAGAAAACTTTTTTCTGAATATGCAGTCTTGTGTATATATGTATTAGAAACAATTTGGTGTATAAATCGTCCTTGTAGGATGTATGGTTTGGGAGTTATGACGGAAAAAGCACATGTTTTTGGCCAGCTTCATGTAAAAAAATTTAACTAAGATTCTTGAAAAAAAATCAAATTCCAGAGAACTTTCTTCTGAATATGCAGTCTTGTGTATATATGTATTAGAAACAATTTGGTGTATAAATCGTCCTTGTTGGATGTACAGTTTGGGAGTTATGACGGAAAAAGCACATGTTTTTGGCCAGCTTCCACTCCAAAAAGTGTTCTACAACTCCTAAACTACAAGAGATAGAGCAAACGGCATTTGGACAAAGGAGTATCCCTTCTTAAGGATGAGGACCTGGTGCTCATTTAAATGCATGAATCGTCCTTATCTGATATGTAGTTTTTATTTTAGAAAATAAATAAAAAAAATAAAAATTGACAAAAAAGGGCACATGAAATTAACATGAAATCTAATTTTTAAAATTATTTTAAGGATACAGTCTTGTGGACAGTAGCTTAAGGAACATTTTGATGCATAAATCGTCCTTTTATGATGTATGGTTTAGAAGTTATGGCTAAAAAATCAAAAAAATCGCAAAAAACCACGTCAAAAACTATGATTCATGTAAAAAAATTTAACTAAGATTCTTGAAAAAAAATCAAATTCCAGAGAACTTTCTTCTGAATATGCAGTCTTGTGTATATATGTATTAGAAACAATTTGGTGTATAAATCGTCCTTGTAGGATGTATGGTTTGGGAGTTATGACGGAAAAAGCACATGTTTTTGGCCAGCTTCCACTCCAAAAAGTGTTCTACAACTCCTAAACTACAAGAGATAGAGCAAACGGCATTTGGACAAAGGAGTATCCCTTCTTAAGGACGAGGACCTGGTGCTCATTTTAATGCATGAATCGTCCTTATCTGATATGTAGTTTTTATTTTAGAAAATAAATAAAAAAAATAAAAATTGACAAAAAAGGACACATGAAATTAACATGAAATCTAATTTTTAAAATTATTTTAAGGATACAGTCTTATGGGCAGTAGCTTAAGGAACATTTTGATGCATAAATCGTCCTTTTATGATGTATGGTTTAGAAGTTATGGCTAAAAAATAAAAAAAATCGCAAAAAACCACGTCAAAAACTATGATTCATGTAAAAAAATTTAACTAAGATTCTTGAAAAAAAATCAAATTCCAGAGAACTTTCTTCTGAATATGCAGTCTTGTGTATATATGTATTAGAAACAATTTGGTGTATAAATCGTCCTTGTAGGATGTACAGTTTGGGAGTTATGACGAAAAAAGCACATGTTTTTGGCCAGCTACCACTCCAAAAAGTGTTCTATAACTCCTAAACTACAAGAGATAGAGCAAACGGCATTTGGACAAAGGAGTATTCCTTCTTAAGGACGAGGACCTGGTGCTCATTTTAATGCATGAATCGTCCTTATCTGATATGTAGTTTTTATTTTAGAAAATATATAAAAAAAAAAATAAAAATTGACAAAAAAGGACACATGAAATTAACATGAAATCTAATTTTTAAAATTATTTTAAGGATACAGTCTTGTGGGCAGTAGCTTAAGGAACATTTTTATGCATAAATCGTCCTTTTATGATGTATGGTTTAGAAGTTATGGCTAAAAAATCAAAAAAATCGCAAAAAACCACGTCAAAAACTATGATTCATGTAAAAAATTTTAACTAAGATTCTTGAAAAAAAATCAAATTCCAGAGAACTTTCTTCTGAATATGCAGTCTTGTGTATATATGTATTAGAAACAATTTGGTGTATAAATCGTCCTTGTAGGATGTATGGTTTGGGAGTTATGACGGAAAAAGCACATGTTTTTGGCCAGCTTCCACTCCAAAAAGTGTTCTACAACTCCTAAACTACAAGAGATAGAGCAAACGGCATTTGGACAAAGGAGTATCCCTTCTTAAGGACGAGGACCTGGTGCTCATTTTAATCCATGAATCGTCCTTATCTGATATGTAGTTTTTATTTTAGAAAATAAATAAAAAAAATAAAAATTGACAAAAAAGGACACATGAAATTAACACGAAATTCTTCTGAATATGCAGTCTTGTGTATATATGTATTAGAAACAATTTGGTGTATAAATCGTCCTTGTAGGATGTATGGTTTGGGAGTTATGACGGAAAAAGCACATGTTTTTGGCCAGCTTCCACTCCAAAAAGTGTTCTACAACTCCTAAACTACAAGAGATAGAGCAAACGGCATTTGGACAAAGGAGTATCCCTTCTTAAGGACGAGGACCTGGTGCTCATTTTAATGCATGAATCGTCCTTATCTGATATGTAGTTTTTATTTTAGAAAATAAATAAAAAAAATAAAAATTGACAAAAAAGGGCACATGAAATTAACATGAAATCTAATTTTTGAAATTATTTTTAGGATACAGTCTTGTGAACAGTAGCTTAAGGAACATTTTGATGCATAAATCGTCCTTTTATGATGTATGGTTTAGAAGTTATGGCTAAAAAATCAAAAAAATCGCAAAAAACCACGTCAAAAACTATGATTCATGTAAAAAAATTTAACTAAGATTCTTGAAAAAAATCAAATTCCAGAGAACTTTCTTCTGAATTGCAGTCTTGTGTATATATGTATTAGAAACAATTTGGTGTATAAATCGTCCTTGTAGGATGTACAGTTTGGGAGTTATGACGGAAAAAGCACATGTTTTTGGCCAGCTTCATGTAAAAAAATTTAACTAAGATTCTTGAAAAAAAATCAAATTCCAGAGAACTTTCTTCTGAATATGCAGTCTTGTGTATATATGTATTAGAAACAATTTGGTGTATAAATCGTCCTTGTTGGATGTACAGTTTGGGAGTTATGACGGAAAAAGCACATGTTTTTGGCCAGCTACCACTCCAAAAAGTGTTCTACAACTCCTAAACTACAAGAGATAGAGCAAACGGCATTTGGACAAAGGAGTATCCCTTCTTAAGGATGAGGACCTGGTGCTCATTTAAATGCATGAATCGTCCTTATCTGATATGTAGTTTTTATTTTAGAAAATAAATAAAAAAAATAAAAATTGACAAAAAAGGGCACATGAAATTAACATGAAATCTAATTTTTAAAATTATTTTAAGGATACAGTCTTGTGGACAGTAGCTTAAGGAACATTTTGATGCATAAATCGTCCTTTTATGATGTATGGTTTAGAAGTTATGGCTAAAAAATCAAAAAAATCGCAAAAAACCACGTCAAAAACTATGATTCATGTAAAAAAATTTAACTAAGATTCTTGAAAAAAAATCAAATTCCAGAGAACTTTCTTCTGAATATGCAGTCTTGTGTATATATGTATTAGAAACAATTTGGTGTATAAATCGTCCTTGTAGGATGTATGGTTTGGGAGTTATGACGGAAAAAGCACATGTTTTTGGCCAGCTTCCACTCCAAAAAGTGTTCTACAACTCCTAAACTACAAGAGATAGAGCAAACGGCATTTGGACAAAGGAGTATCCCTTCTTAAGGACGAGGACCTGGTGCTCATTTTAATGCATGAATCGTCCTTATCTGATATGTAGTTTTTATTTTAGAAAATAAATAAAAAAAATAAAAATTGACAAAAAAGGACACATGAAATTAACATGAAATCTAATTTTTAAAATTATTTTAAGGATACAGTCTTATGGGCAGTAGCTTAAGGAACATTTTGATGCATAAATCGTCCTTTTATGATGTATGGTTTAGAAGTTATGGCTAAAAAATAAAAAAAATCGCAAAAAACCACGTCAAAAACTATGATTCATGTAAAAAAATTTAACTAAGATTCTTGAAAAAAAATCAAATTCCAGAGAACTTTCTTCTGAATATGCAGTCTTGTGTATATATGTATTAGAAACAATTTGGTGTATAAATCGTCCTTGTAGGATGTACAGTTTGGGAGTTATGACGAAAAAAGCACATGTTTTTGGCCAGCTACCACTCCAAAAAGTGTTCTATAACTCCTAAACTACAAGAGATAGAGCAAACGGCATTTGGACAAAGGAGTATTCCTTCTTAAGGACGAGGACCTGGTGCTCATTTTAATGCATGAATCGTCCTTATCTGATATGTAGTTTTTATTTTAGAAAATATATAAAAAAAAAAATAAAAATTGACAAAAAAGGACACATGAAATTAACATGAAATCTAATTTTTAAAATTATTTTAAGGATACAGTCTTGTGGGCAGTAGCTTAAGGAACATTTTTATGCATAAATCGTCCTTTTATGATGTATGGTTTAGAAGTTATGGCTAAAAAATCAAAAAAATCGCAAAAAACCACGTCAAAAACTATGATTCATGTAAAAAATTTTAACTAAGATTCTTGAAAAAAAATCAAATTCCAGAGAACTTTCTTCTGAATATGCAGTCTTGTGTATATATGTATTAGAAACAATTTGGTGTATAAATCGTCCTTGTAGGATGTATGGTTTGGGAGTTATGACGGAAAAAGCACATGTTTTTGGCCAGCTTCCACTCCAAAAAGTGTTCTACAACTCCTAAACTACAAGAGATAGAGCAAACGGCATTTGGACAAAGGAGTATCCCTTCTTAAGGACGAGGACCTGGTGCTCATTTTAATCCATGAATCGTCCTTATCTGATATGTAGTTTTTATTTTAGAAAATAAATAAAAAAAATAAAAATTGACAAAAAAGGACACATGAAATTAACATGAAATCTAATTTTTAAAATTATTTTAAGGATACAGTCTTGTGGGCAGTAGCTTAAGGAACATTTTGATGCATTAATCGTCCTTTTATGATGTATGGTTTAGAAGTTATGGCTAAAAAATCAAAAAAATCGCAAAAAACCACGTCAAAAACTATGATTCATGTAAAAAATTTTAACTAAGATTCTTGAAAAAAAAATCAAATTCCAGAAAACTTTTTTCTGAATATGCAGTCTTGTGTATATATGTATTAGAAACAATTTGGTGTATAAATCGTCCTTGTAGGATGTATGGTTTGGGAGTTATGACGGAAAAAGCACATGTTTTTGGCCAGCTTCCACTCCAAAAAGTGTTCTACTACTCCTAAACTACAAGAGATAGAGCAAACGGCATTTGGACAAAGGAGTATCCCTTCTTAAGGACGAGGACCTGGTGCTCATTTTAATGCATGAATCGTCCTTATCTGATATGTAGTTTTTATTTTAGAAAATAAATAAAAAAAATAAAAATTGACAAAAAAGGACACATGAAATTAACATGAAATCTAATTTTTAAAATTATTTTAAGGATACAGTCTTGTGGGCAGTAGCTTAAGGAACATTTTGATGCATAAATCGTCCTTTTATGATGTATGGTTTAGAAGTTATGGCTAAAAAATCAAAAAAATCGCAAAAAACCACGTCAAAAACTATGATTCATGTAAAAAAATTTAACTAAGATTCTTGAAAAAAAATCAAATTCCAGAGAACTTTCTTCTGAATATGCAGTCTTGTGTATATATGTATTAGAAACAATTTGGTGTATAAATCGTCCTTGTAGGATGTACAGTTTGGGAGTTATGACGGAAAAAGCACATGTTTTTGGCCAGCTACCACTCCAAAAAGTGTTCTACAACTCCTAAACTACAAGAGATAGAGCAAACGGCATTTGGACAAAAGAGTATCCCTTCTTAAGGACGAGGACCTGGTGCTCATTTTAATGCATGAATCGTCCTTATCTGATATGTAGTTTTTATTTTAGAAAATAAATAAAAAAAATAAAAATTTACAAAAAAGGGCACATGAAATTAACATGAAATCTAATTTTTAAAATTATTTTAAGGATACAGTCTTGTGGGCAGTAGCTTAAGGAACATTTTGATGCATAAATCGTCCTTTTATGATGTATGGTTTAGAAGTTATGGCTAAAAAATCAAAAAAATCGCAAAAAACCACGTCAAAAACTATGATTCATGTAAAAAATTTTAACTAAGATTCTTGAAAAAAAATCAAATTCCAGAGAACTTTCTTCTGAATATGCAGTCTGGTGTATATATGTATTAGAAACAATTTGGTGTATAAATCGTCCTTGTAGGATGTACAGTTTGGGAGTTATGACGGAAAAAGCACATGTTTTTGGCCAGCTTCCACTCCAAAAAGTGTTCTACAACTCCTAAACTACAAGAGATAGAGCAAACGGCATTTGGACAAAGGAGTATCCCTTCTTAAGGACGAGGACCTGGTGCTCATTTTAATGCATGAATCGTCCTTATCTGATATGTAGTTTTTATTTTAGAAAATAAATAAAAAAAATAAAAATTGACAAAAAAGGGCACATGAAATTAACATGAAATCTAATTTTTAAAATTATTTTAAGGATACAGTCTTGTGGGCAGTAGCTTAAGGAACATTTTGATGCATAAATCGTCCTTTTATGATGTATGGTTTAGAAGTTATGGCTAAAAAATCAAAAAAATCGCAAAAAACCACGTCAAAAACTATGATTCATGTAAAAAATTTTAACTAAGATTCTTGAAAAAAAATCAAATTCCAGAGAACTTTCTTCTGAATATGCAGTCTTGTGTATATATGTATTAGAAACAATTTGGTGTATAAATCGTCCTTGTAGGATGTATGGTTTGCGAGTTATGACGGAAAATGCACATGTTTTTGGCCAGCTTCCACTCCAAAAAGTGTTCTACAACTCCTAAACTACAAGAGATAGAGCAAACGGCATTTGGACGAAGGAGTATCCCTTCTTAAGGACGAGGACCTGGTGCTCATTTTAATGCATGAATCGTCCTTATCTGATATGTAGTTTTTATTTTAGAAAATAAATAAAAAAAATAAAAATTGACAAAAAAGGGCACATGAAATTAACATGAAATCTAATTTTTAAAATTATTTTAAGGACACAGTCTTGTGGGCAGTAGCTTAAGGAACATTTTGATGCATAAATCGTCCTTTTATGATGTATGGTTTAGAAGTTATGGCTAAAAAATCAAAAAAATCGCAAAAAACCACGTCAAAAACTATGATTCATGTAAAAAATTTTAACTAAGATTCTTGAAAAAAAATCAAATTCCAGAGAACTTTCTTCTGAATATGCAGTCTTGTGTATATATGTATTAGAAACAATTTGGTGTATAAATCGTCCTTGTAGGATGTATGGTTTGGGAGTTATGACGGAAAAAGCACATGTTTTTGGCCAGCTACCACTCCAAAAAGTGTTCTACAACTCCTAAACTACAAGAGATAGAGCAAACGGCATTTGGACAAAGGAGTATCCCTTCTTAAGGACGAGGACCTGGTGCTCATTTTAATGCATGAATCGTCCTTATCTGATATGTAGTTTTTATTTTAGAAAATAAATAAAAAAAATAAAAATTGACAAAAAAGGGCACATGAAATTAACATGAAATCTAATTTTTAAAATTATTTTAAGGATACAGTCTTGTGGGCAGTAGCTTAAGGAACATTTTGATGCATAAATCGTCCTTTTATGATGTATGGTTTAGAAGTTATGGCTAAAAAATCAAAAAAATCGCAAAAAACCACGTCAAAAACTATGATTCATGTAAAAAATTTTAACTAAGATTAACATGAAATGTAATTTTTAAAGAAAAAATTTTAACTAAGATTCTTGAAAAAAAATCAAATTCCAGAAAACTTTTTTCTGAATATGCAGTCTTGTGTATATATGTATTAGAAACAATTTGGTGTATAAATCGTCCTTGTAGGATGTATGGTTTGGGAGTTATGACGGAAAAAGCACATGTTTTTGGCCAGCTTCCACTCCAAAAAGTGTTCTACAACTCCTAAACTACAAGAGATAGAGCAAACGGCATTTGGACAAAGGAGTATCCCTTCTTAAGGACGAGGACCTGGTGCTCATTTTAATGCATGAATCGTCCTTATCTGATATGTAGTTTTTATTTTAGAAAATAAATAAAAAAAATAAAAATTGACAAAAAAGGGCACATGAAATTAACATGAAATCTAATTTTTGAAATTATTTTAAGGATACAGTCTTGTGGGCAGTAGCTTAAGGAACATTTTGATGCATAAATCGTCCTTTTATGATGTATGGTTTAGAAGTTATGGCTAAAAAATCAAAAAAATCGCAAAAAACCACGTCAAAAACTATGATTCATGTAAAAAAATTTAACTAAGATTCTTGAAAAAAATCAAATTCCAGAGAACTTTCTTCTGAATTGCAGTCTTGTGTATATATGTATTAGAAACAATTTGGTGTATAAATCGTCCTTGTAGGATGTACAGTTTGGGAGTTATGACGGAAAAAGCACATGTTTTTGGCCAGCTACCACTCCAAAAAGTGTTCTACAACTCCTAAACTACAAGAGATAGAGCAAACGGCATTTGGACAAAGGAGTATCCCTTCTTAAGGACGAGGACCTGGTGCTCATTTTAATGCATGAATCGTCCTTATCTGATATGTAGTTTTTATTTTAGAAAATAAATAAAAAAAATAAAAATTGACAAAAAAGGACACATGAAATTAACATGAAATTCTTCTGAATATGCAGTCTTGTGTATATATGTATTAGAAACAATTTGGTGTATAAATCGTCCTTGTAGGATGTATGGTTTGGGAGTTATGACGGAAAAAGCACATGTTTTTGGCCAGCTTCCACTCCAAAAAGTGTTCTACAACTCCTAAACTACAAGAGATAGAGCAAACGGCATTTGGACAAAGGAGTATCCCTTCTTAAGGACGAGGACCTGGTGCTCATTTTAATGCATGAATCGTCCTTATCTGATATGTAGTTTTTATTTTAGAAAATAAATAAAAAAAATAAAAATTGACAAAAAAGGGCACATGAAATTAACATGAAATCTAATTTTTGAAATTATTTTAAGGATACAGTCTTGTGGGCAGTAGCTTAAGGAACATTTTGATGCATAAATCGTCCTTTTATGATGTATGGTTTAGAAGTTATGGCTAAAAAATCAAAAAAATCGCAAAAAACCACGTCAAAAACTATGATTCATGTAAAAAAATTTAACTAAGATTCTTGAAAAAAATCAAATTCCAGAGAACTTTCTTCTGAATTGCAGTCTTGTGTATATATGTATTAGAAACAATTTGGTGTATAAATCGTCCTTGTAGGATGTACAGTTTGGGAGTTATGACGGAAAAAGCACATGTTTTTGGCCAGCTACCACTCCAAAAAGTGTTCTACAACTCCTAAACTACAAGAGATAGAGCAAACGGCATTTGGACAAAGGAGTATCCCTTCTTAAAGACGAGGACCTGGTGCTCATTTTAATGCATGAATCGTCCTTATCTGATATGTAGTTTTTATTTTAGAAAATATATAAAAAAAAAATAAAAATTGACAAAAAAGGACACATGAAATTAACATGAAATCTAATTTTTAAAATTATTTTAAGGATACAGTCTTGTGGACAGTAGCTTAAGGAACATTTTGATGCATAAATCGTCCTTTTATGATGTATGGTTTAGAAGTTATGGCTAAAAAATCAAAAAAATCGCAAAAAACCACGTCAAAAACTATGATTCATGTAAAAAATTTTAACTAAGATTCTTGAAAAAAAATCAAATTCCAGAAAACTTTTTTCTGAATATGCAGTCTTGTGTATATATGTATTAGAAACAATTTGGTGTATAAATCGTCCTTGTAGGATGTATGGTTTGGGAGTTATGACGGAAAAAGCACATGTTTTTGGCCAGCTTCATGTAAAAAAATTTAACTAAGATTCTTGAAAAAAAATCAAATTCCAGAGAACTTTCTTCTGAATATGCAGTCTTGTGTATATATGTATTAGAAACAATTTGGTGTATAAATCGTCCTTGTTGGATGTACAGTTTGGGAGTTATGACGGAAAAAGCACATGTTTTTGGCCAGCTACCACTCCAAAAAGTGTTCTACAACTCCTAAACTACAAGAGATAGAGCAAACGGCATTTGGACAAAGGAGTATCCCTTCTTAAGGATGAGGACCTGGTGCTCATTTAAATGCATGAATCGTCCTTATCTGATATGTAGTTTTTATTTTAGAAAATAAATAAAAAAAATAAAAATTGACAAAAAAGGGCACATGAAATTAACATGAAATCTAATTTTTAAAATTATTTTAAGGATACAGTCTTGTGGACAGTAGCTTAAGGAACATTTTGATGCATAAATCGTCCTTTTATGATGTATGGTTTAGAAGTTATGGCTAAAAAATCAAAAAAATCGCAAAAAACCACGTCAAAAACTATGATTCATGTAAAAAAATTTAACTAAGATTCTTGAAAAAAAATCAAATTCCAGAGAACTTTCTTCTGAATATGCAGTCTTGTGTATATATGTATTAGAAACAATTTGGTGTATAAATCGTCCTTGTAGGATGTATGGTTTGGGAGTTATGACGGAAAAAGCACATGTTTTTGGCCAGCTTCCACTCCAAAAAGTGTTCTACAACTCCTAAACTACAAGAGATAGAGCAAACGGCATTTGGACAAAGGAGTATCCCTTCTTAAGGACGAGGACCTGGTGCTCATTTTAATACATGAATCGTCCTTATCTGATATGTAGTTTTTATTTTAGAAAATAAATAAAAAAAATAAAAATTGACAAAAAAGGGCACATGAAATTAACATGAAATCTAATTTTTAAAATTATTTTAAGGATACAGTCTTGTGGGCAGTAGCTTAAGGAACATTTTGATGCATAAATCGTCCTTTTATGATGTATGGTTTAGAAGTTATGGCTAAAAAATCAAAAAAATCGCAAAAAACCACGTCAAAAACTATGATTCATGTAAAAAATTTTAACTAAGATTCTTGAAAAAAAATCAAATTCCAGAGAACTTTCTTCTGAATATGCAGTCTTTTGTATATATGTATTAGAAACAATTTGGTGTATAAATCGTCCTTGTAGGATGTACAGTTTGGGAGTTATGACGGAAAAAGCACATGTTTTTGGCCAGCTTCCACTCCAAAAAGTGTTCTACAACTCCTAAACTACAAGAGATAGAGCAAACGGCATTTGGACAAAGGAGTATCCCTTCTTAAGGACGAGGACCTGGTGCTCATTTTAATGCATGAATCGTCCTTATCTGATATGTAGTTTTTATTTTAGAAAATAAATAAAAAAATAAAAATTGACAAAAAAGGGCACATGAAATTAACATGAAATCTAATTTTTTAAAATTATTTTAAGGATACAGTCTTGTGGGCAGTAGCTTAAGGAACATTTTGATGCATAAATCGTCCTATTATGATGTATGGTTTAGAAGTTATGGCTAAAAAATCAAAAAAATCGCAAAAAACCACGTCAAAAACTATGATTCATGTAAAAAATTTTAACTAAGATTCTTGAAAAAAAATCAAATTCCAGAGAACTTTCTTCTGAATATGCAGTCTTGTGTATATATGTATTAGAAACAATTTGGTGTATAAATCGTCCTTGTAGGATGTATGGTTTGGGAGTTATGACGGAAAAAGCACATGTTTTTGGCCAGCTTCCACTCCAAAAAGTGTTCTACAACTCCTAAACTACAAGAGATAGAGCAAACGGCATTTGGACAAAGGAGTATCCCTTCTTAAGGACGAGGACCTGGTGCTCATTTTAATGCATGAATCGTCCTTATCTGATATGTAGTTTTTATTTTAGAAAATATATAAAAAAAAAATAAAAATTATTTTAAGGATACAGTCTTGTGGACAGTAGCTTAAGGAACATTTTGATGCATAAATCGTCCTTTTATGATGTATGGTTTAGAAGTTATGGCTAAAAAATCAAAAAAATCGCAAAAAACCACGTCAAAAACTATGATTCATGTAAAAAATTTTAACTAAGATTCTTGAAAAAAAATCAAATTCCAGAGAACTTTCTTCTGAATATGCAGTCTTGTGTATATATGTATTAGAAACAATTTGGTGTATAAATCGTCCTTGTTGGATGTACAGTTTGGGAGTTATGACGGAAAAAGCACATGTTTTTGGCCAGCTACCACTCCAAAAAGTGTTCTACAACTCCTAAACTACAAGAGATAGAGCAAACGGCATTTGGACAAAGGAGTATCCCTTCTTAAGGATGAGGACCTGGTGCTCATTTTAATGCATGAATCGTCCTTATCTGATATGTAGTTTTTATTTTAGAAAATAGATAAAAAAAATAAAAATTGACAAAAAAGGGCACATGAAATTAACATGAAATCTAATTTTTAAAATTATTTTAAGGATACAGTCTTGTGGGCAGTAGCTTAAGGAACATTTTGATGCATAAATCGTCCTTTTATGATGTATGGTTTAGAAGTTATGGCTAAAAAATCAAAAAAATCGCAAAAAACCACGTCAAAAACTATGATTCATGTAAAAAAATTTAACTAAGATTCTTGAAAAAAAATCAAATTCCAGAGAACTTTCTTCTGAATATGCAGTCTTGTGTATATATGTATTAGAAACAATTTGGTGTATAAATCGTCCTTGTAGGATGTATGGTTTGGGAGTTATGACGGAAAAAGCACATGTTTTTGGCCAGCTTCCACTCCAAAAAGTGTTCTACAACTCCTAAACTACAAGAGATAGAGCAAACGGCATTTGGACAAAGGAGTATCCCTTCTTAAGGACGAGGACCTGGTGCTCATTTTAATGCATGAATCGTCCTTATCTGATATGTAGTTTTTATTTTAGAAAATAAATAAAAAAAATAAAAATTGACAAAAAAGGGCACATGAAATTAACATGAAATCTAATTTTTAAAATTATTTTAAGGATACAGTCTTGTGGGCAGTAGCTTAAGGAACATTTTGATGCATAAATCGTCCTTTTATAATGTATGGTTTAGAAGTTATGGCTAAAAAATCAAAAAAATCGCAAAAAACCACGTCAAAAACTATGATTCATGTAAAAAATTTTAACTAAGATTCTTGAAAAAAAAATCAAATTCCAGAAAACTTTTTTCTGAATATGCAGTCTTGTGTATATATGTATTAGAAACAATTTGGTGTATAAATCGTCCTTGTAGGATGTATGGTTTGGGAGTTATGACGGAAAAAGCACATGTTTTTGGCCAGCTTCCACTCCAAAAAGTGTTCTACAACTCCTAAACTACAAGAGATAGAGCAAACGGCATTTGGACAAAGGAGTATCCCTTCTTAAGGACGAGGACCTGGTGCTCATTTTAATGCATGAATCGTCCTTATCTGATATGTAGTTTTTATTTTAGAAAATAAATAAAAAAAATAAAAATTGACAAAAAAGGACACATGAAATTAACATGAAATCTAATTTTTAAAATTATTTTAAGGATACAGCCTTGTGGGCAGTAGCTTAAGGAACATTTTGATGCATAAATCGTCCTTTTATGATGTATGGTTTAGAAGTTATGGCTAAAAAATCAAAAAAATCGCAAAAAACCACGTCAAAAACTATGATTCATGTAAAAAAATTTAACTAAGATTCTTGAAAAAAAATCAAATTCCAGAAAACTTTTTTCTGAATATGCAGTCTTGTGTATATATGTATTAGAAACAATTTGGTGTATAAATCGTCCTTGTAGGATGTATGGTTTGGGAGTAATAACGGAAAAAGCACATGTTTTTGGCCAGCTTCCACTCCAAAAAGTGTTCTACAACTCCTAAACTACAAGAGATAGAGCAAACGGCATTTGGACAAAGGAGTATCCCTTCTTAAGGACGAGGACCTGGTGCTCATTTTAATGCATGAATCGTCCTTATCTGATATGTAGTTTTTATTTTAGAAAATAAATAAAAAAATAAAAATTGACAAAAAAGGGCACATGAAATTAACATGAAATCTAATTTTTAAAATTATTTTAAGGATACAGCCTTGTGGGCAGTAGCTTAAGGAACATTTTGATGCATAAATCGTCCTTTTATGATGTATGGTTTAGAAGTTATGGCTAAAAAATCAAAAAAATCGCAAAAAACCACGTCAAAAACTATGATTCATGTAAAAAAATTTAACTAAGATTCTTGAAAAAAAATCAAATTCCAGAAAACTTTTTTCTGAATATGCAGTCTTGTGTATATATGTATTAGAAACAATTTGGTGTATAAATCGTCCTTGTAGGATGTATGGTTTGGGAGTAATAACGGAAAAAGCACATGTTTTTGGCCAGCTTCCACTCCAAAAAGTGTTCTACAACTCCTAAACTACAAGAGATAGAGCAAACGGCATTTGGACAAAGGAGTATCCCTTCTTAAAGACGAGGACCTGGTGCTCATTTTAATGCATGAATCGTCCTTATCTGATATGTAGTTTTTATTTTAGAAAATATATAAAAAAAAAATAAAAATTGACAAAAAAGGGCACATGAAATTAACATGAAATCTAATTTCTAAAATTATTTTAAGGATACAGTCTTGTGGGCAGTAGCTTAAGGAACATTTTGATGCATAAATCGTCCTTTTATGATGTATGGTTTAGAAGTTATGGCTAAAAAATCAAAAAAATCGCAAAAAACCACGTCAAAAACTATGATTCATGTAAAAAATTTTAACTAAGATTCTTGAAAAAAAATCAAATTCCAGAGAACTTTCTTCTGAATATGCAGTCTTGTGTATATATGTATTAGAAACAATTTGGTGCATAAATCGTCCTTGTAGGATGTATGGTTTGGGAGTTATGACGGAAAAAGCACATGTTTTTGGCCAGCTTCCACTCCAAAAAGTGTTCTACAACTCCTAAACTACAAGAGATAGAGCAAACGGCATTTGAACAAAGGAGTATCCCTTCTTAAGGACGAGGACCTGGTGCTCATTTTAATGCATGAATCGTCCTTATCTGATATGTAGTTTTTATTTTAGAAAATAAATAAAAAAAATAAAAATTGACAAAAAAGGGCACATGAAATTAACATGAAATCTTATTTTTAAAATTATTTTAAGGATACAGTCTTGTGGGCAGTAGCTTAAGGAACATTTTGATGCATAAATCGTCCTTTTATGATGTATGGTTTAGAAGTTATGGCTAAAAAATCAAAAAAATCGCAAAAAACCACGTCTAAAACTATGATTCATGTAAAAAAATTTAACTAAGATTCTTGAAAAAAAATCAAATTCCAGAGAACTTTCTTCTGAATATGCAGTCTTGTGTATATATGTATTAGAAACAATTTGGTGTATAAATCGTCCTTGTAGGATGTATGGTTTGGGAGTTATGACGGAAAAAGCACATGTTTTTGGCCAGCTACCACTCCAAAAAGTGTTCTACAACTCCTAAACTACAAGAGATAGAGCAAACGGCATTTGGACAAAGGAGTATTCCTTCTTAAGGACGAGGACCTGGTGCTCATTTTAATGCATGAATCGTCCTTATCTGATATGTAGTTTTTATTTTAGAAAATAAATAAAAAAAATAAAAATTGACAAAAAAGGGCACATGAAATTAACATGAAATCTAATTTCTAAAATTATTTTAAGGATACAGTCTTGTGGGCAGTAGCTTAAGGAACATTTTGATGCATAAATCGTCCTTTTATGATGTATGGTTTAGAAGTTATGGCTAAAAAATCAAAAAAATCGCAAAAAACCACGTCAAAAACTATGATTCATGTAAAAAATTTTAACTAAGATTCTTGAAAAAAAATCAAATTCCAGAGAACTTTCTTCTGAATATGCAGTCTTGTGTATATATGTATTAGAAACAATTTGGTGCATAAATCGTCCTTGTAGGATGTATGGTTTGGGAGTTATGACGGAAAAAGCACATGTTTTTGGCCAGCTTCCACTCCAAAAAGTGTTCTACAACTCCTAAACTACAAGAGATAGAGCAAACGGCATTTGAACAAAGGAGTATCCCTTCTTAAGGACGAGGACCTGGTGCTCATTTTAATGCATGAATCGTCCTTATCTGATATGTAGTTTTTATTTTAGAAAATAAATAAAAAAAATAAAAATTGACAAAAAAGGGCACATGAAATTAACATGAAATCTTATTTTTAAAATTATTTTAAGGATACAGTCTTGTGGGCAGTAGCTTAAGGAACATTTTGATGCATAAATCGTCCTTTTATGATGTATGGTTTAGAAGTTATGGCTAAAAAATCAAAAAAATCGCAAAAAACCACGTCAAAAACTATGATTCATGTAAAAAATTTTAACTAAGATTCTTGAAAAAAAATCAAATTCCAGAGAACTTTCTTCTGAATATGCAGTCTTGTGTATATATGTATTAGAAACAATTTGGTGTATAAATCATCCTTGTAGGATGTATGGTTTGGGAGTTATGACGGAAAAAGCACATGTTTTTGGCCAGCTTCCACTCCAAAAAGTGTTCTACAACTCCTACACTACAAGAGATAGAGCAAACGGCATTTGGACAAAGGAGTATCCCTTCTTAAGGACGAGGACCTGGTGCTCATTTTAATGCATGAATCGTCCATATCTGATATGTAGTTTTTATTTTAGAAAATAAATAAAAAAAATAAAAATTGACAAAAAAGGGCACATGAAATTAACATGAAATCTAATTTTTAAAATTATTTTAAGGATACAGTCTTATGGGCAGTAGCTTAAGGAACATTTTGATGCATAAATCGTCCTTTTATGATGTATGGTTTAGAAGTTATGGCTAAAAAATCAAAAAAATCGCAAAAAACCACGTCAAAAACTATGATTCATGTAAAAAAATTTAACTAAGATTCTTGAAAAAAAATCAAATTCCAGAGAACTTTCTTCTGAATATGCAGTCTTGTGTATATATGTATTAGAAACAATTTGGTGTATAAATCGTCCTTGTAGGATGTATGGTTTGGGAGTTATGACGGAAAAAGCACATGTTTTTGGCCAGCTACCACTCCAAAAAGTGTTCTACAACTCCTAAACTACAAGAGATAGAGCAAACGGCATTTGGACAAAGGAGTATCCCTTCTTAAAGACGAGGACCTGGTGCTCATTTTAATGCATGAATCGTCCTTATCTGATATGTAGTTTTTATTTTAGAAAATATATAAAAAAAAAATAAAAATTGACAAAAAAGGGCACATGAAATTAACATGAAATCTAACTTCTAAAATTATTTTAAGGATACAGTCTTGTGGGCAGTAGCTTAAGGAACATTTTGATGCATAAATCGTCCTTTTATGATGTATGGTTTAGAAGTTATGGCTAAAAAATCAAAAAAATCGCAAAAAACCACGTCAAAAACTATGATTCATGTAAAAAATTTTAACTAAGATTCTTGAAAAAAAATCAAATTCCAGAGAACTTTCTTCTGAATATGCAGTCTTGTGTATATATGTATTAGAAACAATTTGGTGCATAAATCGTCCTTGTAGGATGTATGGTTTGGGAGTTATGACGGAAAAAGCACATGTTTTTGGCCAGCTTCCACTCCAAAAAGTGTTCTACAACTCCTAAACTACAAGAGATAGAGCAAACGGCATTTGAACAAAGGAGTATCCCTTCTTAAGGACGAGGACCTGGTGCTCATTTTAATGCATGAATCGTCCTTATCTGATATGTAGTTTTTATTTTAGAAAATAAATAAAAAAAATAAAAATTGACAAAAAAGGGCACATGAAATTAACATGAAATCTTATTTTTAAAATTATTTTAAGGATACAGTCTTGTGGGCAGTAGCTTAAGGAACATTTTGATGCATAAATCGTCCTTTTATGATGTATGGTTTAGAAGTTATGGCTAAAAAATCAAAAAAATCGCAAAAAACCACGTCAAAAACCATGATTCATGTAAAAAATTTTAACTAAGATTCTTGAAAAAAAATCAAATTCCAGAGAACTTTCTTCTGAATATGCAGTCTTGTGTATATATGTATTAGAAACAATTTGGTGTATAAATCATCCTTGTAGGATGTATGGTTTGGGAGTTATGACGGAAAAAGCACATGTTTTTGGCCAGCTTCCACTCCAAAAAGTGTTCTACAACTCCTACACTACAAGAGATAGAGCAAACGGCATTTGGACAAAGGAGTATCCCTTCTTAAGGACGAGGACCTGGTGCTCATTTTAATGCATGAATCGTCCTTATCTGATATGTAGTTTTTATTTTAGAAAATAAATAAAAAAAATAAAAATTGACAAAAAAGGGCACATGAAATTAACATGAAATCTAATTTTTAAAATTATTTTAAGGATACAGTCTTATGGGCAGTAGCTTAAGGAACATTTTGATGCATAAATCGTCCTTTTATGATGTATGGTTTAGAAGTTATGGCTAAAAAATCAAAAAAATCGCAAAAAACCACGTCAAAAACTATGATTCATGTAAAAAATTTTAACTAAGATTCTTGAAAAAAAATCAAATTCCAGAGAACTTTCTTCTGAATATGCAGTCTTGTGTATATATGTATTAGAAACAATTTGGTGTATAAATCGTCCTTGTAGGATGTATGGTTTGGGAGTTATGACGGAAAAAGCACATGTTTTTGGCCAGCTTCCACTCCAAAAAGTGTTCTACAACTCCTAAACTACAAGAGATAGAGCAAACGGCATTTGGACAAAGGAGTATCCCTTCTTAAGGACGAGGACCTGGTGCTCATTTTAATGCATGAATCGTCCTTATCTGATATGTAGTTTTTATTTTAGAAAATAAATAAAAAAAATAAAAATTGACAAAAAAGGGCACATGAAATTAACATGAAATCTTATTTTTAAAATTATTTTAAGGATACAGTCTTGTGGGCAGTAGCTTAAGGAACATTTTGATGCATAAATCGTCCTTTTATGATGTATGGTTTAGAAGTTATGGCTAAAAAATCAAAAAAATCGCAAAAAACCACGTCAAAAACTATGATTCATGTAAAAAATTTTAACTAAGATTCTTGAAAAAAAATCAAATTCCAGAGAACTTTCTTCTGAATATGCAGTCTTGTGTATATATGTATTAGAAACAATTTGGTGTATAAATCATCCTTGTAGGATGTATGGTTTGGGAGTTATGACGGAAAAAGCACATGTTTTTGGCCAGCTTCCACTCCAAAAAGTGTTCTACAACTCCTACACTACAAGAGATAGAGCAAACGGCATTTGGACAAAGGAGTATCCCTTCTTAAGGACGAGGACCTGGTGCTCATTTTAATGCATGAATCGTCCTTATCTGATATGTAGTTTTTATTTTAGAAAATAAATAAAAAAAATAAAAATTGACAAAAAAGGGCACATGAAATTAACATGAAATCTAATTTTTAAAATTATTTTAAGGATACAGTCTTATGGGCAGTAGCTTAAGGAACATTTTGATGCATAAATCGTCCTTTTATGATGTATGGTTTAGAAGTTATGGCTAAAAAATCAAAAAAATCGCAAAAAACCACGTCAAAAACTATGATTCATGTAAAAAATTTTAACTAAGATTCTTGAAAAAAAATCAAATTCCAGAGAACTTTCTTCTGAATATGCAGTCTTGTGTATATATGTATTAGAAACAATTTGGTGTATAAATCGTCCTTGTAGGATGTATGGTTTGGGAGTTATGACGGAAAAAGCACATGTTTTTGGCCAGCTTCCACTCCAAAAAGTGTTCTACAACTCCTAAACTACAAGAGATAGAGCAAACGGCATTTGGACAAAGGAGTATCCCTTCTTAAGGACGAGGACCTGGTGCTCATTTTAATGCATGAATCGTCCTTATCTGATATGTAGTTTTTATTTTAGAAAATAAATAAAAAAAATAAAAATTGACAAAAAAGGGCACATGAAATTAACATGAAATCTAATTTTTAAAATTATTTTAAGGATACAGTCTTGTGGGCAGCAGCTTAAGGAACATTTTGATGCATAAATCGTCCTTTTATGATGTATGGTTTAGAAGTTATGGCTAAAAAATCAAAAAAATCGCAAAAAACCACGTCAAAAACTATGATTCATGTAAAAAATTTTAACTAAGATTCTTGAAAAAAAAATCAAATTCCAGAAAACTTTTTTCTGAATATGCAGTCTTGTGTATATATGTATTAGAAACAATTTGGTGTATAAATCGTCCTTGTAGGATGTATGGTTTGGGAGTTATGACGGAAAAAGCACATGTTTTTGGCCAGCTTCCACTCCAAAAAGTGTTCTACAACTCCTAAACTACAAGAGATAGAGCAAACGGCATTTGGACAAAGGAGTATCCCTTCTTAAGGACGAGGACCTGGTGCTCATTTTAATGCATGAATCGTCCTTATCTGATATGTAGTTTTTATTTTAGAAAATAAATAAAAAAAATAAAAATTGACAAAAAAGGACACATGAACTTAACATGAAATCTAATTTTTAAAATTATTTTAAGGATACAGTCTTGTGGGCAGTAGCTTAAGGAACATTTTGATACATAAATCGTCCTTTTATGATGTATGGTTTAGAAGTTATGGCTAAAAAATCAAAAAAATCGCAAAAAACCACGTCAAAAACTATGATTCATGTAAAAAATTTTAACTAAGATTCTTGAAAAAAAATCAAATTCCAGAGAACTTTCTTCTGAATATGCAGTCTTGTGTATATATGTATTAGAAACAATTTGGTGTATAAATCGTCCTTGTAGGATGTATGGTTTGGGAGTTATGACGGAAAAAGCACATGTTTTTGGCCAGCTTCCACTCCAAAAAGTGTTCTACAACTCCTAAACTACAAGAGATAGAGCAAACGGCATTTGGACAAAGGAGTATCCCTTCTTAAGGACGAGGACCTGGTGCTCATTTTAATGCATGAATCGTCCTTATCTGATATGTAGTTTTTATTTTAGAAAATAAATAAAAAAAATAAAAATTGACAAAAAAGGACACATGAAATTAACATGAAATCTAATTTTTTAAAATTATTTTAAGGATACAGTCTTGTGGGCAGTAGCTTAAGGAACATTTTGATGCATAAATCGTCCTTTTATGATGTATGGTTTAGAAGTTATGGCTAAAAAATCAAAAAAATCACAAAAAACCACGTCAAAAACTATGATTCATGTAAAAAAATTTAACTAAGATTCTTGAAAAAAAATCAAATTCCAGAAAACTTTTTTCTGAATATGCAGTCTTGTGTATATATGTATTAGAAACAATTTGGTGTATAAATCGTCCTTGTAGGATGTATGGTTTGGGAGTAATAACGGAAAAAGCACATGTTTTTGGCCAGCTTCCACTCCAAAAAGTGTTCTACAACTCCTAAACTACAAGAGATAGAGCAAACGGCATTTGGACAAAGGAGTATCCCTTCTTAAAGACGAGGACCTGGTGCTCATTTTAATGCATGAATCGTCCTTATCTGATATGTAGTTTTTATTTTAGAAAATATATAAAAAAAAATAAAAATTGACAAAAAAGGACACATGAAATTAACATGAAATCTAATTTTTAAAATTATTTTAAGGATACAGTCTTGTGGGCAGTAGCTTAAGGAACATTTTGATGCATAAATCGTCCTTTTATGATGTATGGTTTAGAAGTTATGGCTAAAAAATCAAAAAAATCGCAAAAAACCACGTCAAAAACTATGATTCATGTAAAAAATTTTAACTAAGATTCTTGAAAAAAAATCAAATTCCAGAGAACTTTCTTCTGAATATGCAGTCTTGTGTATATATGTATTAGAAACAATTTGGTGTATAAATCGTCCTTGTAGGATGTACAGTTTGGGAGTTATGACGGAAAAAGCACATGTTTTTGGCCAGCTTCCACTCCAAAAAGTGTTCTACAACTCCTAAACTACAAGAGATAGAGCAAACGGCATTTGGACAAAGGAGTATCCCTTCTTAAGGACGAGGACCTGGTGCTCATTTTAATGCATGAATCGTCCTTATCTGATATGTAGTTTTTATTTTAGAAAATAAATAAAAAAAATAAAAATTGACAAAAAAGGACACATGAAATTAACATGAAATCTAATTTTTAAAATTATTTTAAGGATACAGTCTTGTGGGCAGTAGCTTAAGGAACATTTTGATGCATAAATCGTCCTTTTATGATGTATGGTTTAGAAGTTATGGCTAAAAAATCAAAAAAATCGCAAAAAACCACGTCAAAAACTATGATTCATGTAAAAAAATTTAACTAAGATTCTTGAAAAAAAATCAAATTCCAGAAAACTTTTTTCTGAATATGCAGTCTTGTGTATATATGTATTAGAAACAATTTGGTGTATAAATCGTCCTTGTAGGATGTATGGTTTGGGAGTAATAACGGAAAAAGCACATGTTTTTGGCCAGCTTCCACTCCAAAAAGTGTTCTACAACTCCTAAACTACAAGAGATAGAGCAAAAGGCATTTGGACAAAGGAGTATCCCTTCTTAAAGACGAGGACCTGGTGCTCATTTTAATGCATGAATCGTCCTTATCTGATATGTAGTTTTTATTTTAGAAAATAAATAAAAAAAATAAAAATTGACAAAAAAGGACACATGAAATTAACATGAAATCTAATTTTTAAAATTATTTTAAGGATACAGTCTTGTGGGCAGTAGCTTAAGGAACATTTTGATGCATAAATCGTCCTTTTATGATGTATGGTTTAGAAGTTATGGCTAAAAAATCAAAAAAATCGCAAAAAACCACGTCAAAAACTATGATTCATGTAAAAAATTTTAACTAAGATTCTTGAAAAAAAATCAAATTCCAGAGAACTTTCTTCTGAATATGCAGTCTTGTGTATATATGTATTAGAAACAATTTGGTGTATAAATCGTCCTTGTAGGATGTATGGTTTGGGAGTTATGACGGAAAAAGCACATGTTTTTGGCCAGCTTCCACTCCAAAAAGTGTTCTACAACTCCTAAACTACAAGAGATAGAGCAAACGGCATTTGGACAAAGGAGTATCCCTTCTTAAGGACGAGGACCTGGTGCTCATTTTAATGCATGAATCGTCCTTATCTGATATGTAGTTTTTATTTTAGAAAATAAATAAAAAAAATAAAAATTGACAAAAAAGGACACATGAACTTAACATGAAATCTAATTTTGAAAATTATTTTAAGGATACAGTCTTGTGGGCAGTAGCTTAAGGAACATTTTGATGCATAAATCGTCCTTTTATGATGTATGGTTTAGAAGTTATGGCTAAAAAATCAAAAAAATCGCAAAAAACCACGTCAAAAACTATGATTCATGTAAAAAATTTTAACTAAGATTCTTGAAAAAAAATCAAATTCCAGAGAACTTTCTTCTGAATATGCAGTCTTGTGTATATATGTATTAGAAACAATTTGGTGTATAAATCGTCCTTGTAGGATGTATGGTTTGGGAGTTATGACGGAAAAAGCACATGTTTTTGGCCAGCTACCACTCCAAAAAGTGTTCTACAACTCCTAAACTACAAGAGATAGAGCAAACGGCATTTGGACAAAGGAGTATCCCTTCTTAAGGACGAGGACCTGGTGCTCATTTTAATGCATGAATCGTCCTTATCTGATATGTAGTTTTTATTTTAGAAAATAAATAAAAAAAATAAAAATTGACAAAAAAGGGCACATGAAATTAACATGAAATCTAATTTTTAAAATTATTTTAAGGATACAGTCTTGTGGGCAGTAGCTTAAGGAACATTTTGATGCATAAATCGTCCTTTTATGATGTATGGTTTAGAAGTTATGGCTAAAAAATCAAAAAAATCGCAAAAAACCACGTCAAAAACTATGATTCATGTAAAAAATTTTAACTAAGATTCTTGAAAAAAAATCAAATTCCAGAGAACTTTCTTCTGAATATGCAGTCTTGTGTATATATGTATTAGAAACAATTTGGTGTATAAATCGTCCTTGTAGGATGTACAGTTTGGGAGTTATGACGGAAAAAGCACATGTTTTTGGCCAGCTTCCACTCCAAAAAGTGTTCTACAACTCCTAAACTACAAGAGATAGAGCAAACGGCATTTGGACAAAGGAGTATCCCTTCTTAAGGACGAGGACCTGGTGCTCATTTTAATGCATGAATCGTCCTTATCTGATATGTAGTTTTTATTTTAGAAAATAAATAAAAAAAATAAAAATTGACAAAAAAGGGCACATGAAATTAACATGAAATCTTATGTTTCAAATTATTTTAAGGATACAGTCTTGTGGGCAGTAGCTTAAGGAACATTTTGATGCATAAATCGTCCTTTTATGATGTATGGTTTAGAAGTTATGGCTAAAAAATCAAAAAAATCGCAAAAAACCACGTCAAAAACTATGATTCATGTAAAAAATTGTAACTAAGATTCTTGAAAAAAAATCAAATTTCAGAAAACTTTTTTCTGAATATGCAGTCTTGTGTATATATGTATTAGAAACAATTTGGTGTATAAATCGTCCTTGTAGGATGTATGGTTTGGGAGTTATGACGGAAAAAGCACATGTTTTTGGCCAGCTTCCACTCCAAAAAGTGTTCTACAACTCCTAAACTACAAGAGATAGAGCAAACGGCATTTGGACAAAGGAGTATCCCTTCTTAAGGACGAGGACCTGGTGCTCATTTTAATGCATGAATCGTCCTTATCTGATATGTAGTTTTTATTTTAGAAAATAAATAAAAAAAATAAAAATTGACAAAAAAGGACACATGAAATTAACATGAAATCTAATTTTTAAAATTATTTTAAGGATACAGTCTTGTGGGCAGTAGCTTAAGGAACATTTTGATGCATAAATCGTCCTTTTATGATGTATGGTTTAGAAGTTATGGCTAAAAAATCAAAAAAATCGCAAAAAACCACGTCAAAAACTATGATTCATGTAAAAAAATTTAACTAAGATTCTTGAAAAAAAATCAAATTCCAGAGAACTTTCTTCTGAATATGCAGTCTTGTGTATATATGTATTAGAAACAATTTGGTGTATAAATCGTCCTTGTAGGATGTATGGTTTGGGAGTTATGACGGAAAAAGCACATGTTTTTGGCCAGCTTCCACTCCAAAAAGTGTTCTACAACTCCTAAACTACAAGAGATAGAGCAAACGGCATTTGGACAAAGGAGTATCCCTTCTTAAGGACGAGGACCTGGTGCTCATTTTAATGCATGAATCGTCCTTATCTGATATGTAGTTTTTATTTTAGAAAATAAATAAAAAAAATAAAAATTGACAAAAAAGGGCACATAAAATTAACATGAAATCTAATTTTTAAAATTATTTTAAGGATACAGTCTTATGGGCAGTAGCTTAAGGAACATTTTGATGCATAAATCGTCCTTTTATGATGTATGGTTTAGAAGTTATGGCTAAAAAATCAAAAAAATCGCAAAAAACCACGTCAAAAACTATGATTCATGTAAAAAATTTTAACTAAGATTCTTGAAAAAAAATCAAATTCCAGAAAACTTTTTTCTGAATATGCAGTCTTGTGTATATATGTATTAGAAACAATTTGGTGTATAAATCGTCCTTGTAGGATGTACAGTTTGGGAGTTATGACGGAAAAAGCACATGTTTTTGGCCAGCTACCACTCCAAAAAGTGTTCTACAACTCCTAAACTACAAGAGATAGAGCAAACAGCATTTGGACAAAGGAGTATCCCTTCTTAAGGACGAGGACCTGGTGCTCATTTTAATGCATGAATCGTCCTTATCTGATATGTAGTTTTTATTTTAGAAAATAAATAAAAAAAATAAAAATTGACAAAAAAGGGCACATGAAATTAACATGAAATCTAATTTTTAAAATTATTTTAAGGATACAGTCTTGTGGACAGTAGCTTAAGGAACATTTTGATGCATAAATCGTCCTTTTATGATGTATGGTTTAGAAGTAATGGCTAAAAAATAAAAAAAAAACGCAAAAAACCACGTCAAAAACTATGATTCATGTAAAAAATTTTAACTAAGATTCTTGAAAAAAAATCAAATTCCAGAAAACTTTTTTCTGAATATGCAGTCTTGTGTATATATGTATTAGAAACAATTTGGTGTATAAATCGTCCTTGTAGGATGTATGGTTTGGGAGTTATGACGGAAAAAGCACATGTTTTTGGCCAGCTTCCACTCCAAAAAGTGTTCTACAACTCCTAAACTACAAGAGATAGAGCAAACGGCATTTGGACAAAGGAGTATCCCTTCTTAAGGACGAGGACCTGGTGCTCATTTTAATGCATGAATCGTCCTTATCTGATATGTAGTTTTTATTTTAGAAAATAAATAAAAAAAATAAAAATTGACAAAAAAGGGCACATGAAATTAACATGAAATCTTATTTTTAAAATTATTTTAAGGATACAGTCTTGTGGGCAGTAGCTTAAGGAACATTTTGATGCATAAATCGTCCTTTTATGATGTATGGTTTAGAAGTTATGGCTAAAAAATCAAAAAAATCGCAAAAAACCACGTCAAAAACTATGATTCATGTAAAAAATTGTAACTAAGATTCTTGAAAAAAAATCAAATTTCAGAAAACTTTTTTCTGAATATGCAGTCTTGTGTATATATGTATTAGAAACAATTTGGTGTATAAATCGTCCTTGTAGGATGTATGGTTTGGGAGTTATGACGGAAAAAGCACATGTTTTTGGCCAGCTTCCACTCCAAAAAGTGTTCTACAACTCCTAAACTACAAGAGATAGAGCAATCGGCATTTGGACAAAGGAGTATCCCTTCTTAAGGACGAGGACCTGGTGCTCATTTTAATGCATGAATCGTCCTTATCTGATATGTAGTTTTTATTTTAGAAAATAAATAAAAAAAATAAAAATTGACAAAAAAGGGCACATGAAATTAACATGAAATCTAATTTTTAAAATTATTTTAAGGATACAGTCTTGTGGGCAGTAGCTTAAGGAACATTTTGATGCATAAATCGTCCTTTTATGATGTATGGTTTAGAAGTTATGGCTAAAAAATCAAAAAAATCGCAAAAAACCACGTCAAAAACTATGATTCATGTAAAAAATTTTAACTAAGATTCTTGAAAAAAAATCAAATTCCAGAAAACTTTTTTCTGAATATGCAGTCTTGTGTATATATGTATTAGAAACAATTTGGTGTATAAATCGTCCTTGTAGGATGTACAGTTTGGGAGTTATGACGGAAAAAGCACATGTTTTTGGCCAGCTACCACTCCAAAAAGTGTTCTACAACTCCTAAACTACAAGAGATAGAGCAAACAGCATTTGGACAAAGGAGTATCCCTTCTTAAGGACGAGGACCTGGTGCTCATTTTAATGCATGAATCGTCCTTATCTGATATGTAGTTTTTATTTTAGAAAATAAATAAAAAAAATAAAAATTGACAAAACAGGGCACATGAAATTAACATGAAATCTAATTTTTAAAATTATTTTAAGGATACAGTCTTGTGGACAGTAGCTTAAGGAACATTTTGATGCATAAATCGTCCTTTTATGATGTATGGTTTAGAAGTAATGGCTAAAAAATCAAAAAAAAACGCAAAAAACCACGTCAAAAACTATGATTCATGTAAAAAATTTTAACTAAGATTCTTGAAAAAAAATCAAATTCCAGAAAACTTTTTTCTGAATATGCAGTCTTGTGTATATATGTATTAGAAACAATTTGGTGTATAAATCGTCCTTGTAGGATGTATGGTTTGGGAGTTATGACGGAAAAAGCACATGTTTTTGGCCAGCTTCCACTCCAAAAAGTGTTCTACAACTCCTAAACTACAAGAGATAGAGCAAACGGCATTTGGACAAAGGAGTATCCCTTCTTAAGGACGAGGACCTGGTGCTCATTTTAATGCATGAATCGTCCTTATCTGATATGTAGTTTTTATTTTAGAAAATAAATAAAAAAAATAAAAATTGACAAAAAAGGGCACATGAAATTAACATGAAATCTAATTTTTAAAATTATTTTAAGGACACAGTCTTGTGGGCAGTAGCTTAAGGAACATTTTGATGCATAAATCGTCCTTTTATGATGTATGGTTTAGAAGTTATGGCTAAAAAATCAAAAAAATCGCAAAAAACCACGTCAAAAACTATGATTCATGTAAAAAAATGTAACTAAGATTCTTGAAAAAAAATCAAATTCCAGACAACTTTCTTCTGAATATGCAGTCTTGTGTATATATGTATTAGAAACAATTTGGTGTATAAATCGTCCTTGTAGGATGTACAGTTTGGGAGTTATGACGGAAAAAGCACATGTTTTTGGCCAGCTACCACTCCAAAAAGTGTTCTACAACTCCTAAAGTACAAGAGATAGAGCAAACGGCATTTGGACAAAGGAGTATCCCTTCTTAAGGACGAGGACCTGGTGCTCATTTTAATGCATGAATCGTCCTTATCTGATATGTAGTTTTTATTTTAGAAAATAAATAAAAAAAATAAAAATTGACAAAAAAGGGCACATGAAATTAACATGAAATCTAATTTCTAAAATTATTTTAAGGATACAGTCTTGTGGGCAGTAGCTTAAGGAACATTTTGATGCATAAATCGTCCTTTTATGATGTATGGTTTAGAAGTTATGGCTAAAAAATCAAAAAAATCGCAAAAAACCACGTCAAAAACTATGATTCATGTAAAAAATTTTAACTAAGATTCTTGAAAAAAAATCAAATTCCAGAGAACTTTCTTCTGAATATGCAGTCTTGTGTATATATGTATTAGAAACAATTTGGTGTATAAATCGTCCTTGTAGGATGTATGGTTTGGGAGTTATGACGGAAAAAGCACATGTTTTTGGCCAGCTTCCACTCCAAAAAGTGTTCTACAACTCCTAAAGTACAAGAGATAGAGCAAACGGCATTTGGACAAAGGAGTATCCCTTCTTAAGGACGAGGACCTGGTGCTCATTTTAATGCATGAATCGTCCTTATCTGATATGTAGTTTTTATTTTAGAAAATAAATAAAAAAAATAAAAATTGACAAAAAAGGGCACATGAAATTAACATGAAATCTAATTTTTAAAATTATTTTAAGGATACAGTCTTGTGGGCAGTAGCTTAAGGAACATTTTGATGCATAAATCGTCCTTTTATGATGTATGGTTTAGAAGTTATGGCTAAAAAATCAAAAAAATCGCAAAAAACCACGTCAAAAACTATGATTCATGTAAAAAATTTTAACTAAGATTCTTGAAAAAAAATCAAATTCCAGAGAACTTTCTTCTGAATATGCAGTCTTGTGTATATATGTATTAGAAACAATTTGGTGTATAAATCGTCCTTGTAGGATGTATGGTTTGGGAGTTATGACGGAAAAAGCACATGTTTTTGGCCAGCTTCCACTCCAAAAAGTGTTCTACAACTCCTAAACTACAAGAGATAGAGCAAACGGCATTTGGACAAAGGAGTATTCCTTCTTAAGGACGAGGACCTGGTGCTCATTTTAATGCATGAATCGTCCTTATCTGATATGTAGTTTTTATTTTAGAAAATAAATAACAAAAATAAAAATTGACAAAAAAGGGCACATGAAATTAACATGAAATCTAATTTTTAAAATTATTTTAAGGATACAGTCTTGTGGGCAGTAGCTGAAGGAACATTTTGATGCATAAATCGTCCTTTTATGATGTATGGTTTAGAAGTTATGGCTAAAAAATCAAAAAAATCGCAAAAAACCACGTCAAAAACTATGATTCATGTAAAAAATTTTAACTAAGATTCTTGAAAAAAAATCAAATTCCAGAGAACTTTCTTCTGAATATGCAGTCTTGTGTATATATGTATTAGAAACAATTTGGTGTATAAATCGTCCTTGTAGGATGTATGGTTTGGGAGTTATGACGGAAAAAGCACATGTTTTTGGCCAGCTTCCACTCCAAAAAGTGTTCTACAACTCCTAAACTACAAGAGATAGAGCAAACGGCATTTGGACAAAGGAGTATCCCTTCTTAAGGACGAGGACCTGGTGCTCATTTTAATGCATGAATCGTCCTTATCTGATATGTAGTTTTTATTTTAGAAAATAAATAAAAAAAATAAAAATTGACAAAAAAGGGCACATGAAATTAACATGAAATCTAATTTTTAAAATTATTTTAAGGATACAGTCTTATGGGCAGTAGCTTAAGGAACATTTTGATGCATAAATCGTCCTTTTATGATGTATGGTTTAGAAGTTATGGCTAAAAAATCAAAAAAATCGCAAAAAACCACGTCAAAAACTATGATTCATGTAAAAAATTTTAACTAAGATTCTTGAAAAAAAATCAAATTCCAGAAAACTTTTTTCTGAATATGCAGTCTTGTGTATATATGTATTAGAAACAATTTGGTGTATAAATCGTCTTTGTAGGATGTACAGTTTGGGAGTTATGACGGAAAAAGCACATGTTTTTGGCCAGCTACCACTCCAAAAAGTGTTCTACAACTCCTAAACTACAAGAGATAGAGCAAACAGCATTTGGACAAAGGAGTATCCCTTCTTAAGGACGAGGACCTGGTGCTCATTTTAATGCATGAATCGTCCTTATCTGATATGTAGTTTTTATTTTAGAAAATAAATAAAAAAAATAAAAATTGACAAAAAAGGGCACATGAAATTAACATGAAATCTAATTTTTAAAATTATTTTAAGGATACAGTCTTGTGGACAGTAGCTTAAGGAACATTTTGATGCATAAATCGTCCTTTTATGATGTATGGTTTAGAAGTAATGGCTAAAAAATCAAAAAAAAACGCAAAAAACCACGTCAAAAACTATGATTCATGTAAAAAATTTTAACTAAGATTCTTGAAAAAAAATCAAATTCCAGAAAACTTTTTTCTGAATATGCAGTCTTGTGTATATATGTATTAAAAACAATTTGGTGTATAAATCGTCCTTGTAGGATGTATGGTTTGGGAGTTATGACGGAAAAAGCACATGTTTTTGGCCAGCTTCCACTCCAAAAAGTGTTCTACAACTCCTAAACTACAAGAGATAGAGCAAACGGCATTTGGACAAAGGAGTATCCCTTCTTAAGGACGAGGACCTGGTGCTCATTTTAATGCATGAATCGTCCTTATCTCATATGTAGTTTTTATTTTAGAAAATAAATAAAAAAAATAAAAATTGACAAAAAAGGGCACATGAAATTAACATGAAATCTAATTTTTAAAATTATTTTAAGGACACAGTCTTGTGGGCAGTAGCTTAAGGAACATTTTGATGCATAAATCGTCCTTTTATGATGTATGGTTTAGAAGTTATGGCTAAAAAATCAAAAAAATCGCAAAAAACCACGTCAGAAACTATGATTCATGTAAAAAATTTTAACTAAGATTCTTGAAAAAAAATCAAATTCCAGAGAACTTTCTTCTGAATATGCAGTCTTGTGTATATATGTATTAGAAACAATTTGGTGTATAAATCGTCCTTGTAGGATGTATGGTTTGGGAGTTATGACGGAAAAAGCACATGTTTTTGGCCAGCTTCCACTCCAAAAAGTGTTCTACAACTCCTAAACTACAAGAGATAGAGCAAACGGCATTTGGACAAAGGAGTATCCCTTCTTAAGGACGAGGACCTGGTGCTCATTTTAATGCATGAATCGTCCTTATCTGATATGTAGTTTTTATTTTAGAAAATATATAAAAAAAAAATAAAAATTGACAAAAAAGGACACATGAAATTAACATGAAATCTAATTTTTAAAATTATTTTAAGGATACAGTCTTGTGGGCAGTAGCTTAAGGAACATTTTGATGCATAAATCGTCTTTTTATGATGTATGGTTTAGAAGTTATGGCTAAAAAATCAAAAAAATCGCAAAAAACCACGTCAAAAACTATGATTCATGTAAAAAATTTTAACTAAGATTCTTGAAAAAAAATCAAATTCCAGAAAACTTTTTTCTGAATATGCAGTCTTGTGTATATATGTATTAGAAACAATTTGGTGTATAAATCGTCCTTGTAGGATGTATGGTTTGGGAGTTATGACGGAAAAAGCACATGTTTTTGGCCAGCTTCCACTCCAAAAAGTGTTCTACAACTCCTAAACTACAAGAGATAGAGCAAACGGCATTTGGACAAAGGAGTATTCTTTCTTAAGGACGAGGACCTGGTGCTCATTTTAATGCATGAATCGTCCTTATCTGATATGTAGTTTTTATTTTAGAAAATAAATAAAAAAAATAAAAATTGACAAAAAAGGGCACATGAAATTAACATGAAATCTAATTTTTAAAATTATTTTAAGGATACAGTCTTGTGGGCAGTAGCTTAAGGAACATTTTGATGCATAAATCGTCCTTTTATGATGTACGGTTTAGAAGTTATGGCTAAAAAATCAAAAAAATCGCAAAAAAACACGTCAAAAACTATGATTCATGTAAAAAATTTTAACTAAGATTCTTGAAAAAAAATCAAATTCCAGAGAACTTTCTTCTGAATATGCAGTCTTGTGTATATATGTATTAGAAACAATTTGGTGTATAAATCGTCCTTGTAGGATGTATGGTTTGGGAGTTATGACGGAAAAAGCACATGTTTTTGGCCAGCTACCACTCCAAAAAGTGTTCTACAACTCCTAAACTACAAGAGATAGAGCAAACGGCATTTGGACAAAGGAGTATCCCTTCTTAAGGACGAGGACCTGGTGCTCATTTTAATGCATGAATCGTCCTTATCTGATATGTAGTTTTTATTTTAGAAAATAAATAAAAAAAATAAAAATTGACAAAAAAGGGCACATGAAATTAACATGAAATCTAATTTTTAAAATTATTTTAAGGATACAGTCTTGTGGGCAGTAGCTTAAGGAACATTTTGATGCATAAATCGTCCTTTTATGATGTATGGTTTAGAAGTTATGGCAAAAAAATCAAAAAAATCGCAAAAAACCACGTCAAAAACTATGATTCATGTAAAAAATTTTAACTAAGATTCTTGAAAAAAAATCAAATTCCAGAGAACTTTCTTCTGAATATGCAGTCTTGTGTATATATGTATTAGAAACAATTTGGTGCATAAATCGTCCTTGTAGGATGTACAGTTTGGGAGTTATGACGGAAAAAGCACATGTTTTTGGCCAGCTTCCACTCCAAAAAGTGTTCTACAACTCCTAAACTACAAGAGATAGAGCAAACGGCATTTGGACAAAGGAGTATCCCTTCTTAAGGACGAGGACCTGGTGCTCATTTTAATGCATGAATCGTCCTTATCTGATATGTAGTTTTTATTTTAGAAAATAAATAAAAAAAATAAAAATTGACAAAAAAGGGCACATGAAATTAACATGAAATCTAATTTTTAAAATTATTTTAAGGATACAGTCTTGTGGGCAGTAGCTTAAGGAACATTTTGATGCATAAATCGTCCTTTTATGATGTATGGTTTAGAAGTTATGGCTAAAAAATCAAAAAAATCGCAAAAAACCACGTCAAAAACTATGATTCATGTAAAAAATTTTAAATAAGATTCTTGAAAAAAAATCAAATTCCAGAGAACTTTCTTCTGAATATGCAGTCTTGTGTATATATGTATTAGAAACAATTTGGTGTATAAATCGTCCTTGTAGGATGTACAGTTTGGGAGTTATGACGGAAAAAGCACATGTTTTTGGCCAGCTTCCACTCCAAAAAGTGTTCTACAACTCCTAAACTACAAGAGATAGAGCAAACGGCATTTGGACAAAGGAGTATCCCTTCTTAAGGACGAGGACCTGGTGCTCATTTTAATGCATGAATCGTCCTTATCTGATATGTAGTTTTTATTTTAGAAAATAAATAAAAAAAATAAAAATTGACAAAAAAGGGCACATGAAATTAACATGAAATCTAATTTTTAAAATTATTTTAAGGACACAGTCTTGTGGGCAGTAGCTTAAGGAACATTTTGATGCATAAATCGTCCTTTTATGATGTATGGTTTAGAAGTTATGGCTAAAAAATCAAAAAAATCGCAAAAAACCACGTCAAAAACTATGATTCATGTAAAAAATTTTAACTAAGATTCTTGAAAAAAAATCAAATTCCAGAGAACTTTCTTCTGAATATGCAGTCTTGTGTATATATGTATTAGAAACAATTTGGTGTATAAATCGTCCTTGTAGGATGTATGGTTTGGGAGTTAAGTCGGAAAAAGCACATGTTTTTGGCCAGCTTCCACTCCAAAAAGTGTTCTACAACTCCTAAACTACAAGAGATAGAGCAAACGGCATTTGGACAAAGGAGTATCCCTTCTTAAGGACGAGGACCTGGTGCTCATTTTAATGCATGAATCGTCCTTATCTGATATGTAGTTTTTATTTTAGAAAATAAATAAAAAAAATAAAAATTGACAAAAAAGGGCACATGAAATTAACATGAAATCTTATTTTTAAAATTATTTTAAGGATACAGTCTTGTGGGCAGTAGCTTATGGAACATTTTGATGCATAAATCGTCCTTTTATGATGTATGGTTTAGAAGTTATGGCTAAAAAATCAAAAAAATCGCAAAAAAACCACGTCAAAAACTATGATTCATGTAAAAAATTTTAACTAAGATTCTTGAAAAAAAATCAAATTTCAGAAAACTTTTTTCTGAATATGCAGTCTTGTGTATATATGTATTAGAAACAATTTGGTGTATAAATCGTCCTTGTAGGATGTATGGTTTGGGAGTTATGACGGAAAAAGCACATGTTTTTGGCCAGCTTCCACTCCAAAAAGTGTTCTACAACTCCTAAACTACAAGAGATAGAGCAAACGGCATTTGGACAAAGGAGTATCCCTTCTTAAGGACGAGGACCTGGTGCTCATTTTAATGCATGAATCGTCTTTATCTGATATGTAGTTTTTATTTTAGAAAATAAATAAAAAAAATAAAAATTGACAAAAAAGGGCACATGAAATTAACATGAAATCTAATTTTTAAAATTATTTTAAGGATACAGTCTTGTGGGCAGTAGCTTAAGGAACATTTTGATGCATAAATCGTCCTTTTATGATGTATGGTTTAGAAGTTATGGCAAAAAAATCAAAAAAATCGCAAAAAACCACGTCAAAAACTATGATTCATGTAAAAAATTTTAACTAAGATTCTTGAAAAAAAATCAAATTCCAGAGAACTTTCTTCTGAATATGCAGTCTTGTGTATATATGTATTAGAAACAATTTGGTGCATAAATCGTCCTTGTAGGATGTACAGTTTGGGAGTTATGACGGAAAAAGCACATGTTTTTGGCCAGCTTCCACTCCAAAAAGTGTTCTACAACTCCTAAACTACAAGAGATAGAGCAAACGGCATTTGGACAAAGGAGTATCCCTTCTTAAGGACGAGGACCTGGTGCTCATTTTAATGCATGAATCGTCCTTATCTGATATGTAGTTTTTATTTTAGAAAATAAATAAAAAAAATAAAAATTGACAAAAAAGGGCACATGAAATTAACATGAAATCTAATTTTTAAAATTATTTTAAGGATACAGTCTTGTGGGCAGTAGCTTAAGGAACATTTTGATGCATAAATCGTCCTTTTATGATGTATGGTTTAGAAGTTATGGCTAAAAAATCAAAAAAATCGCAAAAAACCACGTCAAAAACTATGATTCATGTAAAAAATTTTAAATAAGATTCTTGAAAAAAAATCAAATTCCAGAGAACTTTCTTCTGAATATGCAGTCTTGTGTATATATGTATTAGAAACAATTTGGTGTATAAATCGTCCTTGTAGGATGTACAGTTTGGGAGTTATGACGGAAAAAGCACATGTTTTTGGCCAGCTACCACTCCAAAAAGTGTTCTACAACTCCTAAACTACAAGAGATAGAGCAAACGGCATTTGGACAAAGGAGTATCCCTTCTTAAGGACGAGGACCTGGTGCTCATTTTAATGCATGAATCGTCCTTATCTGATATGTAGTTTTTATTTTAGAAAATAAATAAAAAAAATAAAAATTGACAAAAAAGGGCACATGAAATTAACATGAAATCTAATTTTTAAAATTATTTTAAGGATACAGTCTTGTGGGCAGTAGCTTAAGGAACATTTTGATGCATAAATCGTCCTTTTATGATGTATGGTTTAGAAGTTATGGCTAAAAAATCAAAAAAATCGCAAAAAACCACGTCAAAAACTATGATTCATGTAAAAAATTTTAACTAAGATTCTTGAAAAAAAATCAAATTCCAGAGAACTTTCTACTGAATATGCAGTCTTGTGTATATATGTATTAGAAACAATTTGGTGTATAAATCGTCCTTGTAGGATGTATGGTTTGGGAGTTACGACGGAAAAAGCACATGTTTTTGGCCAGCTTCCACTCCAAAAAGTGTTCTACAACTCCTAAACTACAAGAGATAGAGCAAACGGCATTTGGACAAAGGAGTATCCTTTCTTAAGGACGAGGACCTGGTGCTCATTTTAATGCATGAATCGTCCTTATCTGATATGTAGTTTTTATTTTAGAAAATAAATAAAAAAAATAAAAATTGACATAAAAGGGCACATGAAATTAACATGAAATCTAATTTTTAAAATTATTTTAAGGACACAGTCTTGTGGGCAGTAGCTTAAGGAACATTTTGATGCATAAATCGTCCTTTTATGATGTATGGTTTAGAAGTTATGGCTAAAAAATCAAAAAAATCGCAAAAAACCACGTCAAAAACTATGATTCATGTAAAAAATTTTAACTAAGATTCTTGAAAAAAAATCAAATTCCAGAGAACTTTCTTCTGAATATGCAGTCTTGTGTATATATGTATTAGAAACAATTTGGTGTATAAATCGTCCTTGTAGGATGTATGGTTTGGGAGTTATGACGGAAAAAGCACATGTTTTTGGCCAGCTTCCACTCCAAAAAGTGTTCTACAACTCCTAAACTACAAGAGATAGAGCAAACGGCATTTGGACAAAGGAGTATCCTTTCTTAAGGACGAGGACCTGGTGCTCATTTTAATGCATGAATCGTCCTTATCTGATATGTAGTTTTTATTTTAGAAAATAAATAAAAAAAATAAAAATTGACAAAAAAGGGCACATGAAATTAACATGAAATCTTATTTTTAAAATTATTTTAAGGATACAGTCTTGTGGGCAGTAGCTTAAGGAACATTTTGATGCATAAATCGTCCTTTTATGATGTATGGTTTAGAAGTTATGGCTAAAAAATCAAAAAAATCGCAAAAAACCACGTCAAAAACTATGATTCATGTAAAAAATTTTAACTAAGATTCTTGAAAAAAAATCAAATTTCAGAAAACTTTTTTCTGAATATGCAGTCTTGTGTATATATGTATTAGAAACAATTTGGTGTATAAATCGTCCTTGTAGGATGTATGGTTTGGGAGTTATGACGGAAAAAGCACATGTTTTTTGCCAGCTTCCACTCCAAAAAGTGTTCTACAACTCCTAAACTACAAGAGATAGAGCAAACGGCATTTGGACAAAGGAGTATCCCTTCTTAAGGACGAGGACCTGGTGCTCATTTTAATGCATGAATCGTCCTTATCTGATATGTAGTTTTTATTTTAGAAAATAAATAAAAAAAATAAAAATTGACAAAAAAGGACACATGAAATTAACATGAAATCTAATTTTTAAAATTATTTTAAGGATACAGTCTTGTGGGCAGTAGCTTAAGGAACATTTTGATGCATAAATCGTCCTTTTATGATGTATGGTTTAGAAGTTATGGCTAAAAAATCAAAAAAATCGCAAAAAAACCACGTCAAAAACTATGATTCATGTAAAAAATTTTAACTAAGATTCTTGAAAAAAAATCAAATTCCAGAGAACTTTCTTCTGAATATGCAGTCTTGTGTATATATGTATTAGAAACAATTTGGTGTATAAATCGTCCTTGTAGGATGTATGGTTTGGGAGTTATGACGGAAAAAGCACATGTTTTTGGCCAGCTACCACTCCAAAAAGTGTTCTACAACGCCTAAACTACAAGAGATAGAGCAAACGGCATTTGGACAAAGGAGTATCCCTTCTTAAGGACGAGGACCTGGTGCTCATTTTAATGCATGAATCGTCCTTATCTGATATGTAGTTTTTATTTTAGAAAATAAATAAAAAAAATAAAAATTGACAAAAAAGGGCACATGAAATTAACATGAAATCTAATTTTTAAAATTATTTTAAGGATACAGTCTTGTGGGCAGTAGCTTAAGGAACATTTTGATGCATAAATCGTCCTTTTATGATGTATGGTTTAGAAGTTATGGCTAAAAAATCAAAAAAATCGCAAAAAACCACGTCAAAAACTATGATTCATGTAAAAAATTTTAACTAAGATTCTTGAAAAAAAATCAAATTCCAGAGAACTTTCTTCTGAATATGCAGTCTTGTGTATATATGTATTAGAAACAATTTGGTGTATAAATCGTCCTTGTAGGATGTATGGTTTGGGAGTTATGACGGAAAAAGCACATGTTTTTGGCCAGCTTCCACTCCAAAAAGTGTTCTACAACTCCTAAACTACAAGAGATAGAGCAAACGGCATTTGGACAAAGGAGTATCCCTTCTTAAGGACGAGGACCTGGTGCTCATTTTAATGCATGAATCGTCCTTATCTGATATGTAGTTTTTATTTTAGAAAATAAATAAAAAAAATAAAAATTGACAAAAAAGGACACATGAAATTAACATGAAATCTAATTTTTAAAATTATTTTAAGGATACAGTCTTGTGGGCAGTAGCTTAAGGAACATTTTGATGCATAAATCGTCCTTTTATGATGTATGGCTTAGAAGTTATGGCTAAAAAATCAAAAAAATCGCAAAAAACCACGTCAAAAACTATGATTCATGTAAAAAATTTTAACTAAGATTCTTGAAAAAAAATCAAATTCCAGAAAACTTTTTTCTGAATATGCAGTCTTGTGTATATATGTATTAGAAACAATTTGGTGTATAAATCGTCCTTGTAGGATGTATGGTTTGGGAGTTATGACGGAAAAAGCACATGTTTTTGGCCAGCTTCCACTCCAAAAAGTGTTCTACAACTCCTAAACTACAAGAGATAGAGCAAACGGCATTTGGACAAAGGATTATTCTTTCTTAAGGACGAGGACCTGGTGCTCATTTTAATGCATGAATCGCCCTTATCTGATATGTAGTTTTTATTTTAGAAAATAAATAATAAAAATAAAAATTGACAAAAAAGGGCACATGAAATTAACATGAAATCTAATTTTTAAAATTATTTTAAGGATACAGTCTTGTGGGCAGTAGCTTAAGGAACATTTTGATGCATAAATCGTCCTTTTATGATGTACGGTTTAGAAGTTATGGCTAAAAAATCAAAAAAATCGCAAAAAAACCACGTCAAAAACTATGATTCATGTAAAAAATTTTAACTAAGATTCTTGAAAAAAAATCAAATTCCAGAGAACTTTCTTCTGAATATGCAGTCTTGTGTATATATGTATTAGAAACAATTTGGTGTATAAATCGTCCTTGTAGGATGTATGGTTTGGGAGTTATGACGGAAAAAGCACATGTTTTTGGCCAGCTACCACTCCAAAAAGTGTTCTACAACGCCTAAACTACAAGAGATAGAGCAAACGGCATTTGGACAAAGGAGTATCCCTTCTTAAGGACGAGGACCTGGTGCTCATTTTAATGCATGAATCGTCCTTATCTGATATGTAGTTTTTATTTTAGAAAATAAATAAAAAAAATAAAAATTGACAAAAAAGGGCACATGAAATTAACATGAAATCTAATTTTTAAAATTATTTTAAGGATACAGTCTTGTGGGCAGTAGCTTAAGGAACATTTTGATGCATAAATCGTCCTTTTATGATGTATGGTTTAGAAGTTATGGCTAAAAAATCAAAAAAATCGCAAAAAACCACGTCAAAAACTATGATTCATGTAAAAAATTTTAACTAAGATTCTTGAAAAAAAATCAAATTCCAGAGAACTTTCTTCTGAATATGTAGTCTTGTGTATATATGTATTAGAAACAATTTGGTGCATAAATCGTCCTTGTAGGATGTACAGTTTGGGAGTTATGACGGAAAAAGCACATGTTTTTGGCCAGCTTCCACTCCAAAAAGTGTTCTACAACTCCTAAACTACAAGAGATAGAGCAAACGGCATTTGGACAAAGGAGTATCCCTTCTTAAGGACGAGGACCTGGTGCTCATTTTAATGCATGAATCGTCCTTATCTGATATGTAGTTTTTATTTTAGAAAATAAATAAAAAAAATAAAAATTGACAAAAAAGGGCACATGAAATTAACATGAAATCTAATTTTTAAAATTATTTTAAGGATACAGTCTTGTGGGCAGTAGCTTAAGGAACATTTTGATGCATAAATCGTCCTTTTATGATGTATGGTTTAGAAGTTATGGCTAAAAAATCAAAAAAATCGCAAAAAACCACGTCAAAAACTATGATTCATGTAAAAAATTTAACTAAGATTCTTGAAAAAAAATCAAATTCCAGAGAACTTTCTTCTGAATATGCAGTCTTGTATATATATGTATTAGAAACAATTTGGTGTATAAATCGTCCTTGTAGGATGTACAGTTTGGGAGTTATGACGGAAAAAGCACATGTTTTTGGCCAGCTACCACTCCAAAAAGTGTTCTACAACTCCTAAACTACAAGAGATAGAGCAAACGGCATTTGGACAAAGGAGTATCCGTTCTTAAGGACGAGGACCTGGTGCTCATTTTAATGCATGAATCGTCCTTAACTGATATGTAGTTTTTATTTTAGAAAATAAATAAAAAAAATAAAAATTGACAAAAAAGGACACATGAAATTAACATGAAATCTAATTTTTAAAATTATTTTAAGGATACAGTCTTGTGGGCAGTAGCTTAAGGAACATTTTGATGCATAAATCGTCCTTTTATGATGTATGGTTTAGAAGTTATGGCTAAAAAATCAAAAAAATCGCAAAAAACCACGTCAAAAACTATGATTCATGTAAAAAATTTTAACTAAGATTCTTGAAAAAAAATCAAATTCCAGAGAACTTTCTTCTGAATATGCAGTCTTGTGTATATATGTATTAGAAACAATTTGGTGTATAAATCGTCCTTGTAGGATGTACAGTTTGGGAGTTATGACGGAAAAAGCACATGTTTTTGGCCAGCTTCCACTCCAAAAAGTGTTCTAGAACTCCTAAACTACAAGAGATAGAGCAAACGGCATTTGGACAAAGGAGTATCCCTTCTTAAGGACGAGGACCTGGTGCTCATTTTAATGCATGAATCGTCCTTATCTGATATGTAGTTTTTATTTTAGAAAATAAATAAAAAAAATAAAAATTGACAAAAAAGGACACATGAAATTAACATGAAATCTAATTTTTAAAATTATTTTAAGGATACAGTCTTGTGGGCAGTAGCTTAAGGAACATTTTGATGCATAAATCGTCCTTTTATGATGTATGGTTTAGAAGTTATGGCTAAAAAATCAAAAAAATCGCAAAAAACCACGTCAAAAACTATGATTCATGTAAAAAATTTTAACTAAGATTCTTGAAAAAAAATCAAATTCCAGAGAACTTTCTTCTGAATATGCAGTCTTGTGTATATATGTATTAGAAACAATTTGGTGTATAAATCGTCCTTGTAGGATGTATGGTTTGGGAGTTATGACGGAAAAAGCACATGTTTTTGGCCAGCTACCACTCCAAAAAGTGTTCTACAACTCCTAAACTACAAGAGATAGAGCAAACGGCATTTGGACAAAGGAGTATCCTTTCTTAAGGACGAGGACCTGGTGCTCATTTTAATGCATGAATCGTCCTTATCTGATATGTAGTTTTTATTTTAGAAAATAAATAAAAAAAATAAAAATTGACAAAAAAGGGCACATGAAATTAACATGAAATCTAATTTTTAAAATTATTTTAAGGATACAGTCTTGTGGGCAGTAGCTTAAGGAACATTTTGATGCATAAATCGTCCTTTTATGATGTATGGTTTAGAAGTTATGGCTAAAAAATCAAAAAAATCGCAAAAAACCACGTCAAAAACTATGATTCATGTAAAAAATTTTAACTAAGATTCTTGAAAAAAAATCAAATTCCAGAGAACTTTCTTCTGAATATGCAGTCTTGTGTATATATGTATTAGAAACAATTTGGTGTGTAAATCGTCCTTGTAGGATGTATGGTTTGGGAGTTATGACGGAAAAAGCACATGTTTTTGGCCAGCTACCACTCCAAAAAGTGTTCTACAACTCCTAAACTACAAGAGATAGAGCAAACGGCATTTGGACAAAGGAGTATCCCTTCTTAAGGACGAGGACCTGGTGCTCATTTTAATGCATGAATCGTCCTTATCTGATATGTAGTTTTTATTTTAGAAAATAAATAAAAAAAATAAAAATTGGCAAAAAAGGACACATGAAATTAACATGAAATCTAATTTTTAAAATTATTTTAAGGATACAGTCTTGTGGGCAGTAGCTTAAGGAACATTTTGATGCATAAATCGTCCTTTTATGATGTATGGTTTAGAAGTTATGGCTAAAAAATCAAAAAAATCGCAAAAAACCACGTCAAAAACTATGATTCATGTAAAAAAATTTAACTAAGATTCTTGAAAAAAAATCAAATTCCAGAGAACTTTCTTCTGAATATGCAGTCTTGTGTATATATGTATTAGAAACAATTTGGTGTATAAATCGTCCTTGTAGGATGTACAGTTTGGGAGTTATGACGGAAAAAGCACATGTTTTTGGCCAGCTTCCACTCCAAAAAGTGTTCTACAACTCCTAAACTACAAGAGATAGAGCAAACGGCATTTGGACAAAGGAGTATCCTTTCTTAAGGACGAGGACCTGGTGCTCATTTTAATGCATGAATCGTCCTTATCTGATATGTAGTTTTTATTTTAGAAAATAAATAAAAAAAATAAAAATTGACAAAAAAGGGCACATGAAATTAACATGAAATCTAATTTTTAAAATTATTTTAAGGATACAGTCTTGTGGGCAGTAGCTTAAGGAACATTTTGATGCATAAATCGTCCTTTTATGATGTATGATTTAGAAGTTATGGCTAAAAAATCAAAAAAATCGCAAAAAACCACGTCAAAAACTATGATTCATGTAAAAAATTTTAACTAAGATTCTTGAAAAAAAATCAAATTCCAGAGAACTTTCTTCTGAATATGCAGTCTTGTGTATATATGTATTAGAAACAATTTGGTGTATAAATCGTCCTTGTAGGATGTATGGTTTGGGAGTTATGACGGAAAAAGCACATGTTTTTGGCCAGCTTCCACTCCAAAAAGTGTTATACAACTCCTAAACTACAAGAGATAGAGCAAACGGCATTTGGACAAAGGAGTATCCCTTCTTAAGGACGAGGACCTGGTGCTCATTTTAATGCATGAATCGTCCTTATCTGATATGTAGTTTTTATTTTAGAAAATAAATAAAAAAAATAAAAATTGACAAAAAAGGACACATGAAATTAACATGAAATCTAATTTTTAAAATTATTTTAAGGATAAAGTCTTGTGGGCAGTAGCTTAAGGAACATTTTGATGCATAAATCGTCCTTTTATGATGTATGGTTTAGAAGTTATGGCTAAAAAATCAAAAAAATCGCAAAAAAACCACGTCAAAAACTATGATTCATGTAAAAAAATTTAACTAAGATTCTTGAAAAAAAATCAAATTCCAGAGAACTTTCTTCTGAATATGCAGTCTTGTGTATATATCAGTTCAGTTGATCTCTTATATTAGTTGGTGTCGGTTGTGTTTTATAGTGTTATGTAAAAGCCTTTGTTTTGTTATATTTCGTGAGTGTATTAAAACAGTTTCATCAGCTTTTTTTAATTAAATATTATATTATACTTACTAATATCATTAATATACAACTATTTTATTAAATAATAATTGTGCATTTAAGTTGTGTAAGTTTAATTCTTGCATATTAACTTTGTTTAACTTGTTTAGTTAATGCAGTGTTGTTGTTTTTGCATGCTTACTGTGTTTTAGTTTCTTCTTTGTGCAGTGATTTGTTTATCTTCAGCTCAGTGAGTGTTGTTTTTGTTTTTTAGTTTCTACTAAACTGTGCACAAACTACCTGAATATAATAACCCTAAAAGCACATTTTGCATCTGCTCATTTTTTAAAAATTAAACATGGATTATTTTTCTGCAGAAAATATCGTTGCTTGTTCTTTAGACGAACTTTGCAAAAGCCAAAACATTCTGAACCCCATGTTCAGCTGTTCTGGTCCATGTGAGCAAATGTTTCATGCATCTTGTGCCGGTATTTCCAAGTCATGCCTTGACGACTTAAAATCTCTGCGATCAGGTCTTCGCTGGTACTGTGCTTCGTGTAGGGCACTTTCCCCAGATGAACTTTATTCAAAAATTAAGCTTTTTGGGGAAAGTCTTAACTCGTTAAACAACAATTTTCGAGAAATTGTAACATTTTTTAGTGAAGTTAGGGCCGCACCCAGTACTAGCGTCTATGATGAAAATTCCATTTCGGAAAATATCCCGCTTGCTTTGTCACAGACTGTTTCTTCCGGGACACAAACAATCCTTTCATCAGAAGACCATATTATCTCAAATAGAAAGAGAAAAAATAAAAAAACCAATAAGAAGCGAAAATCATCTGGATCTACTTCTCAGGCCAAGCAGCCCTCAGCACCGCTTTTGAACAGGAACACTCCAGTTACTTCCTCGTCACCTTCTAACCGTCCTTCTTTGACCAATAGTTCAGTATTGACTCCTATTGAGCCTAGAAATCTATCAAGCTTAAGGGCAGTGTCGAGGAAAAAAAATTTATTTATTTCACGTCTTCAGCCCGACACAACTGTTGAAAATGTATTGACTTTTATCAAACATAATAAATTGTTGAGTCAAAATGCATTTTGCTCATGCAAAAAAATAGGTAATAAACCTTCCCATGCTTCCTTTATTCTCACAGTTCCTGCTGAAGAGTTTGCAACTGTTCTAAACTCTAATTTGTGGACTGATAATATACTCGTTACAGAGTTTCAGCCTAAGAATAAGCCTAGAGGGACGACTCAAGCCGCTCGTCAATCCCAAAAAAACTGAATAGGTTATCCCTTTACTATCAAAATGTAAGGGGACTACGCTCTAAGACGCGAGACATATTTTTAATGTCTCAGAATTTCTCTGAGGATATTATCGCACTGACTGAAACTTGGTTAAACGGAAGCATTACTGACTTAGAATTGTTTGATAACAGTTTTGAAGTTTATAGAAGAGATAGACATGCTGACAATACTTCTGCTGTCGGTGGAGGTGTCTTATTAGCTGTAAGGAACTCCTTAGTTAGTTCCATTATTGTTATTCCCTGCTCTGCTAACATCGAACTTATATGCGTCAAGGTTGTACATTGCAATTCTAATGTATATCTTATTAATGCATACGTTCCTCCTAAGAGCAGTGTAGAAGTTTATGCAAGCCTTGCGGATTGCATAGAATATGTCATAAGCATAATTGACGTTAATGACGACATTTTATTGTTAGGTGATTTTAATATGCCTGACTTGAAATGGGAATCTTCTGACGATGATACATATTTTTGTGCATCTAATTCGAAGACTCGCCAAGAGCATATATTTGTTGATAATATATGTTCTGACTTACAACAAGTGAGTTGTATTTATAATAGTCGTGAAAGACTTCTTGACCTGGTCTTAACTACAGATAGTAACAATGTGATTGTTGAGAGGGCCCCTCATGTTTTGACTGCTGTTGATGAATACCATCCACCATTGAGAATATGGTACAAATCAGACAGGGAAAATATAGTTAAGTCTAACTCAATAGATAAAGTTTATGAATTCAATTTTAAAAAAGCTGACTTTTTGAAGTTGAATCATTTACTTCAAAGTAAGCTTCATGTTATTTTAGAATATGTTAATAATAACACTCTTGATGATTCAATTAATTTTTTTTATATGGAAATCTTTGCTATGTTTTCTCTGTCCGTGCCATATAGCCTCAAATTTACGAAAAATTGTTCTTACCCCTGGTACACAAAGGAGTTAAAGATTCTTCGCAACAGCAGGAATAGGGCATGGAAAAAATATGTCTGTAGCTTGGACTTGAACGACCTAGAAATCTACAAGCGTTTGTTTCTGGACTTTGAAAATTGCTCAGCTACCTTATATCAAAATTATTTAGACAGTACTAAGCTGAGAATATTGTCTGATCCGAAGAAATTCTGGGGTTTCATAAACACCAAAAAAAAATCTGATGGATTCCCTTCATCATTTAAAACCTCTGACGGATTTACTGACGATCCTGTCGTAATTTGTGGTCTATTTGCCAATCTCTTTAAAGAGTCATTTTGTTCAGACTCTTTTAATCCTGATGAAGAGTACTTTGAATATATGAACTCTACACCCAGGGTTTCGTTGGATTCTATATCCTTTACTTCAGAGGATATTTTAAAGTATATTGGATTGATCGATGAGGATTTTAATGCTGGACCTGACGGAATTCCTGCCGCAGTGTTAACACGATGTGGTTCCGTTCTAAGTCAACCACTGTCCATGTTATTCAATAAATCAATTAGCGAAAGTATTTTTCCACTTTTTTGGAAAAAATCTTTTATAGGTCCTATCTATAAAAAAGGTTGTAAAAACGATATAAACAACTACAGGCCTATCGCGAAACTCTCGTCGATTCCAAAACTTTTTGAGCGCCTCGTGTATGATCGTGTGAAAATTCACTGTGGGAAGGTCATGACAACTCGTCAGCATGGATTTGTTACTGGCAGATCCACTGTGTCTAATCTCCTCGATTTTACAACGTTTTGCTTAAATTCATTTTATTCAGGTAACCAGGTCGACTGTATTTACACTGATTTTAGTAAAGCATTTGATAAACTGCCCCACAACTTAATTCTATTTAAACTTAAGTTAATGGGTTTTCCACAATTTTTTGTAAGCTGGATTCAATCGTATCTGACAGAGCGATCTTATCAAATACGATTTCGAGGCGTATTGTCAGCTGAATTTATTGCTGAATCAGGTGTTCCTCAAGGTAGCCACCTTGGTCCACTTCTGTTTATTTTAGCCATTAATGATGTAACCCACATCATCAAACACTCTCATCTACTTATCTATGCAGATGACATGAAAATATACAGAACAATAGATGCTAAAGACAATTCAGATCGGCTCCAGTCTGATTTGAAATCCTTTGAAATTTGGTGTTCTAAAAACAATATGTTTCTAAATCCAGATAAATGCCAAACTATGACCTTCTCGCGAAAAAGGAATAATTTAATTTTTGAGTACAAGATAAAAGATACTGCATTAAGTCGTGTAGATGCTGTCAAAGATCTGGGTGTATGCATGGATTCTAAGCTATCGTTTAACGTTCATATTGATTATATTTGTAAAAAAGCATCTTCTATGCTCGGGTTTATGAAACGCTGGGCAAAAGAATTTAATAGTATGATCACAACTACAACACTGTATTATGCAATTGTGCGACCTCACTTAGAGTATGCAAGTCAAGTTTGGTCCCCAAGTTACAATGTACATGTTGAACGTATAGAGAGAATCCAAAAACGTTTTGTTCGGTTTGCTCTAAGGGGCTTAAGTGCAACTGACACTTTAAACCTTCCTCCTTATGAGGATCGTTTAAAACTATTAAAAATGCAATCTTTGAACGAGAGAAGGAAGTCTGCAGATATCGTCTATTTACACCAACTCATAACTGGTGTATTCGATTCACCAGAACTCCTAACTCTTATAAATTTTAACACTAACCGTAGAAGCAGTAGAAATGCTAACAATTTAATTTACTTACCTTTTAGTAGAACAAATTATATGGCTACTGCTCCTTTACATCGCATGAGTACCTTTGTTAACAACTGTAGCTTTTTTGATGTTAACTTATCGAAAGGTCAACTCAAAAGTAGATTGAAAACTAATGTATGATTAGATCTATGTAAACGCATGGTTAGTTGTTATGTCTTGTGTTGTCCTTGAGCCCAACCCATATTATGGTGGGTAAATTTTTCTCACTTTGGATTGTTTTGGACCACTCTTATCAGTATCATTAAGGCTATTCACGGTTTGAGCGTACTTTTAACAAATCATATTTATAGCATTTGTTATTGTTCAAACTGTGAGCACCTCGCCATGTGACTGTCGTATAAAAAGATTGTTCAACCTTGTGATGTATGTGATTATGCGGCTGTAGACAGAGCATAAAAATACGAGGTACAAAGAGCACGTCCAAGGGCTGCTTTTATTTACGCGTGCCTGCGTATTTGCATTTGTATGCAAAACAACAACGAAGCAAAATACGTTTTCGTAAATTGGCGAACAAATAGCAGATCCAACAAATGGCAGACCAGCGTATTCGAACTGTGAATGGCCTTATTGAGATGTTTTAATGATATTTGGGCTGGTTCTTAAGATGATCTAATGCGGAGAAAGTGCGAAAAAGCTGTAGTAGCTGAACTCTATTGTTATTGCATGATATCATGATATATGTATTAGAAACAATTTGGTGTATAAATCGTCCTTGTAGGATGTACAGTTTGGGAGTTATGACGGAAAAAGCACATGTTTTTGGCCAGCTACCACTCCAAAAAGTGTTCTACAACTCCTAAACTACAAGAGATAGAGCAAACGGCATTTGGACAAAGGAGTATCCCTTCTTAAGGACGAGGACCTGGTGCTCATTTTAATGCATGAATCGTCCTTATCTGATATGTAGTTTTTATTTTAGAAAATAAATAAAAAAAATAAAAATTGACAAAAAAGGACACATGAAATTAACATGAAATCTAATTTTTAAAATTATTTTAAGGATACAGTCTTATGGGCAGTAGCTTAAGGAACATTTTGGTGCATAAATCGTCCTTTTATGATGTATGGTTTAGAAGTAATGGCTAAAAAATCAAAAAAAACGCAAAAAACCACGTCAAAAACTATGATTCATGTAAAAAATTTTAACTAAGATTCTTGAAAAAAAATCAAATTCCAGAAAACTTTTTTCTGAATATGCAGTCTTGTGTATATATGTATTAGAAACAATTTGGTGTATAAATCGTCCTTGTAGGATGTATGGTTTGGGAGTTATGACGGAAAAAGCACATGTTTTTGGCCAGCTTCCACTCCAAAAAGTGTTCTACAACTCCTAAACTACAAGAGATAGAGCAAACGGCATTTGGACAAAGGAGTGTCCCTTCTTAAGGACGAGGACCTGGTGCTCATTTTAATGCATGAATCGTCCTTATCTGATATGTAGTTTTTATTTTAGAAAATAAATAAAAAAAATAAAAATTGACAAAAAAGGACACATGAAATTAACATGAAATCTAATTTTTAAAATTATTTTAAGGATACAGTCTTATGGGCAGTAGCTTAAGGAACATTTTGGTGCATAAATCGTCCTTTTATGATGTATGGTTTAGAAGTAATGGCTAAAAAATCAAAAAAAACGCAAAAAACCACGTCAAAAACTATGATTCATGTAAAAAATTTTAACTAAGATTCTTGAAAAAAAATCAAATTCCAGAAAACTTTTTTCTGAATATGCAGTCTTGTGTATATATGTATTAGAAACAATTTGGTGTATAAATCGTCCTTGTAGGATGTATGGTTTGGGAGTTATGACGGAAAAAGCACATGTTTTTGGCCAGCTTCCACTCCAAAAAGTGTTCTACAACTCCTAAACTACAAGAGATAGAGCAAACGGCATTTGGACAAAGGAGTATCCTTTCTTAAGGACGAGGACCTGGTGCTCATTTTAATGCATGAATCGTCCTTATCTGATGTGTAGTTTTTATTTTAGAAAATAAATAAAAAAAATAAAAATTGACAAAAAAGGGCACATGAAATTAACATGAAATCTAATTTTTAAAATTATTTTAAGGATACAGTCTTGTGGGCAGTAGCTTAAGGAACATTTTGATGCATAAATCGTCCTTTTATGATGTATGATTTAGAAGTTATGGCTAAAAAATCAAAAAAATCGCAAAAAACCACGTCAAAAACTATGATTCATGTAAAAAATTTTAACTAAGATTCTTGAAAAAAAATCAAATTCCAGAGAACTTTCTTCTGAATATGCAGTCTTGTGTATATATGTATTAGAAACAATTTGGTGTATAAATCGTCCTTGTAGGATGTACAGTTTGGGAGTTATGACGGAAAAAGCACATGTTTTTGGCCAGCTACCACTCCAAAAAGTGTTCTACAACTCCTAAACTACAAGAGATAGAGCAAATGGCATTTGGACAAAGGAGTATCCCTTCTTAAGGACGAGGACCTGGTGCTCATTTTAATGCATGAATCGTCCTTATCTGATATGTAGTTTTTATTTTAGAAAATAAATAAAAAAAAAAAAAATTGACAAAAAAGGGCACATGAAATTAACATGAAATCTAATTTTTAAAATTATTTTAAGGATACAGTCTTGTGGGTAGTAGCTTAAGGAACATTTTGAAGCATAAATCGTCCTTTTATGATGTATGGTTTAGAAGTTATGGCTAAAAAATCAAAAAAATCGCAAAAAACCACGTCAAAAACTATGATTCATGTAAAAAAATTTAACTAAGATTCTTGAAAAAAAATCAAATTCCAGAGAACTTTCTTCTGAATATGCAGTCTTGTGTATATATGTTTTAGAAACAATTTGGTGTATAAATCGTCCTTGTAGGAAGTACAGTTTGGGAGTTATGACGGAAAAAGCACATGTTTTTGGCCAGCTACCACTCCAAAAAGTGTTCTACAACTCCTAAACTACAAGAGATAGAGCAAACGGCATTTGGACAAAGGAGTATCCCTTCTTAAGGACGAGGACCTGGTGCTCATTTTAATGCATGAATCGTCCTTATCTGATATGTAGTTTTTATTTTAGAAAATAAATAAAAAAAATAAAAATTGACAAAAAAGGGCACATGAAATTAACATGGAATCTAATTTTTAAAATTATTTTAAGGATACAGTCTTGTGGGCAGTAGCTTAAGGAACATTTTGATGCATAAATCGTCCTTTTATGATGTATGGTTTAGAAGTTATGGCTAAAAAATCAAAAAAATCGCAAAAAACCACGTCAAAAACTATGATTCATGTAAAAAATTTTAACTAAGATTCTTGAAAAAAAATCAAATTCCAGAGAACTTTCTTCTGAATATGCAGTCTTGTGTATATATGTATTAGAAACAATTTGGTGTATAAATCGTCCTTGTAGGATGTATGGTTTGGGAGTTATGACGGAAAAAGCACATGTTTTTGGCCAGCTTCCACTCCAAAAAGTGTTCTACAACTCCTAAACTACAAGAGATAGAGCAAACGGCATTTGGACAAAGGAGTATCCCTTCTTAAGGACGAGGACCTGGTGCTCATTTTAATGCATGAATCGTCCTTATCTGATATGTAGTTTTTATTTTAGAAAATAAATAAAAAAAATAAAAATTGACAAAAAAGGACACATGAAATTAACATGAAATCTAATTTTTAAAATTATTTTAAGGATAAAGTCTTGTGGGCAGTAGCTTAAGGAACATTTTGATGCATAAATCGTCCTTTTATAATGTATGGTTTAGAAGTTATGGCTAAAAAATCAAAAAAATCGCAAAAAAACCACGTCAAAAACTATGATTCATGTAAAAAAATTTAACTAAGATTCTTGAAAAAAAATCAAATTCCAGAGAACTTTCTTCTGAATATGCAGTCTTGTGTATATATGTATTAGAAACAATTTGGTGTATAAATCGTCCTTGTAGGATGTACAGTTTGGGAGTTATGACGGAAAAAGCACATGTTTTTGGCCAGCTACCACTCCAAAAAGTGTTCTACAACTCCTAAACTACAAGAGATAGAGCAAACGGCATTTGGACAAAGGAGTATCCCTTCTTAAGGACGAGGACCTGGTGCTCATTTTAATGCATGAATCGTCCTTATCTGATATGTAGTTTTTATTTTAGAAAATAAATAAAAAAAATAAAAATTGACAAAAAAGGGCACATGAAATTAACATGAAATCTAATTTTTAAAATTATTTTAAGGATACAGTCTTGTGGGCAGTAGCTTAAGGAACATTTTGATGCATAAATCGTCCTTTTATGATGTATGGTTTAGAAGTTATGGCTAAAAAATCAAAAAAATCGCAAAAAACCACGTCAAAAACTATGATTCATGTAAAAAATTTTAACTAAGATTCTTGAAAAAAAATCAAATTCCAGAGAACTTTCTTCTGAATATGCAGTCTTGAGTATTTATGTATTAGAAACAATTTGGTGTATAAATCGTCCTTGTAGGATGTACAGTTTGGGAGTTATGACGGAAAAAGCACATGTTTTTGGCCAGCTACCACTCCAAAAAGTGTTCTACAACTCCTAAACTACAAGAGATAGAGCAAACGGCATTTGGACAAAGGAGTATCCCTTCTTAAGGACGAGGACCTGGTGCTCATTTTAATGCATGAATCGTCCTTATCTGATATGTAGTTTTTATTTTAGAAAATAAATAAAAAAAATAAAAATTGACAAAAAAGGGCACATGAAATTAACATGAAATCTAATTTTTAAAATTATTTTAAGGATACAGTCTTGTGGGCAGTAGCTTAAGGAACATTTTGATGCATAAATCGTTCTTTTATGATGTATGGTTTATAAGTTATGGCTAAAAAATCAAAAAAATCGCAAAAAACCACGTCAAAACCTATGATTCATGTAAAAAAATTTAACTAAGATTCTTGAAAAAAAATCAAATTCCAGAGAACTTTCTTCTGAATATGCAGTCTTGTGTATATATGTATTAGAAACAATTTGGTGTATAAATCGTTCTTGTAGGATGTATGGTTTGGGAGTTATGACGGAAAAAGCACATGTTTTTGGCCAGCTTCCACTCCAAAAAGTGTTCTACAACTCCTAAACTACAAGAGATAGAGCAAACGGCATTTGGACAAAGGAGTATCCCTTCTTAAGGACGAGGACCTGGTGCTCATTTTAATGCATGAATCGTCCTTATCTGATATGTAGTTTTTATTTTAGAAAATAAATAAAAAAAATAAAAATTGACAAAAAAGGACACATGAAATTAACATGAAATCTAATTTTTAAAATTATTTTAAGGATACAGTCTTGTGGGCAGTAGCTTAAGGAACATTTTGATGCATAAATCGTTCTTTTATGATGTATGGTTTATAAGTTATGGCTAAAAAATCAAAAAAATCGCAAAAAACCACGTCAAAAACTATGATTCATGTAAAAAAATTTAACTAAGATTCTTGAAAAAAAATCAAATTCCAGAGAACTTTCTTCTGAATATGCAGTCTTGTGTATATATGTATTAGAAACAATTTGGTGTATAAATCGTCCTTGTAGGATGTACAGTTTGGGAGTTATGACGGAAAAAGCACATGTTTTTGGCCAGCTACCACTCCAAAAAGTGTTCTACAACTCCTAAACTACAAGAGATAGAGCAAACGGCATTTGGACAAAGGAGTATCCCTTCTTAAGGACGAGGACCTGGTGCTCATTTTAATGCATGAATCGTCCTTATCTGATATGTAGTTTTTATTTTAGAAAATAAATAAAAAAAATAAAAATTGACAAAAAAGGGCACATGAAATTAACATGAAATCTAATTTTTAAAATTATTTTAAGGATACAGTCTTGTGGGCAGTAGCTTATGGAACATTTTGATGCATAAATCGTCCTTTTATGATGTATGGTTTAGAAGTTATGGCTAAAAAATCAAAAAAATCGCAAAAAACCACGTCAAAAACTATGATTCATGTAAAAAATTTTAACTAAGATTCTTGAAAAAAAATCAAATTCCAGAGAACTTTCTTCTGAATATGCAGTCTTGTGTATATATGTATTAGAAACAATTTGGTGTATAAATCGTCCTTGTAGGATGTACAGTTTGAGAGTTATGACGGAAAAAGCACATGTTTTTGGCCAGCTACCACTCCAAAAAGTGTTCTACAACTCCTAAACTACAAGAGATAGAGCAAACGGCATTTGGACAAAGGAGTACCCCTTCTTAAGGACGAGGACCTGGTGCTCATTTTAATGCATGAATCGTCCTTATCTGATATGTAGTTTTTATTTTAGAAAATAAATAAAAAAAATAAAAATTGACAAAAAAGGGCACATGAAATTAACATGAAATCTAATTTTTAAAATTATTTTAAGGATACAGTCTTGTGGACAGTAGCTTAAGGAACATTTTGATGCATAAATCGTCCTTTTATGATGTATGGTTTAGAAGTTATGGCTAAAAAATCAAAAAAATCGCAAAAAACCACGTCAAAAACTATGATTCATGTAAAAAAATTTAACTAAGATTCTTGAAAAAAAATCAAATTCCAGAGAACTTTCTTCTGAATATGCAGTCTTGTGTATATATGTATTAGAAACAATTTGGTGTATAAATCGTTCTTGTAGGATGTATGGTTTGGGAGTTATGACGGAAAAAGCACATGTTTTTGGCCAGCTTCCACTCCAAAAAGTGTTCTACAACTCCTAAACTACAAGAGATAGAGCAAACGGCATTTGGACAAAGGAGTATCCCTTCTTAAGGACGAGGACCTGGTGCTCATTTTAATGCATGAATCGTCCTTATCTGATATGTAGTTTTTATTTTAGAAAATAAATAAAAAAAATAAAAATTGACAAAAAAGGACACATGAAATTAACATGAAATCTAATTTTTAAAATTATTTTAAGGATACAGTCTTGTGGGCAGTAGCTTAAGGAACATTTTGATGCATAAATCGTTCTTTTATGATGTATGGTTTATAAGTTATGGCTAAAAAATCAAAAAAATCGCAAAAAACCACGTCAAAAACTATGATTCATGTACAAAAATTTTAACTAAGATTCTTGAAAAAAAATCAAATTCCAGAGAACTTTCTTCTGAATATGCAGTCTTGTGTATATATGTATTAGAAACAATTTGGTGTATAAATCGTCCTTGTAGGATGTACAGTTTGAGAGTTATGACGGAAAAAGCACATGTTTTTGGCCAGCTACCACTCCAAAAAGTGTTCTACAACTCCTAAACTACAAGAGATAGAGCAAACGGCATTTGGACAAAGGAGTACCCCTTCTTAAGGACGAGGACCTGGTGCTCATTTTAATGCATGAATCGTCCTTATCTGATATGTAGTTTTTATTTTAGAAAATAAATAAAAAAAATAAAAATTGACAAAAAAGGGCACATGAAATTAACATGAAATCTAATTTTTAAAATTATTTTAAGGATACAGTCTTGTGGACAGTAGCTTAAGGAACATTTTGATGCATAAATCGTCTTTTTATGATGTATGGTTTAGAAGTTATGGCTAAAAAATCAAAAAAATCGCAAAAAACCACGTCAAAAACTATGATTCATGTAAAAAAATTTAACTAAGATTCTTGAAAAAAAATCAAATTCCAGAGAACTTTCTTCTGAATATGCAGTCTTGTGTATATATGTATTAGAAACAATTTGGTGTATAAATCGTTCTTGTAGGATGTATGGTTTGGGAGTTATGACGGAAAAAGCACATGTTTTTGGCCAGCTTCCACTCCAAAAAGTGTTCTACAACTCCTAAACTACAAGAGATAGAGCAAACGGCATTTGGACAAAGGAGTATCCCTTCTTAAGGACGAGGACCTGGTGCTCATTTTAATGCATGAATCGTCCTTATCTGATATGTAGTTTTTATTTTAGAAAATAAATAAAAAAAATAAAAATTGACAAAAAAGGACACATGAAATTAACATGAAATCTAATTTTTAAAATTATTTTAAGGATACAGTCTTGTGGGCAGTAGCTTAAGGAACATTTTGATGCATAAATCGTTCTTTTATGATGTATGGTTTATAAGTTATGGCTAAAAAATCAAAAAAATCGCAAAAAACCACGTCAAAAACTATGATTCATGTAAAAAAATTTAACTAAGATTCTTGAAAAAAAATCAAATTCCAGAAAACTTTCTTCTGAATATGCAGTCTTGTGTATATATGTATTAGAAACAATTTGGTGTATAAATCGTCCTTGTAGGATGTACAGTTTGAGAGTTATGACGGAAAAAGCACATGTTTTTGGCCAGCTACCACTCCAAAAAGTGTTCTACAACTCCTAAACTACAAGAGATAGAGCAAACGGCATTTGGACAAAGGAGTACCCCTTCTTAAGGACGAGGACCTGGTGCTCATTTTAATGCATGAATCGTCCTTATCTGATATGTAGTTTTTATTTTAGAAAATAAATAAAAAAAATAAAAATTGACAAAAAAGGACACATGAAATTAACATGAAATCTAATTTTTAAAATTATTTTAAGGATACAGTCTTGTGGGCAGTAGCTTAAGGAACATTTTGATGCATAAATCGTCCTTTTATGATGTATGGTTTAGAAGTTATGGCTAAAAAATCAAAAAAATCGCAAAAAACCACGTCAAAAACTATGATTCATGTAAAAAATTTTAACTAAGATTCTTGAAAAAAAATCAAATTCCAGAAAACTTTTTTCTGAATATGCAGTCTTGTGTATATATGTATTAGAAACAATTTGGTGTATAAATCGTCCTTGTAGGATGTATGGTTTGGGAGTTATGACGGAAAAAGCACATGTTTTTGGCCAGCTTCCACTCCAAAAAGTGTTCTACAACTCCTAAACTACAAGAGATAGAGCAAACGGCATTTGGACAAAGGAGTATCCCTTCTTAAGGACGAGGACCTGGTGCTCATTTTAATGCATGAATCGTCCTTATCTGATATGTAGTTTTTATTTTAGAAAATAAATAAAAAAAATAAAAATTGACAAAAAAGGGCACATGAAATTAACATGAAATCTAATTTTTAAAATTATTTTAAGGATACAGTCTTGTGGACAGTAGCTTAAGGAACATTTTGATGCATAAATCGTCCTTTTATGATGTATGGTTTAGAAGTTATGGCTAAAAAATCAAAAAAATCGCAAAAAACCACGTCAAAAACTATGATTCATGTAAAAAAATTTAACTAAGATTCTTGAAAAAAAATCAAATTCCAGAGAACTTTCTTCTGAATATGCAGTCTTGTGTAAGTTAATAAAACAAAGTTTTAATAAGTTCACTTGCTTGCTTCAGTGATAATTTTATTCTGTCTTTCTTAATTTTACAAAATCTTAATGTGACCAATGTTCGAAAAACTGCATTCATATTGTTGTTGCTGTGGAATGCAAGCAACTGCATTCTCGCCTGATGTTAACAAGTTGTTTTTGTAATGTGCAGTTGATATCACGCACTGTATTTACAGCTTTGAGTTGAGAACATGCAGAGTAGAAATGCAGTAACTCGGCTCGTAGCAACAGTCCACTAACTGCATTGACTTAAGCTTAAAGTTGGAGTTGAGGCAGGTGCGTAGTCAAAAATGCGTAACAAGGGACAGCATGTCCGAAATAAGATTTATTTATCTGATCCATTAACTACTCCCCGTGTCAAATTCGAAACGTCCTCGTTTTGATAATTTAAATGCAATTAAAAATCTTAAACAATTTTAAATATTGTATGATTTTAAACATGATTTTAAACAAGAGTAAACAATGATATTACTTTGTAAAATTGAAGTATCTTAAAATGTTATGATAAGTAAAAAGTGGCTCTTGATTTTACATTATTTTCCTTTACATTAAATTTTTATTGTAAAAATCCAAATTTGTTAAATTAGATCTACATTTTTAGATAGCTATAAAAAATTTAACTAAGCAGTTCATAACAAAACTTGTTTGGGTGTTTGGCTCAAACGGACAAGAATCTGCACTTGTTTAGAGAAGCAACAATTTTTTGTGTTATCTGAATCATGGACAAGTTTATCGGAGGTTGCTTTTATGGATTTTCCTTCCTTCAATTAAAACTGTTGTTCCTAAGTCCTGTTCAATAATTTTTTCTACAAAGATTTTATTAAGTTTATTTCCTAGTCTCTTATTTCTGCGCAAAAAAACTCTTTCACCTGGCAAATAAGTTTTAATTATTTTTGTTTTGTTTATATTTTCTAAAGTTTTTAATTGAGCTTTAATTAAATTTTCTTTTACAGCTTCTAGTTTTTCGGTCGGGTAATTATGAAAAACGTCTATAGGCTTCGCATGTGTGACAAAATGAAAACTATTGTTGTACTTATGCGTCGCAAGTAAAATAAGGTCAATCGTTTCATGTATCTGTTGCTGTTGTTTAATACAACGAGCAATTTCAATCAACGTGGAGTGAAATCTTTCAATTGTGCCATTACTTTCGCTATGCAGTGTTGGAATAAAGAATTGATCAATAGAAAAATTATCTCTTAATATCGACTTGATAAGATTTGAATGGAATGCTTTTTCATTATCGGATACGATTGTTTTTGTATTTTTAAAAGTTAATAAAATTTCTAGTAATGCGTCTTTAATGTCTACAGTTGATCTTGAGGTTATAGGTTTTACAATAGCAAATTTAGAAAATTTGTCGATACAGGTGAGAAAATTTTGCTTATCAGTGATAAAAATGTCAATATGGAGTATTTCCCCGGGTAAGTTGGGAATAGGTGTTTTTCCAATTTCATGGTTAATAGGTTTCCTCGCATATTTGTTTTCCAAACAGATTTTACAGTTGGCAATTAAAGTTTTTAAATATTTTTTAATGTTAGGAAAATAATATTCGCTAATAATTTGCTGATAATTTTCTTGTAAACACCTATGAGCTCGGTTATGCTCTGTTGCTACCACTTCAAGTTGGTCGTCCTTGTTTGTCAAGTCAATCACAAGTAATTCAGAATGAACAAACTTAATACGTGGAAATGCTGTTACTAACGCATTCTGAATTTCTGCAAGTGTTGAAAGGTCGCAGTGTATTCCATTGGTAGAATGATGTTTAATTAAGTCTTTTAGGCATCGAATAAGGTTTTCGACAGAGTCAAATGAAATAGTATGACGAATAAATTTTTGGAATATTGTCCTTGTACTTTTTAGAAAAGAATCGGATTTTGACAATATAAATTGTGTTTTAAATTGGTTAATGGGATATTTAATAGACTTAATAAAATATGTTGAAGATATTTCGCTATTAGCAGCAATCGAATCATTCGATTCGGTATGATGATGGACGAATTGTCTAGAGAGGGCATCGGCAACCTTATTCTCTTTCCCAGGCTTATAATTGAATGTTGGAGAGTACTCTTCGATGAAGGCACGCCACCGTTGCATTTTTGGATTAGTGTTCTTGTCAGAAATTGCATAGATGAGCGGTTGGTGATCAGTGAAAATGTTAATGTTTTTAATGCCATAAAGATAATGGTGAAGTGATTTTAAGGCCCATACTATCGCTAACAGTTCACGTTCGTTCGTAGCATAAGACTGTTCTGTTTCAGATAGGGTACGAGATATCATAGTAATAGGCCTATTATTTTGCGAAAGAACTGCACCTAAAGCTGTTGATGAGGCGTCTGTAGTGAGATCAAATGGCCTATTATAATCCGGGTAATGAAGCAAAACGTCTTCGGAAGCTAGTATTTTCTTTATTTTCTCAAACGCTGCCAAAGCTTCTTTATCCAAAACTAGTCTGATGTTTTTTGAAGCATTTGTACCAATGTGCCCGTTCTCTCCTCGTAGGTATTTCGTTAAAGGTTTTGCAATGGAGGCATAGTCCTTTACAAATCGACGATAATAGCCTGACAATCCGAGAAAAGAACGCAATGCTCTAAGTGTTTGGGGTTCCTTATAATTTAGGATGTCACGCACTTTATTGGGACATGTTTTAATGCCAGTTTGTGTTACTAAAAACCCTAAATATTCTACTTCGGCCTTGAAAAATTTTGATTTTTCCATTGAAACTCTCATACCCGCACATTCCAATTTTTTTAAGATGGTTTCTATTGCTTGTAAATGTGATTCTTCGTCAGCTGTATAGATGATAATATCATCAATATAAACATTGCATATTTTGCCTACAAATTCGCGGAGAACATCATCTATTGCGCGTTGGAAAATGCTTGGAGCATTTTTCAAACCAAAAGGCAAACGGCAAAACTCATACTTGCCATTGTTAATGCTAAATGCCGTTTTCTCTCTATCCTGTTCGGCTAAAACTATCTGATGGAAGCCAGATTTCAAATCTAATGTTGTGTAAAACCGGGACTTTCCCAAATTTGCCAATATCAAAGATGTATTAGGGATTGGATAAGTGTCAGAAATTGTTTGGTTATTAATTTTTCTAAAATCAATAACCATGCGAAGTTTTTGCTTGCCATTTTCATCTAGGCCCTTTTTTGATACCACATGAACCGGTGAATTGTATGGAGAATAGGACTTCCTTATTATTCCATCTGCTAAGAGAGTTTGAATTTCATTGTTTATAAACTCTGAAGCAGAAATCGGGTAAGGATAGCTTTTTGTATAAATTGGCTCATTTGTAGTTGTACGAATTTTGGCTTTCACAGAAGTGTTATAAGGTAAAGTCCTATCTGGGTGTGCAAAGGCATTTTTATTTCTAATAATCATCTCATGGAATTTTGTTTGACTATTAAGAGGAACAGAATCAGCGTCTACAGTTATCAAGTTTAATTGATTACAAGAGAGGTAATTCATCCTCTCTTTTCCATTTTTGTGGAATAAATAGCCATTCTTGGTATCTAATTTAGCGTTTAACTCCCGAAGGAAATCATATCCAATGATACCATCGAACGTACTTAGACTGGGCAGTAAGTAAAACGTTGAGGAGTGATTTAGAATATTTATAATGCACTTTTTGCTGATTAAATTAGTACCATTGATTGACCTTAGGTTGAATGGAAATTTCAAGGTTTTAATGCCTTTCAGAAATTCAATATCTTTTATATAATTTTTGCATGTACCAGTATCTATAAGAAAGCGGATTTCCTGACCATTTTCTGTTTTTTTCGTAATAAATGGCAGGAAAGAATTTACACTAAAAAATTAATCTCATTATAACTGTTTTCATCTTCATTTTTATTGCCATAAAAGTAGTCATTTGCAAAAAAATCGCCGTACAAATTGTCGCCTTGAATGCTGTCACATGAAAAGTCGTTGCCATCCTGAAAATGGTCACTATAGTTGGTTGTACCTGTTTCTTTTTTATTTTCTGTTTGTATTTCTTCCAAGTAATGAACTCTTTGCTGCTTCTGCAATGGTAACCTAGCAGAATCTGTATGCTCGCGTGGACGTTTAAAAGTCTCTATTTGATTAAAGTCTTGCTGTTGGTGAACTTGTGGTTTTATAAAATTTCTATTTAAATTTTGTGGAGTTGCATTGAAGTGAGTCTGCCTATTGAGAGATGAACCGCGATCGACATCCATTGGGACAACCCTATTTTTATTAGATGAAAAGTCACGATAATTTTGATAATGTGGCATGAATTTTGGAACTCGTTGCGGTACATTTGGCTTTACTGAATTTCCTATTGCAAAAGCGCGAGCAAAGTCATGGCGTTTGTGATTTGTATTAAGCTCTTGCGCCACAGCGAGCGCTGTAGGAAGATCACTTGGCCTCGCAGAAAATAGAATATCACATAGCGGTCGGCGAAGACCCGAAATAAAAACGCGTAGAGCGTTTTCCCTTGCATGCTCGTTAAGAGCGGCTATGACTTCACTATTTCCACTATGCGTCATTGTCTGCTTATTAACTATCAATGTTAGTTGTTTATCTACCGCATCATAATATTCCACAATAGATAGATTTCCTTGGCGAAGAATACTAAGCTCATTTTCAAGCACATAGATAGGCCTTTTGTCTGAGTAGGTTTGGTCGAGTCTATCTATAATTGCCTTAAAGTTTAAAATAGTACTGAATGCAGAAAGGGTTGCATTAGCAGAATCTATTATTCTGTTTCTAAAGATGCCCATAGCAATGTAATACTTCTCAGAGCCTTCGGTATAATAATTCATCGCGAAATGAGCAGCAGATCGCCATGCTGGATACGACGTCATGTCTCCTCTAAATTCTGGTAAGGATTTTATTAAATCCAAACTTACATTTCCATTGTCTATCAAAGGATTTATAGAGACTGGTAAAAAAGGTGTAATACGTGGTGGTTCAAGCCGTGAAAGAGCAGAAGTCAATTGGTTTATTTGTTCTACAAATTCGTCTCTTGTTCGTTCTACTGTCTTGTTTACTATTTCCAAAACCTGCTCTCTGCTCACACTCATTTTGTCTAAATAATAATTCTAATTGGTATTAATTAATCTAACCGCTTTAATAAATTTTTGCTTATATTATGTGTAATATTTTTTATTTTATAATTTAATTAACTAACAGTTTCATTCATTTAAAGACATCAAAGCTCTATTAAGTACACTTAATTCAATGCAAGTAAGGCTTGGAATTATTCAAGAAAACAACCTCAATTACGTTGATTTATATTTAATATCAACCTCGTGTTTTCAAATTATGTTTCACCACAAATACAGACAAAAGCGCAATTTCACAAACACCCAACAAAATATGATTTAAACAAATAATACTGAAAATATTTTTTACTTAATAACAAAAATGTTTCACTCTTACCAATTTTGGATTTTTACTTACATTAAATTTTAAACAAATTTACTAAGAAAACATGAGTACTAAAGTTGCGATTCGAAAGTTTAACTCCTTCTATGTTGCTGGAACTTGATTCGTAATATTTCATTTAATCTTCTTCTGGTTCTTCGAAAAAGACTTTCAAACACTGCGAAAGTAGTCTTCCCAATACAGGGATTTCAACTGGTTTTCCAAATGACTTAATGCAGGAACGTTTTTAATAGCCGCCTTTAAGTTCTTAATCTTCCCAATATAGGAATTTCCAATAAAGGCCGGTAGGTTTTGATTTATAAAAGTCTTCCAAGTACATACATGGACTTTATTTAATAGCCTTTAAGTTTTTTGCTCTTCCCAATATAGGAATTTTTTTAAACTAAAGGCCCCACGTTGGGCGCCAGTTAATAAAACAAAGTTTTAATAAGTTCACTTGCTTGCTTCAGTGATAATTTTATTCTGTCTTTCTTAATTTTACAAAATCTTAATGTGACCAATGTTCGAAAAACTGCATTCATATTGTTGTTGCTGTGGAATGCAAGCAACTGCATTCTCGCCTGATGTTAACAAGTTGTTTTTGTAATGTGCAGTTGATATCACGCACTGTATTTACAGCTTTGAGTTGAGAACATGCAGAGTAGAAATGCAGTAACTCGGCTCGTAGCAACAGTCCACTAACTGCATTGACTTAAGCTTAAAGTTGGAGTTGAGGCAGGTGCGTAGTCAAAAATGCGTAACAAGGGACAGCATGTCCGAAATAAGATTTATTTATCTGATCCATTAACTTGTATATATGTATTAGAAACAATTTGGTGTATAAATCGTTCTTGTAGGATGTATGGTTTGGGAGTTATGACGGAAAAAGCACATGTTTTTGGCCAGCTTCCACTCCAAAAAGTGTTCTACAACTCCTAAACTACAAGAGATAGAGCAAACGGCATTTGGACAAAGGAGTATCCCTTCTTAAGGACGAGGACCTGGTGCTCATTTTAATGCATGAATCGTCCTTATCTGATATGTAGTTTTTATTTTAGAAAATAAATAAAAAAAATAAAAATTGACAAAAAAGGACACATGAAATTAACATGAAATCTAATTTTTAAAATTATTTTAAGGATACAGTCTTGTGGGCAGTAGCTTAAGGAACATTTTGATGCATAAATCGTTCTTTTATGATGTATGGTTTATAAGTTATGGCTAAAAAATCAAAAAAATCGCAAAAAACCACGTCAAAAACTATGATTCATGTAAAAAAATTTAACTAAGATTCTTGAAAAAAAATCAAATTCCAGAGAACTTTCTTCTGAATATGCAGTCTTGTGTATATATGTATTAGAAACAATTTGGTGTATAAATCGCCCTTGTAGGATGTACAGTTTGGGAGTTATGACGGAAAAAGCACATGTTTTTGGCCAGCTACCACTCCAAAAAGTGTTCTACAACTCCTAAACTACAAGAGATAGAGCAAACGGCATTTGGACAAAGGAGTATCCCTTCTTAAGGACGAGGACCTGGTGCTCATTTTAATGCATGAATCGTCCTTATCTGATATGTAGTTTTTATTTTAGAAAATAAATAAAAAAAATAAAAATTGACAAAAAAGGGCACATGAAATTAACATGAAATCTAATTTTTAAAATTATTTTAAGGATACAGTCTTGTGGGCAGTAGCTTAAGGAACATTTTGATGCATAAATCGTCCTTTTATGATGTATGGTTTAGAAGTTATGGCTAAAAAATCAAAAAAATCGCAAAAAACCACGTCAAAAACTATGATTCATGTAAAAAATTTTAACTAAGATTCTTGAAAAAAAATCAAATTCCAGAGAACTTTCTTCTGAATATGCAGTCTTGTGTATATATGTATTAGAAACAATTTGGTGTATAAATCGTCCTTGTAGGATGTACAGTTTGAGAGTTATGACGGAAAAAGCACATGTTTTTGGCCAGCTACCACTCCAAAAAGTGTTCTACAACTCCTAAACTACAAGAGATAGAGCAAACGGCATTTGGACAAAGGAGTATCCCTTCTTAAGGACGAGGACCTGGTGCTCATTTTAATGCATGAATCGTCCTTATCTGATATGTAGTTTTTATTTTAGAAAATAAATAAAAAAAATAAAAATTGACAAAAAAGGACACATGAAATTAACATGAAATCTAATTTTTAAAATTATTTTAAGGATACAGTCTTGTGGGCAGTAGCTTAAGGAACATTTTGATGCATAAATCGTCCTTTTATGATGTATGGTTTAGAAGTTATGGCTAAAAAATCAAAAAAATCGCAAAAAACCACGTCAAAAACTATGATTCATGTAAAAAATTTTAACTAAGATTCTTGAAAAAAAATCAAATTTCAGAAAACTTTTTTCTGAATATGCAGTCTTGTGTATATATGTATTAGAAACAATTTGGTGTATAAATCGTCCTTGTAGGATGTATGGTTTGGGAGTTATGACGGAAAAAGCACATGTTTTTGGCCAGCTTCCACTCCAAAAAGTGTTCTACAACTCCTAAACTACAAGAGATAGAGCAAACGGCATTTGGACAAAGGAGTATTCCTTCTTAAGGACGAGGACCTGGTGCTCATTTTAATGCATGAATCGTCCTTATCTGATATGTAGTTTTTATTTTAGAAAATAAATAAAAAAAATAAAAATTGACAAAAAAGGGCACATGAAATTAACATGAAATCTAATTTTTAAAATTATTTTAAGGATACAGTCTTGTGGGCAGTAGCTTAAGGAACATTTTGATGCATAAATCGTCCTTTTATGATGTATGGTTTAGAAGTTATGGCTAAAAAATCAAAAAAATCGCAAAAAACCACGTCAAAAACTATGATTCATGTAAAAAATTTTAACTAAGATTCTTGAAAAAAAAATCAAATTCCAGAAAACTTTCTTCTGAATATGCAGTCTTGTGTATATATGTATTAGAAACAATTTGGTGTATAAATCGTCCTTGTAGGATGTATGGTTTGGGAGTTATGACGGAAAAAGCACATGTTTTTGGCCAGCTTCCACTCCAAAAAGTGTTCTACAACTCCTAAACTACAAGAGATAGAGCAAACGGCATTTGGACAAAGGAGTATCCCTTCTTAAGGACGAGGACCTGGTGCTCATTTTAATGCATGAATCGTCCTTATCTGATATGTAGTTTTTATTTTAGAAAATAAATAAAAAAAATAAAAATTGACAAAAAAGGGCACATGAAATTAACATGAAATCTAATTTTTAAAATTATTTTAAGGATACAGTCTTGTGGGCAGTAGCTTAAGGAACATTTTGATGCATAAATCGTCCTTTTATGATGTATGGTTTAGAAGTTATGGCTAAAAAATCAAAAAAATCGCAAAAAACCACGTCAAAAACTATGATTCATGTAAAAAAAATCAAATTCCAGAGAACTTTCTTCTGAATATGCAGTCTTGTGTATATATGTATTAGAAACAATTTGGTGTATAAATCGTCCTTGTAGGATGTACAGTTTGGGAGTTATGAGGGAAAAAGCACATGTTTTTGGCCAGCTACCACTCCAAAAAGTGTTCTACAACTCCTAAACTACAAGAGATAGAGCAAACGGCATTTGGACAAAGGAGTATCCCTTCTTAAGGACGAGGACCTGGTGCTCATTTTAATGCATGAATCGTCCTTATCTGATATGTAGTTTTTATTTTAGAAAATAAATAAAAAAAATAAAAATTGACAAAAAAGGGCACATGAAATTAACATGAAATCTAATTTTTAAAATTATTTTAAGGATACAGTCTTGTGGGCAGTAGCTTAAGGAACATTTTGATGCATAAATCGTCCTTTTATGATGTATGGTTTAGAAGTTATGGCTAAAAAATCAAAAAAATCGCAAAAAACCACGTCAAAAACTATGATTCATGTAAAAAATTTTAACTAAGATTCTTGAAAAAAAATCAAATTCCAGAGAACTTTCTTCTGAATATGCAGTCTTGTGTATATATGTATTAGAAACAATTTGGTGTATAAATCGTCCTTGTAGGATGTATGGTTTGGGAGTTATGACGGAAAAGCACATGTTTTGGCCAGCTTCCACTCCAAAAAGTGTTCTACAACTCCTAAACTACAAGAGATAGAGCAAACGGCATTTGGACAAAGGAGTATCCCTTCTTAAGGACGAGGACCTGGTGCTCATTTTAATGCATGAATCGTCCTTATCTGATATGTAGTTTTTATTTTAGAAAATAAATAAAAAAAATAAAAATTGACAAAAAAGGACACATGAAATTAACATGAAATCTAATTTTTAAAATTATTTTAAGGATACAGTCTTGTGGGCAGTAGCTTAAGGAACATTTTGATGCATAAATCGTCCTTTTATGATGTATGGTTTAGAAGTTATGGCTAAAAAATCAAAAAAATCGCAAAAAACCACGTCAAAAACTATGATTCATGTAAAAAATTTTAACTAAGATTCTTGAAAAAAAATCAAATTCCAGATAACTTTCTTCTGAATATGCAGTCTTGTGAATATATGTATTAGAAACAATTTGGTGTATAAATCGTCCTTGTAGGATGTATGGTTTGGGAGTTATGACGGAAAAAGCACATGTTTTTGGCCAGCTTCCACTCCAAAAAGTGTTCTACAACTCCTAAACTACAAGAGATAGAGCAAACGGCATTTGGACAAAGGAGTATCCCTTCTTAAGGACGAGGACCTGGTGCTCATTTTAATGCATGAATCGTCCTTATCTGATATGTAGTTTTTATTTTAGAAAATAAATAAAAAAAATAAAAATTGACAAAAAAGGGCACATGAAATTAACATGAAATCTAATTTTTAAAATTATTTTAAGGATACAGTCTTGTGGGCAGTAGCTTAAGGAACATTTTGATGCATAAATCGTCCTTTTATGATGTATGGTTTAGAAGTTATGGCTAAAAAATCAAAAAAATCGCAAAAAACCACGTCAAAAACTATGATTCATGTAAAAAAATTTAACTAAGATTCTTGAAAAAAAATCAAATTCCAGAAAACTTTTTTCTGAATATGCAGTCTTGTGTATATATGTATTAGAAACAATTTGGTGTATAAATCGTCCTTGTAGGATGTATGGTTTGGGAGTAATAACGGAAAAAGCACATGTTTTTGGCCAGCTTCCACTCCAAAAAGTGTTCTACAACTCCTAAACTACAAGAGATAGAGCAAACGGCATTTGGACAAAGGAGTATCCCTTCTTAAAGACGAGGACCTGGTGCTCATTTTAATGCATGAATCGTCTTTATCTGATATGTAGTTTTTATTTTAGAAAATATATAAAAAAAAATAAAAATTGACAAAAAAGGACACATGAAATTAACATGAAATCTAATTTTTAAAATTATTTTAAGGATACAGTCTTGTGGGCAGTAGCTTAAGGAACATTTTGATGCATAAATCGTCCTTTTATGATGTATGGTTTAGAAGTTATGGCTAAAAAATCAAAAAAATCGCAAAAAACCACGTCAAAAACTATGATTCATGTAAAAAAATTTAACTAAGATTCTTGAAAAAAAATCAAATTCCAGAGAACTTTCTTCTGAATATGCAATCTTATGTATATATGTATTAGAAACAATTTGGTGTATAAATCGTCCTTGTAGGATGTATGGTTTGGGAGTTATGACGGAAAAAGCACATGCTTTTGGCCAGCTTCCACTCCAAAAAGTGTTCTACAACTCCTAAACTACAAGAGATAGAGCAAACGGCATTTGGACAAAGGAGTATCCCTTCTTAAGGACGAGGACCTGGTGCTCATTTTAATGCATGAATCGTCCTTATCTGATATGTAGTTTTTATTTTAGAAAATAAATAAAAAAAATAAAAATTGACAAAAAAGGACACATGAAATTAACATGAAATCTAATTTTTAAAATTATTTTAAGGATACAGTCTTGTGGGCAGTAGCTTAAGGAACATTTTGATGCATAAATCGTCCTTTTATGATGTATGGTTTAGAAGTTATGGCTAAAAAATAAAAAAAATCGCAAAAAACCACGTCAAAAACTATGATTCATGTAAAAAAATTTAACTAAGATTCTTGAAAAAAAATCAAATTCCAGAGAACTTTCTTCTGAATATGCAGTCTTATGTATATATGTATTAGAAACAATTTGGTGTATAAATCGTCCTTGTAGGATGTACAGTTTGGGAGTTATGACGGAAAAAGCACATGTTTTTGGCCAGCTTCCACTCCAAAAAGTGTTCTACAACTCCTAAACTACAAGAGATAGAGCAAACGGCATTTGGACAAAGGAGTATCCCTTCTTAAGGAAGAGGACCTGGTGCTCATTTTAATGCATGAATCGTCCTTATCTGATATGTAGTTTTTATTTTAGAAAATAAATAAAAAAAATAAAAATTGACAAAAAAGGACACATGAAATTAACATGTAATCTAATTTTTAAAATTATTTTAAGGATACAGTCTTGTGGGCAGTAGCTTAAGGAACATTTTGATGCATAAATCGTCCTTTTATGATGTATGGTTTAGAAGTTATGGCTAAAAAATCAAAAAATCGCAAAAAACCACGTCAAAAACTATGATTCATGTAAAAAATTTTAACTAAGATTCTTGAAAAAAAATCAAATTCCAGAGAACTTTCTTCTGAATATGCAGTCTTGTGTATATATGTATTAGAAACAATTTGGTGTATAAATCGTCCTTGTAGGATGTACAGTTTGGGAGTTATGACGGAAAAAGCACATGTTTTTGGCCAGCTTCCACTCCAAAAAGTGTTCTACAACTCCTAAACTACAAGAGATAGAGCAAACGGCATTTGGACAAAGGAGTATCCCTTCTTAAGGACGAGGACCTGGTGCTCATTTTAATGCATGAATCGTCCTTATCTGATATGTAGTTTTTATTTTAGAAAATAAATAAAAAAAATAAAAATTGACAAAAAAGGACACATGAAATTAACATGAAATCTAATTTTTAAAATTATTTTAAGGATACAGTCTTGTGGGCAGTAGCTTAAGGAACATTTTGATGCATAAATCGTCCTTTTATGATGTATGGTTTAGAAGTTATGGCTAAAAAATAAAAAAAATCGCAAAAAACCACGTCAAAAACTATGATTCATGTAAAAAAATTTAACTAAGATTCTTGAAAAAAAATCAAATTCCAGAGAACTTTCTTCTGAATATGCAGTCTTATGTATATATGTATTATAAACAATTTGGTGTATAAATCGTCCTTGTAGGATGTACAGTTTGGGAGTTATGACGGAAAAAGCACATGTTTTTGGCCAGCTTCCACTCCAAAAAGTGTTCTACAACTCCTAAACTACAAGAGATAGAGCAAACGGCATTTGGACAAAGGAGTATCCCTTCTTAAGGAAGAGGACCTGGTGCTCATTTTAATGCATGAATCGTCCTTATCTGATATGTAGTTTTTATTTTAGAAAATAAATAAAAAAAATAAAAATTGACAAAAAAGGACACATGAAATTAACATGTAATCTAATTTTTAAAATTATTTTAAGGATACAGTCTTGTGGGCAGTAGCTTAAGGAACATTTTGATGCATAAATCGTCCTTTTATGATGTATGGTTTAGAAGTTATGGCTAAAAAATCAAAAAATCGCAAAAAACCACGTCAAAAACTATGATTCATGTAAAAAATTTTAACTAAGATTCTTGAAAAAAAATCAAATTCCAGAGAACTTTCTTCTGAATATGCAGTCTTGTGTATATATGTATTAGAAACAATTTGGTGTATAAATCGTCCTTGTAGGATGTACAGTTTGGGAGTTATGACGGAAAAAGCACATGTTTTTGGCCAGCTACCACTCCAAAAAGTGTTCTACAACTCCTAAACTACAAGAGATAGAGCAAACGGCATTTGGACAAAGGAGTATCCCTTCTTAAGGACGAGGACCTGGTGCTCATTTTAATGCATGAATCGTCCTTATCTGATATGTAGTTTTTATTTTAGAAAATAAATAAAAAAAATAAAAATTGACAAAAAAGGACACATGAAATTAACATGAAATCTAATTTTTAAAATTATTTTAAGGATACAGTCTTGTGGGCAGTAGCTTAAGGAACATTTTGATGCATAAATCGTCCTTTTATGATGTATGGTTTAGAAGTTATGGCTAAAAAATCAAAAAAATCGCAAAAAACCACGTCAAAAACTATGATTCATGTAAAAAATTTTAACTAAGATTCTTGAAAAAAAATCAAATTCCAGAGAACTTTCTTCTGAATATGCAGTCTTGTGTATATATGTATTAGAAACAATTTGGTGTATAAATCGTCCTTGTAGGATGTATGGTTTGGGAGTTATGACGGAAAAACACATGTTTTTGGCCAGCTTCCACTCCAAAAAGTGTTCTACAACTCCTAAACTACAAGAGATAGAGCAAACGGCATTTGGACAAAGGAGTATCCCTTCTTAAGGACGAGGACCTGGTGCTCATTTTAATGCATGAATCGTCCTTATCTGATATGTAGTTTTTATTTTAGAAAATAAATAAAAAAAATAAAAATTGACAAAAAAGGACACATGAAATTAACATGAAATCTAATTTTTAAAATTATTTTAAGGATACAGTCTTGTGGGCAGTAGCTTAAGGAACATTTTGATGCATAAATCGTCCTTTTATGATGTATGGTTTAGAAGTTATGGCTAAAAAATCAAAAAAATCGCAAAAAACCACGTCAAAAACTATGATTCATGTAAAAAATTTTAACTAAGATTCTTGAAAAAAAATCAAATTCCAGAGAACTTTCTTCTGAATATGCAGTCTTGTGTATATATGTATTAGAAACAATTTGGTGTATAAATCGTCCTTGTAGGATGTACAGTTTGGGAGTTATGACGGAAAAAGCACATGTTTTTGGCCAGCTACCACTCCAAAAAGTGTTCTACAACTCCTAAACTACAAGAGATAGAGCAAACGGCATTTGGACAAAGGAGTATCCCTTCTTAAGGACGAGGACCTGGTGCTCATTTTAATGCATGAATCGTCCTTATCTGATATGCAGTTTTTATTTTAGAAAATAAATAAAAAAAATAAAAATTGACAAAAAAGGACACATGAAATTAACATGTAATCTAATTTTTAAAATTATTTTAAGGATACAGTCTTGTGGGCAGTAGCTTAAGGAACATTTTGATGCATAAATCGTCCTTTTATGATGTATGGTTTAGAAGTTATGGCTAAAAAATCAAAAAAATCGCAAAAAACCACGTCAAAAACTATGATTCATGTAAAAAAATTTAACTAAGATTCTTGAAAAAAAAATCAAATTCCAGAGAACTTTCTTCTGAATATGCAGTCTTGTGTATATATGTATTAGAAACAATTTGATGTATAAATCGTCCTTGTAGGATGTACAGTTTGGGAGTTATGACGGAAAAAGCACATGTTTTTGGCCAGCTACCACTCCAAAAAGTGTTCTACAACTCCTAAACTACAAGAGATAGAGCAAACGGCATTTGGACAAAGGAGTATCCCTTCTTAAGGACGAGGACCTGGTGCTCATTTTAATGCATGAATCGTCCTTATCTGATATGTAGTTTTTATTTTAGAAAATAAATAAAAAAAATAAAAATTGACAAAAAAGGGCACATGAAATTAACATGAAATCTAATTTTTAAAATTATTTTAAGGATACAGTCTTGTGGGCAGTAGCTTAAGGAACATTTTGATGCATAAATCGTCCTTTTATGATGTATGGTTTAGAAGTTATGGCTAAAAAATCAAAAAAATCGCAAAAAACCACGTCAAAAACTATGATTCATGTAAAAAATTTTAACTAAGATTCTTGAAAAAAAATCAAATTCCAGAGAACTTTCTTCTGAATATGCAGTCTTGTGTATATATGTATTAGAAACAATTTGGTGTATAAATCGTCCTTGTAGGATGTATGGTTTGGGAGTTATGACGGAAAAAGCACATGTTTTTGGTCAGCTTCCACTCCAAAAAGTGTTCTACAACTCCTTAACTACAAGAGATAGAGCAAACGGCATTTGGACAAAGGAGTATCCCTTCTTAAGGACGAGGACCTGGTGCTCATTTTAATGCATGAATCGTCCTTATCTGATATGTAGTTTTTATTTTAGAAAATAAATAAAAAAAATAAAAATTGACAAAAAAGGGCACATGAAATTAACATGAAATCTAATTTTTAAATTTATTTTAAGGATACAGTCTTGTGGGCAGTAGCTTAAGGAACATTTTGATGCATAAATCGTCCTTTTATGATGTATGGTTTAGAAGTTATGGCTAAAAAATCAAAAAAAATCGCAAAAAACCACGTCAAAAACTATGATTCATGTTAAAAATTTAACTAAGATTCTTGAAAAAAAATCAAATTCCAGAAAACTTTTTTCTGAATATGCAGTCTTGTGTATATATGTATTAGAAACAATTTGGTGTATAAATCGTCCTTGTAGGATGTATGGTTTGGGAGTAATAACGGAAAAAGCACATGTTCTTGGCCAGCTTCCACTCCAAAAAGTGTTCTACAACTCCTAAACTACAAGAGATAGAGCAAACGGCATTTGGACAAAGGAGTATCCCTTCTTAAAGACGAGGACCTGGTGCTCATTTTAATGCATGAATCGTCCTTATCTGATATGTAGTTTTTATTTTAGAAAATATATAAAAAAAAAAATAAAAATTGACAAAAAAGGGCACATGAAATTAACATGAAATCTAATTTTTAAAATTATTTTAAGGATACAGTCTTGTGGGCAGTAGCTTAAGGAACATTTTGATGCATAAATCGTCCTTTTATGATGTATGGTTTAGAAGTTATGGCTAAAAAATCAAAAAAATCGCAAAAAACCACGTCAAAAACTATGATTCATGTAAAAAATTTTAACTAAGATTCTTGAAAAAAAATCAAATTCCAGAGAACTTCCTTCTGAATATGCAGTCTTGTGTATATATGTATTAGAAACAATTTGGTATATAAATCGTCCTTGTAGGATGTATGGTTTGGGAGTTATGACGGAAAAAGCACATGTTTTTGGCCAGCTTCCACTCCAAAAAGTGTTCTACAACTCCTAAACTACAAGAGATAGAGCAAACGGCATTTGGACAAAGGAGTATTCCTTCTTAAGGACGAGGACCTGGTGCTCATTTTAATGCATGAATCGTCCTTATCTGATATGTAGTTTTTATTTTAGAAAATAAATAAAAAAAATAAAAATTGACAAAAAAGGGCACATGAAATTAACATGAAATCTAATTTTTAAAATTATTTTAAGGATACAGTCTTGTGGGCAGTAGCTTAAGGAACATTTTGATGCATAAATCGTCCTTTTATGATGTATGGTTTAGAAGTTATGGCTAAAAAATCAAAAAAATCGCAAAAAAACACGTCAAAAACTATGATTCGTAAAAAATTTTAACTAAGATTCTTGAAAAAAAATCAAATTCCAGAAAACTTTTTTCTGAATATGCAGTCTTGTGTATATATGTATTAGAAACAATTTGGTGTATAAATCGTCCTTGTAGGATGTATGGTTTGGGAGTTATGACGGAAAAAGCACATGTTTTTGGCCAGCTTCCACTCCAAAAAGTGTTCTACAACTCCTAAACTACAAGAGATAGAGCAAACGGCATTTGGACAAAGGAGTATTCCTTCTTAAGGACGAGGACCTGGTGCTGATTTTAATGCATGAATCGTCCTTATCTGATATGTAGTTTTTATTTTAGAAAATAAATAAAAAAAATAAAAATTGACAAAAAAGGGCACATGAAATTAACATGAAATCTAATTTTTAAAATTATTTTAAGGATACAGTCTTGTGGGCAGTAGCTTAAGGAACATTTTGATGCATAAATCGTCCTTTTATGATGTATGGTTTAGAAGTTATGGCTAAAAAATCAAAAAAATCGCAAAAAACCACGTCAAAAACTATGATTCATGTAAAAAATTTTAACTAAGATTCTTGAAAAAAAATCAAATTCCAGAAAACTTTCTTCTGAATATGCAGTCTTGTGTATATATGTATTAGAAACAATTTGGTGTATAAATCGTCCTTGTAGGATGTACAGTTTGGGAGTTATGACGGAAAAAGCACATGTTTTTGGCCAGCTACCACTCCAAAAAGTGTTCTACAACTCCTAAACTACAAGAGATAGAGCAAACGGCATTTGGACAAAGGAGTATCCCTTCTTAAGGACGAGGACCTGGTGCTCATTTTAATGCATGAATCGTCCTTATCTGATATGTAGTTTTTATTTTAGAAAATAAATAAAAAAAATAAAAATTGACAAAAAAGGGCACATGAAATTAACATGAAATCTAATTTTTAAAATTATTTTAAGGATACAGTCTTGTGGGCAGTAGCTTAAGGAACATTTTGATGCATAAATCGTCCTTTTATGATGTATGGTTTAGAAGTTATGGCTAAAAAATCAAAAAAATCGCAAAAAACCACGTCAAAAACTATGATTCATGTAAAAAATTTTAACTAAGATTCTTGAAAAAAAATCAAATTCCAGAGAACTTTCTTCTGAATATGCAGTCTTGTGTATATATGTATTAGAAACAATTTGGTATATAAATCGTCCTTGTAGGATGTATGGTTTGGGAGTTATGACGGAAAAAGCACATGTTTTTGGCCAGCTTCCACTCCAAAAAGTGTTCTACAACTCCTAAACTACAAGAGATAGAGCAAACGGCATTTGGACAAAGGAGTATCCCTTCTTAAGGACGAGGACCTGGTGCTCATTTTAATGCATGAATCGTCCTTATCTGATATGTAGTTTTTAGTTTAGAAAATAAATAAAAAAAATAAAAATTGACAAAAAAGGGCACATGAAATTAACATGAAATCTAATTTTTAAAATTATTTTAAGGATACAGTCTTGTGGGCAGTAGCTTAAGGAACATTTTGATGCATAAATCGTCCTTTTATGATGTATGGTTTGAAGTTATGGCTAAAAAATCAAAAAAATCGCAAAAAACCACGTCAAAAACTATGATTCATGTAAAAAATTTTAACTAAGATTCTTGAAAAAAAATCAAATTCCAGAAAACTTTCTTCTGAATATGCAGTCTTGTGTATATATGTATTAGAAACAATTTGGTGTATAAATCGTCCTTGTAGGATGTACAGTTTGGGAGTTATGACGGAAAAAGCACATGTTTTTGGCCAGCTACCACTCCAAAAAGTGTTCTACAACTCCTAAACTACAAGAGATAGAGCAAACGGCATTTGGACAAAGGAGTATCCCTTCTTAAGGACGAGGACCTGGTGCTCATTTTAATGCATGAATCGTCCTTATCTGATATGTAGTTTTTATTTTAGAAAATAAATAAAAAAAATAAAAATTGACAAAAAAGGGCACATGAAATTAACATGAAATCTAATTTTTAAAATTATTTTAAGGATACAGTCTTGTGGGCAGTAGCTTAAGGAACATTTTGATGCATAAATCGTCCTTTTATGATGTATGGTTTAGAAGTTATGGCTAAAAAATCAAAAAAATCGCAAAAAACCACGTCAAAAACTATGATTCATGTAAAAAATTTTAACTAAGATTCTTGAAAAAAAATCAAATTCCAGAGAACTTTCTTCTGAATATGCAGTCTTGTGTATATATGTATTAGAAACAATTTGGTATATAAATCGTCCTTGTAGGATGTATGGTTTGGGAGTTATGACGGAAAAAGCACATGTTTTTGGCCAGCTTCCACTCCAAAAAGTGTTCTACAACTCCTAAACTACAAGAGATAGAGCAAACGGCATTTGGACAAAGGAGTATCCCTTCTTAAGGAGGAGGACCTGGTGCTCATTTTAATGCATGAATCGTCCTTATCTGATATGTAGTTTTTATTTTAGAAAATAAATAAAAAAAAATAAAAATTGACAAAAAAGGGCACATGAAATTAACATGAAATCTAATTTTTAAAATTATTTTAAGGATACAGTCTTGTGGGCAGTAGCTTAAGGAACATTTTGATGCATAAATCGTCCTTTTATGATGTATGGTTTAGAAGTTATGGCTAAAAAATCAAAAAAAATCGCAAAAAACCACGTCAAAAACTATGATTCGTAAAAAATTTTAACTAAGATTCTTGAAAAAAAATCAAATTCCAGAAAACTTTTTTCTGAATATGCAGTCTTGTGTATATATGTATTAGAAACAATTTGGTGTATAAATCGTCCTTGTAGGATGTATGGTTTGGGAGTTATGACGGAAAAAGCACATGTTTTTGGCCAGCTTCCACTCCAAAAAGTGTTCTACAACTCCTAAACTACAAGAGATAGAGCAAACGGCATTTGGACAAAGGAGTATTCCTTCTTAAGGACGAGGACCTGGTGCTCATTTTAATGCATGAATCGTCCTTATCTGATATGTAGTTTTTATTTTAGAAAATAAATAAAAAAAATAAAAATTGACAAAAAAGGGCACATGAAATTAACATGAAATCTAATTTTTAAAATTATTTTAAGGATACAGTCTTGTGGGCAGTAGCTTAAGGAACATTTTGATGCATAAATCGTCCTTTTATGATGTATGGTTTAGAAGTTATGGCTAAAAAATCAAAAAAATCACAAAAAACCACGTCAAAAACTATGATTCATGTAAAAAATTTTAACTAAGATTCTTGAAAAAAAATCAAATTCCAGAGAACTTTCTTCTGAATATGCAGTCTTGTGTATATATGTATAAGAAACAATTTGGTGTATAAATCGTCCTTGTAGGATGTATGGTTTGGGAGTTATGACGGAAAAAGCACATGTTTTTGGCCAGCTTCCACTCCAAAAAGTGTTCTACAACTCCTAAACTACAAGAGATAGAGCAAACGGCATTTGGACAAAGGAGTATCCCTTCTTAAGGACGAGGACCTGGTGCTCATTTTAATGCATGAATCGTCCTTATCTGATATGTAGTTTTTATTTTAGAAAATAAATAAAAAAAATAAAAATTGACAAAAAAGGACACATGAAATTAACATGAAATCTAATTTTTAAAATTATTTTAAGGATACAGTCTTGTGGGCAGTAGCTTAAGGAACATTTTGATGCATAAATCGTCCTTTTATGATGTATGGTTTAGAAGTTATGGCTAAAAAATCAAAAAAATCGCAAAAAACCACGTCAAAAACTATGATTCATGTAAAAAATTTTAACTAAGATTCTTGAAAAAAATCAAATTCCAGAAAACTTTCTTCTGAATATGCAGTCTTGTGTATATATGTATTAGAAACAATTTGGTGTATAAATCGTCCTTGTAGGATGTACAGTTTGGGAGTTATGACGGAAAAAGCACATGTTTTTGGCCAGCTACCACTCCAAAAAGTGTTCTACAACTCCTAAACTACAAGAGATAGAGCAAACGGCATTTGGACAAAGGAGTATCCCTTCTTAAGGACGAGGACCTGGTGCTCATTTTAATGCATGAATCGTCCTTATCTGATATGTAGTTTTTATTTTAGAAAATAAATAAAAAAAATAAAAATTGACAAAAAAGGGCACATGAAATTAACATGAAATCTAATTTTTAAAATTATTTTAAGGATACAGTCTTGTGGGCAGTAGCTTAAGGAACATTTTGATGCATAAATCGTCCTTTTATGATGTATGGTTTAGAAGTTATGGCTAAAAAATCAAAAAAATCGCAAAAAAACACGTCAAAAACTATGATTCATGTAAAAAATTTTAACTAAGATTCTTGAAAAAAAATCAAATTCCAGAGAACTTTCTTCTGAATATGCAGTCTTGTGTATATATGTATTAGAAACAATTTGGTGTATAAATCGTCCTTGTAGGATGTATGGTTTGGGAGTTATGACGGAAAAAGCACATGTTTTTGGCCAGCTTCCACTCCAAAAAGTGTTCTACAACTCCTAAACTACAAGAGATAGAGCAAACGGCATTTGGACAAAGGAGTATCCCTTCTTAAGGACGAGGACCTGGTGCTCATTTTAATGCATGAATCGTCCTTATCTGATATGTAGTTTTTATTTTAGAAAATAAATAAAAAAAATAAAAATTGACAAAAAAGGGCACATGAAATTAACATGAAATCTAATTTTTAAAATTATTTTAAGGATACAGTCTTGTGGGCAGTAGCTTAAGGAACATTTTGATGCATAAATCGTCCTTTTATGATGTATGGTTTAGAAGTTATGGCTAAAAAATCAAAAAAATCGCAAAAAACCACGTCAAAAACTATGATTCGTAAAAAATTTTAACTAAGATTCTTGAAAAAAAATCAAATTCCAGAGAACTTTCTTCTGAATATGCAGTCTTGTGTATATATGTATAAGAAACAATTTGGTGTATAAATCGTCCTTGTAGGATGTATGGTTTGGGAGTTATGACGGAAAAAGCACATGTTTTTGGCCAGCTTCCACTCCAAAAAGTGTTCTACAACTCCTAAACTACAAGAGATAGAGCAAACGGCATTTGGACAAAGGAGTATCCCTTCTTAAGGACGAGGACCTGGTGCTCATTTTAATGCATGAATCGTCCTTATCTGATATGTAGTTTTTATTTTAGAAAATAAATAAAAAAAATAAAAATTGACAAAAAAGGACACATGAAATTAACATGAAATCTAATTTTTAAAATTATTTTAAGGATACAGTCTTGTGGGCAGTAGCTTAAGGAACATTTTGATGCATAAATCGTCCTTTTATGATGTATGGTTTAGAAGTTATGGCTAAAAAATCAAAAAAATCGCAAAAAACCACGTCAAAAACTATGATTCATGTAAAAAATTTTAACTAAGATTCTTGAAAAAAATCAAATTCCAGAAAACTTTCTTCTGAATATGCAGTCTTGTGTATATATGTATTAGAAACAATTTGGTGTATAAATCGTCCTTGTAGGATGTACAGTTTGGGAGTTATGACGGAAAAAGCACATGTTTTTGGCCAGCTACCACTCCAAAAAGTGTTCTACAACTCCTAAACTACAAGAGATAGAGCAAACGGCATTTGGACAAAGGAGTATCCCTTCTTAAGGACGAGGACCTGGTGCTCATTTTAATGCATGAATCGTCCTTATCTGATATGTAGTTTTTATTTTAGAAAATAAATAAAAAAAATAAAAATTGACAAAAAAGGGCACATGAAATTAACATGAAATCTAATTTTTAAAATTATTTTAAGGATACAGTCTTGTGGGCAGTAGCTTAAGGAACATTTTGATGCATAAATCGTCCTTTTATGATGTATGGTTTAGAAGTTATGGCTAAAAAATCAAAAAAATCGCAAAAAAACACGTCAAAAACTATGATTCATGTAAAAAATTTTAACTAAGATTCTTGAAAAAAAATCAAATTCCAGAGAACTTTCTTCTGAATATGCAGTCTTGTGTATATATGTATTAGAAACAATTTGGTGTATAAATCGTCCTTGTAGGATGTATGGTTTGGGAGTTATGACGGAAAAAGCACATGTTTTTGGCCAGCTTCCACTCCAAAAAGTGTTCTACAACTCCTAAACTACAAGAGATAGAGCAAACGGCATTTGGACAAAGGAGTATCCCTTCTTAAGGACGAGGACCTGGTGCTCATTTTAATGCATGAATCGTCCTTATCTGATATGTAGTTTTTATTTTAGAAAATAAATAAAAAAAATAAAAATTGACAAAAAAGGGCACATGAAATTAACATGAAATCTAATTTTTAAAATTATTTTAAGGATACAGTCTTGTGGGCAGTAGCTTAAGGAACATTTTGATGCATAAATCGTCCTTTTATGATGTATGGTTTAGAAGTTATGGCTAAAAAATCAAAAAAATCGCAAAAAACCACGTCAAAAACTATGATTCATGTAAAAAATTTTAACTAAGATTCTTGAAAAAAATCAAATTCCAGAAAACTTTCTTCTGAATATGCAGTCTTGTGTATATATGTATTAGAAACAATTTGGTGTATAAATCGTCCTTGTAGGATGTACAGTTTGGGAGTTATGACGGAAAAAGCACATGTTTTTGGCCAGCTACCACTCCAAAAAGTGTTCTACAACTCCTAAACTACAAGAGATAGAGCAAACGGCATTTGGACAAAGGAGTATCCCTTCTTAAGGACGAGGACCTGGTGCTCATTTTAATGCATGAATCGTCCTTATCTGATATGTAGTTTTTATTTTAGAAAATAAATAAAAAAAATAAAAATTGACAAAAAAGGACACATGAAATTAACATGAAATCTAATTTTTAAAATTATTTTAAGGATACAGTCTTGTGGGTAGTAGCTTAAGGAACATTTTGATGCATAAATCGTCCTTTTATGATGTATGGTTTAGAAGTTATGGCTAAAAAATCAAAAAAATCGCAAAAAACCACGTCAAAAACTATGATTCATGTAAAAAATTTTAACTAAGATTCTTGAAAAAAAATCAAATTCCAGAGAACTTTCTTCTGAATATGCAGTCTTGTGTATATATGTATTAGAAACAATTTGGTGTATAAATCGTCCTTGTAGGATGTATGGTTTGGGAGTTATGACGGAAAAAGCACATGTTTTTGGCCAGCTTCCACTCCAAAAAGTGTTCTACAACTCCTAAACTACAAGAGATAGAGCAAACGGCATTTGGACAAAGGAGTATCATTTCTTAAGGACGAGGACCTGGTGCTCATTTTAATGCATGAATCGTCCTTATCTGATATGTAGTTTTTATTTTAGAAAATAAATAAAAAAAATAAAAATTGACAAAAAAGGACACATGAAATTAACATGAAATCTAATTTTTAAAATTATTTTAAGGATACAGTCTTGTGGGCAGTAGCTTAAGGAACATTTTGATGCATAAATCGTCCTTTTATGATGTATGGTTTAGAAGTTATGGCTAAAAAATCAAAAAAATCGCAAAAAACCACGTCAAAAACTATGATTCATGTAAAAAATTTTAACTAAGATTCTTGAAAAAAAATCAAATTCCAGAAAACTTTCTTCTGAATATGCAGTCTTGTGTATATATGTATTAGAAACAATTTGGTGTATAAATCGTCCTTGTAGGATGTACAGTTTGGGAGTTATGACGGAAAAAGCACATGTTTTTGGCCAGCTACCACTCCAAAAAGTGTTCTACAACTCCTAAACTACAAGAGATAGAGCAAACGGCATTTGGACAAAGGAGTATCCCTTCTTAAGGACGAGGACCTGGTGCTCATTTTAATGCATGAATCGTCCTTATCTGATATGTAGTTTTTATTTTAGAAAATAAATAAAAAAAATAAAAATTGACAAAAAAGGGCACATGAAATTAACATGAAATCTAATTTTTAAAATTATTTTAAGGATACAGTCTTGTGGGCAGTAGCTTAAGGAACATTTTGATGCATAAATCGTCCTTTTATGATGTATGGTTTAGAAGTTATGGCTAAAAAATCAAAAAAATCGCAAAAAAACACGTCAAAAACTATGATTCATGTAAAAAATTTTAACTAAGATTCTTGAAAAAAAATCAAATTCCATAGAACTTTCTTCTGAATATGCAGTCTTGTGTATATATGTATTAGAAACAATTTGGTGTATAAATCGTCCTTGTAGGATGTATGGTTTGGGAGTTATGACGGAAAAAGCACATGTTTTTGGCCAGCTTCCACTCCAAAAAGTGTTCTACAACTCCTAAACTACAAGAGATAGAGCAAACGGCATTTGGACAAAGGAGTATCCCTTCTTAAGGACGAGGACCTGGTGCTCATTTTAATGCATGAATCGTCCTTATCTGATATGTAGTTTTTATTTTAGAAAATAAATAAAAAAAATAAAAATTGACAAAAAAGGGCACATGAAATTAACATGAAATCTAATTTTTAAAATTATTTTAAGGATACAGTCTTGTGGGCAGTAGCTTAAGGAACATTTTGATGCATAAATCGTCCTTTTATGATGTATGGTTTAGAAGTTATGGCTAAAAAATCAAAAAAATCGCAAAAAACCACGTCAATAACTATGATTCGTAAAAAATTTTAACTAAGATTCTTGAAAAAAAATCAAATTCCAGAAAACTTTTTTCTGAATATGCAGTCTTGTGTATATATGTATTAGAAACAATTTGGTGTATAAATCGTCCTTGTAGGATGTATGGTTTGGGAGTTATGACGGAAAAAGCACATGTTTTTGGCCAGCTTCCACTCCAAAAAGTGTTCTACAACTCCTAAACTACAAGAGATAGAGCAAACGGCATTTGGACAAAGGAGTATTCCTTCTTAAGGACGAGGACCTGGTGCTCATTTTAATGCATGAATCGTCCTTATCTGATATGTAGTTTTTATTTTAGAAAATAAATAAAAAAAATAAAAATTGACAAAAAATTTTTAAAATTATTTTAAGGATACAGTCTTGTGGGCAGTAGCTTAAGGAACATTTTGATGCATAAATCGTCCTTTTATGATGTATGGTTTAGAAGTTATGGCTAAAAAATCAAAAAAATCGCAAAAAACCACGTCAAAAACTATGATTCATGTAAAAAATTTTAACTAAGATTCTTGAAAAAAAATCAAATTCCAGAGAACTTTCTTCTGAATATGCAGTCTTGTGTATATATGTATTAGAAACAATTTGGTATATAAATCGTCCTTGTAGGATGTATGGTTTGGGAGTTATGACGGAAAAAGCACATGTTTTTGGCCAGCTTCCACTCCAAAAAGTGTTCTACAACTCCTAAACTACAAGAGATAGAGCAAACGGCATTTGGACAAAGGAGTATCCCTTCTTAAGGACGAGGACCTGGTGCTCATTTTAATGCATGAATCGTCCTTATCTGATATGTAGTTTTTATTTTAGAAAATAAATAAAAAAAATAAAAATTGACAAAAAAGGGCACATGAAATTAACATGAAATCTAATTTTTAAAATTATTTTAAGGATACAGTCTTGTGGGCAGTAGCTTAAGGAACATTTTGATGCATAAATCGTCCTTTTATGATGTATGGTTTAGAAGTTATGGCTAAAAAATCAAAAAAATCGCAAAAAACCACGTCAAAAACTATGATTCGTAAAAAATTTTAACTAAGATTCTTGAAAAAAAATCAAATTCCAGAAAACTTTTTTCTGAATATGCAGTCTTGTGTATATATGTATTAGAAACAATTTGGTGTATAAATCGTCCTTGTAGGATGTATGGTTTGGGAGTTATGACGGAAAAAGCACATGTTTTTGGCCAGCTTCCACTCCAAAAAGTGTTCTACAACTCCTAAACTACAAGAGATAGAGCAAACGGCATTTGGACAAAGGAGTATTCCTTCTTAAGGACGAGGACCTGGTGCTCATTTTAATGCATGAATCGTCCTTATCTGATATGTAGTTTTTATTTTAGAAAATAAATAAAAAAAATAAAAATTGACAAAAAAGGGCACATGAAATTAACATGAAATCTAATTTTTAAAATTATTTTAAGGATACAGTCTTGTGGGCAGTAGCTTAAGGAACATTTTGATGCATAAATCGTCCTTTTATGATGTATGGTTTAGAAGTTATGGCTAAAAAATCAAAAAAAATCACAAAAAACCACGTCAAAAACTATGATTCATGTAAAAAATTTTAACTAAGATTCTTGAAAAAAAATCAAATTCCAGAGAACTTTCTTCTGAATATGCAGTCTTGTGTATATATATATAAGAAACAATTTGGTGTATAAATCGTCCTTGTAGGATGTATGGTTTGGTAGTTATGACGGAAAAAGCACATGTTTTTGGCCAGCTTCCACTCCAAAAAGTGTTCTACAACTCCTAAACTACAAGAGATAGAGCAAACGGCATTTGGACAAAGGAGTATCCCTTCTTAAGGACGAGGACCTGGTGCTCATTTTAATGCATGAATCGTCCTTATCTGATATGTAGTTTTTATTTTAGAAAATAAATAAAAAAAATAAAAATTGACAAAAAAGGACACATGAAATTAACATGAAATCTAATTTTTAAAATTATTTTAAGGATACAGTCTTGTGGGCAGTAGCTTAAGGAACATTTTGATGCATAAATCGTCCTTTTATGATGTATGGTTTAGAAGTTATGGCTAAAAAATCAAAAAAATCGCAAAAAACCACGTCAAAAACTAAATATGCAGTCTTGTGTATATATGTATTAGAAACAATTTGGTGTATAAATCGTCCTTGTAGGATGTATGGTTTGGGAGTTATGACGGAAAAAGCACATGTTTTTGGCCAGCTTCCACTCCAAAAAGTGTTCTACAACTCCTAAACTACAAGAGATAGAGCAAACGGCATTTGGACAAAGGAGTATCATTTCTTAAGGACGAGGACCTGGTGCTCATTTTAATGCATGAATCGTCCTTATCTGATATGTAGTTTTTATTTTAGAAAATAAATAAAAAAAATAAAAATTGACAAAAAAGGACACATGAAATTAACATGAAATCTAATTTTTAAAATTATTTTAAGGATACAGTCTTGTGGGCAGTAGCTTAAGGAACATTTTGATGCATAAATCGTCCTTTTATGATGTATGGTTTAGAAGTTATGGCTAAAAAATCAAAAAAATCGCAAAAAACCACGTCAAAAACTATGATTCATGTAAAAAATTTTAACTAAGATTCTTGAAAAAAATCAAATTCCAGAAAACTTTCTTCTGAATATGCAGTCTTGTGTATATATGTATTAGAAACAATTTGGTGTATAAATCGTCCTTGTAGGATGTACAGTTTGGGAGTTATGACGGAAAAAGCACATGTTTTTGGCCAGCTACCACTCCAAAAAGTGTTCTACAACTCCTAAACTACAAGAGATAGAGCAAACGGCATTTGGACAAAGGAGTATCCCTTCTTAAGGACGAGGACCTGGTGCTCATTTTAATGCATGAATCGTCCTTATCTGATATGTAGTTTTTATTTTAGAAAATAAATAAAAAAAATAAAAATTGACAAAAAAGGGCACATGAAATTAACATGAAATCTAATTTTTAAAATTATTTTAAGGATACAGTCTTGTGGGCAGTAGCTTAAGGAACATTTTGATGCATAAATCGTCCTTTTATGATGTATGGTTTAGAAGTTATGGCTAAAAAATCAAAAAAATCGCAAAAAAACACGTCAAAAACTATGATTCATGTAAAAAATTTTAACTAAGATTCTTGAAAAAAAATCAAATTCCAGAGAACTTTCTTCTGAATATGCAGTCTTGTGTATATATGTATTAGAAACAATTTGGTGTATAAATCGTCCTTGTAGGATGTATGGTTTGGGAGTTATGACGGAAAAAGCACATGTTTTTGGCCAGCTTCCACTCCAAAAAGTGTTCTACAACTCCTAAACTACAAGAGATAGAGCAAACGGCATTTGGACAAAGGAGTATCCTTTCTTAAGGACGAGGACCTGGTGCTCATTTTAATGCATGAATCGTCCTTATCTGATATGTAGTTTTTATTTTAGAAAATAAATAAAAAAAATAAAAATTGACAAAAAAGGGCACATGAAATTAACATGAAATCTAATTTTTAAAATTATTTTAAGGATACAGTCTTGTGGGCAGTAGCTTAAGGAACATTTTGATGCATAAATCGTCCTTTTATGATGTATGGTTTAGAAGTTATGGCTTAAAAATCAAAAAAATCGCAAAAAACCACGTCAAAAACTATGATTCGTAAAAAATTTTAACTAAGATTCTTGAAAAAAAATCAAATTCCAGAAAACTTTTTTCTGAATATGCAGTCTTGTGTATATATGTATTAGAAACAATTTGGTGTATAAATCGTCCTTGTAGGATGTATGGTTTGGGAGTTATGACGGAAAAAGCACATGTTTTTGGCCAGCTTCCACTCCAAAAAGTGTTCTACAACTCCTAAACTACAAGAGATAGAGCAAACGGCATTTGGACAAAGGAGTATCATTTCTTAAGGACGAGGACCTGGTGCTCATTTTAATGCATGAATCGTCCTTATCTGATATGTAGTTTTTATTTTAGAAAATAAATAAAAAAAATAAAAATTGACAAAAAAGGACACATGAAATTAACATGAAATCTAATTTTTAAAATTATTTTAAGGATACAGTCTTGTGGGCAGTAGCTTAAGGAACATTTTGATGCATAAATCGTCCTTTTATGATGTATGGTTTAGAAGTTATGGCTAAAAAATCAAAAAAATCGCAAAAAACCACGTCAAAAACTATGATTCATGTAAAAAATTTTAACTAAGATTCTTGAAAAAAAATCAAATTCCAGAAAACTTTCTTCTGAATATGCAGTCTTGTGTATATATGTATTAGAAACAATTTGGTGCATAAATCGTCCTTGTAGGATGTACAGTTTGGGAGTTATGACGGAAAAAGCACATGTTTTTGGCCAGCTACCACTCCAAAAAGTGTTCTACAACTCCTAAACTACAAGAGATAGAGCAAACGGCATTTGGACAAAGGAGTATCCCTTCTTAAGGACGAGGACCTGGTGCTCATTTTAATGCATGAATCGTCCTTATCTGATATGTAGTTTTTATTTTAGAAAATAAATAAAAAAAATAAAAATTGACAAAAAAGGGCACATGAAATTAACATGAAATCTAATTTTTAAAATTATTTTAAGGATACAGTCTTGTGGGCAGTAGCTTAAGGAACATTTTGATGCATAAATCGTCCTTTTATGATGTATGGTTTAGAAGTTATGGCTAAAAAATCAAAAAAATCGCAAAAAACCACGTCAAAAACTATGATTCATGTAAAAAATTTTAACTAAGATTCTTGAAAAAAAATCAAATTCCAGAGAACTTTCTTCTGAATATGCAGTCTTGTGTATATATGTATTAGAAACAATTTGGTATATAAATCGTCCTTGTAGGATGTATGGTTTGGGAGTTATGACGGAAAAAGCACATGTTTTTGGCCAGCTTCCACTCCAAAAAGTGTTCTACAACTCCTAAACTACAAGAGATAGAGCAAACGGCATTTGGACAAAGGAGTATCCTTTCTTAAGGACGAGGACCTGGTGCTCATTTTAATGCATGAATCGTCCTTATCTGATATGTAGTTTTTATTTTAGAAAATAAATAAAAAAAATAAAAATTGACAAAAAAGGGCACATGAAATTAACATGAAATCTAATTTTTAAAATTATTTTAAGGATACAGTCTTGTGGGCAGTAGCTTAAGGAACATTTTGATGCATAAATCGTCCTTTTATGATGTATGGTTTAGAAGTTATGGCTAAAAAATCAAAAAAATCGCAAAAAACCACGTCAAAAACTATGATTCATGTAAAAAATTTTAACTAAGATTCTTGAAAAAAAATCAAATTCCAGAGAACTTTCTTCTGAATATGCAGTCTTGTGTATATATGTATTAGAAACAATTTGGTATATAAATCGTCCTTGTAGGATGTATGGTTTGGGAGTTATGACGGAAAAAGCACATGTTTTTGGCCAGCTTCCACTCCAAAAAGTGTTCTACAACTCCTAAACTACAAGAGATAGAGCAAACGGCATTTGGACAAAGGAGTATCCCTTCTTAAGGACGAGGACCTGGTGCTCATTTTAATGCATGAATCGTCCTTATCTGATATGTAGTTTTTATTTTAGAAAATAAATAAAAAAAATAAAAATTGACAAAAAAGGGCACATGAAATTAACATGAAATCTAATTTTTAAAATTATTTTAAGGATACAGTCTTGTGGGCAGTAGCTTAAGGAACATTTTGATGCATAAATCGTCCTTTTATGATGTATGGTTTAGAAGTTATGGCTAAAAAATCAAAAAAAATCACAAAAAACCACGTCAAAAACTATGATTCATGTAAAAAATTTTAACTAAGATTCTTGAAAAAAAATCAAATTCCAGAGAACTTTCTTCTGAATATGCAGTCTTGTGTATATATATATAAGAAACAATTTGGTGTATAAATCGTCCTTGTAGGATGTATGGTTTGGTAGTTATGACGGAAAAAGCACATGTTTTTGGCCAGCTTCCACTCCAAAAAGTGTTCTACAACTCCTAAACTACAAGAGATAGAGCAAACGGCATTTGGACAAAGGAGTATCCCTTCTTAAGGACGAGGACCTGGTGCTCATTTTAATGCATGAATCGTCCTTATCTGATATGTAGTTTTTATTTTAGAAAATAAATAAAAAAAATAAAAATTGACAAAAAAGGGCACATGAAATTAACATGAAATCTAATTTTTAAAATTATTTTAAGGATACAGTCTTGTGGGCAGTAGCTTAAGGAACATTTTGATGCATAAATCGTCCTTTTATGATGTATGGTTTAGAAGTTATGGCTAAAAAATCAAAAAAATCGCAAAAAACCACGTCAAAAACTATGATTCGTAAAAAATTTTAACTAAGATTCTTGAAAAAAAATCAAATTCCAGAAAACTTTCTTCTGAATATGCAGTCTTGTGTATATATGTATTAGAAACAATTTGGTGTATAAATCGTCCTTGTAGGATGTATGGTTTGGGAGTTATGACGGAAAAAGCACATGTTTTTGGCCAGCTACCACTCCAAAAAGTGTTCTACAACTCCTAAACTACAAGAGATAGAGCAAACGGCATTTGGACAAAGGAGTATCCCTTCTTAAGGACGAGGACCTGGTGCTCATTTTAATGCATGAATCGTCCTTATCTGATATGTAGTTTTTATTTTAGAAAATAAATAAAAAAAATAAAAATTGACAAAAAAGGGCACATGAAATTAACATGAAATCTAATTTTTAAAATTATTTTAAGGATACAGTCTTGTGGGCAGTAGCTTAAGGAACATTTTGATGCATAAATCGTCCTTTTATGATGTATGGTTTAGAAGTTATGGCTAAAAAATCAAAAAAATCGCAAAAAACCACGTCAAAAACTATGATTCATGTAAAAAATTTTAACTAAGATTCTTGAAAAAAAATCAAATTCCAGAGAACTTTCTTCTGAATATGCAGTCTTGTGTATATATGTATTAGAAACAATTTGGTATATAAATCGTCCTTGTAGGATGTATGGTTTGGGAGTTATGACGGAAAAAGCACATGTTTTTGGCCAGCTTCCACTCCAAAAAGTGTTCTACAACTCCTAAACTACAAGAGATAGAGCAAACGGCATTTGGACAAAGGAGTATCCCTTCTTAAGGACGAGGACCTGGTGCTCATTTTAATGCATGAATCGTCCTTATCTGATATGTAGTTTTTATTTTAGAAAATAAATAAAAAAAATAAAAATTGACAAAAAAGGGCACATGAAATTAACATGAAATCTAATTTTTAAAATTATTTTAAGGATACAGTCTTGTGGGCAGTAGCTTAAGGAACATTTTGATGCATAAATCGTCCTTTTATGATGTATGGTTTAGAAGTTATGGCTAAAAAATCAAAAAAATCGCAAAAAACCACGTCAAAAACTATGATTCGTAAAAAATTTTAACTAAGATTCTTGAAAAAAAATCAAATTCCAGAGAACTTTCTTCTGAATATGCAGTCTTGTGTATATATGTATTAGAAACAATTTGGTATATAAATCGTCCTTGTAGGATGTATGGTTTGGGAGTTATGACGGAAAAAGCACATGTTTTTGGCCAGCTTCCACTCCAAAAAGTGTTCTACAACTCCTAAACTACAAGAGATAGAGCAAACGGCATTTGGACAAAGGAGTATCCTTTCTTAAGGACGAGGACCTGGTGCTCATTTTAATGCATGAATCGTCCTTATCTGATATGTAGTTTTTATTTTAGAAAATAAATAAAAAAAATAAAAATTGACAAAAAAGGGCACATGAAATTAACATGAAATCTAATTTTTAAAATTATTTTAAGGATACAGTCTTGTGGGCAGTAGCTTAAGGAACATTTTGATGCATAAATCGTCCTTTTATGATGTATGGTTTAGAAGTTATGGCTAAAAAATCAAAAAAATCGCAAAAAACCACGTCAAAAACTATGATTCATGTAAAAAATTTTAACTAAGATTCTTGAAAAAAAATCAAATTCCAGAGAACTTTCTTCTGAATATGCAGTCTTGTGTATATATGTATTAGAAACAATTTGGTATATAAATCGTCCTTGTAGGATGTATGGTTTGGGAGTTATGACGGAAAAAGCACATGTTTTTGGCCAGCTTCCACTCCAAAAAGTGTTCTGCAACTCCTAAACTACAAGAGATAGAGCAAACGGCATTTGGACAAAGGAGTATCCCTTCTTAAGGACAAGGACCTGGCGCTCATTTTAATGCATGAATCGTCCTTATCTGATATGTAGTTTTTATTTTAGAAAATAAATAAAAAAAATAAAAATTGACAAAAAAGGGCACATGAAATTAACATGAAATCTAATTTTTAAAATTATTTTAAGGATACAGTCTTGTGGGCAGTAGCTTAAGGAACATTTTGATGCATAAATCGTCCTTTTATGATGTATGGTTTAGAAGTTATGGCTAAAAAATCAAAAAAAATCACAAAAAACCACGTCAAAAACTATGATTCATGTAAAAAATTTTAACTAAGATTCTTGAAAAAAAATCAAATTCCAGAGAACTTTCTTCTGAATATGCAGTCTTGTGTATATATATATAAGAAACAATTTGGTGTATAAATCGTCCTTGTAGGATGTATGGTTTGGTAGTTATGACGGAAAAAGCACATGTTTTTGGCCAGCTTCCACTCCAAAAAGTGTTCTACAACTCCTAAACTACAAGAGATAGAGCAAACGGCATTTGGACAAAGGAGTATCCCTTCTTAAGGACGAGGACCTGGTGCTCATTTTAATGCATGAATCGTCCTTATCTGATATGTAGTTTTTATTTTAGAAAATAAATAAAAAAAATAAAAATTGACAAAAAAGGGCACATGAAATTAACATGAAATCTAATTTTTAAAATTATTTTAAGGATACAGTCTTGTGGGCAGTAGCTTAAGGAACATTTTGATGCATAAATCGTCCTTTTATGATGTATGGTTTAGAAGTTATGGCTAAAAAATCAAAAAAATCGCAAAAAACCACGTCAAAAACTAAATATGCAGTCTTGTGTATATATGTATTAGAAACAATTTGGTGTATAAATCGTCCTTGTAGGATGTATGGTTTGGGAGTTATGACGGAAAAAGCACATGTTTTTGGCCAGCTTCCACTCCAAAAAGTGTTCTACAACTCCTAAACTACAAGAGATAGAGCAAACGGCATTTGGACAAAGGAGTATCATTTCTTAAGGACGAGGACCTGGTGCTCATTTTAATGCATGAATCGTCCTTATCTGATATGTAGTTTTTATTTTAGAAAATAAATAAAAAAAATAAAAATTGACAAAAAAGGACACATGAAATTAACATGAAATCTAATTTTTAAAATTATTTTAAGGATACAGTCTTGTGGGCAGTAGCTTAAGGAACATTTTGATGCATAAATCGTCCTTTTATGATGTATGGTTTAGAAGTTATGGCTAAAAAATCAAAAAAATCGCAAAAAACCACGTCAAAAACTATGATTCATGTAAAAAATTTTAACTAAGATTCTTGAAAAAAATCAAATTCCAGAAAACTTTCTTCTGAATATGCAGTCTTGTGTATATATGTATTAGAAACAATTTGGTGTATAAATCGTCCTTGTAGGATGTACAGTTTGGGAGTTATGACGGAAAAAGCACATGTTTTTGGCCAGCTACCACTCCAAAAAGTGTTCTACAACTCCTAAACTACAAGAGATAGAGCAAACGGCATTTGGACAAAGGAGTATCCCTTCTTAAGGACGAGGACCTGGTGCTCATTTTAATGCATGAATCGTCCTTATCTGATATGTAGTTTTTATTTTAGAAAATAAATAAAAAAAATAAAAATTGACAAAAAAGGGCACATGAAATTAACATGAAATCTAATTTTTAAAATTATTTTAAGGATACAGTCTTGTGGGCAGTAGCTTAAGGAACATTTTGATGCATAAATCGTCCTTTTATGATGTATGGTTTAGAAGTTATGGCTAAAAAATCAAAAAAATCGCAAAAAAACACGTCAAAAACTATGATTCATGTAAAAAATTTTAACTAAGATTCTTGAAAAAAAATCAAATTCCAGAGAACTTTCTTCTGAATATGCAGTCTTGTGTATATATGTATTAGAAACAATTTGGTGTATAAATCGTCCTTGTAGGATGTATGGTTTGGGAGTTATGACGGAAAAAGCACATGTTTTTGGCCAGCTTCCACTCCAAAAAGTGTTCTACAACTCCTAAACTACAAGAGATAGAGCAAACGGCATTTGGACAAAGGAGTATCCTTTCTTAAGGACGAGGACCTGGTGCTCATTTTAATGCATGAATCGTCCTTATCTGATATGTAGTTTTTATTTTAGAAAATAAATAAAAAAAATAAAAATTGACAAAAAAGGGCACATGAAATTAACATGAAATCTAATTTTTAAAATTATTTTAAGGATACAGTCTTGTGGGCAGTAGCTTAAGGAACATTTTGATGCATAAATCGTCCTTTTATGATGTATGGTTTAGAAGTTATGGCTTAAAAATCAAAAAAATCGCAAAAAACCACGTCAAAAACTATGATTCGTAAAAAATTTTAACTAAGATTCTTGAAAAAAAATCAAATTCCAGAAAACTTTTTTCTGAATATGCAGTCTTGTGTATATATGTATTAGAAACAATTTGGTGTATAAATCGTCCTTGTAGGATGTATGGTTTGGGAGTTATGACGGAAAAAGCACATGTTTTTGGCCAGCTTCCACTCCAAAAAGTGTTCTACAACTCCTAAACTACAAGAGATAGAGCAAACGGCATTTGGACAAAGGAGTATCATTTCTTAAGGACGAGGACCTGGTGCTCATTTTAATGCATGAATCGTCCTTATCTGATATGTAGTTTTTATTTTAGAAAATAAATAAAAAAAATAAAAATTGACAAAAAAGGACACATGAAATTAACATGAAATCTAATTTTTAAAATTATTTTAAGGATACAGTCTTGTGGGCAGTAGCTTAAGGAACATTTTGATGCATAAATCGTCCTTTTATGATGTATGGTTTAGAAGTTATGGCTAAAAAATCAAAAAAATCGCAAAAAACCACGTCAAAAACTATGATTCATGTAAAAAATTTTAACTAAGATTCTTGAAAAAAATCAAATTCCAGAAAACTTTCTTCTGAATATGCAGTCTTGTGTATATATGTATTAGAAACAATTTGGTGTATAAATCGTCCTTGTAGGATGTACAGTTTGGGAGTTATGACGGAAAAAGCACATGTTTTTGGCCAGCTACCACTCCAAAAAGTGTTCTACAACTCCTAAACTACAAGAGATAGAGCAAACGGCATTTGGACAAAGGAGTATCCCTTCTTAAGGACGAGGACCTGGTGCTCATTTTAATGCATGAATTGTCCTTATCTGATATGTAGTTTTTATTTTAGAAAATAAATAAAAAAAAATAAAAATTGACAAAAAAGGGCACATGAAATTAACATGAAATCTAATTTTTAAAATTATTTTAAGGATACAGTCTTGTGGGCAGTAGCTTAAGGAACATTTTGATGCATAAATCGTCCTTTTATGATGTATGGTTTAGAAGTTATGGCTAAAAAATCAAAAAAATCGCAAAAAAACACGTCAAAAACTATGATTCATGTAAAAAATTTTAACTAAGATTCTTGAAAAAAAATCAAATTCCATAGAACTTTCTTCTGAATATGCAGTCTTGTGTATATATGTATTAGAAACAATTTGGTGTATAAATCGTCCTTGTAGGATGTATGGTTTGGGAGTTATGACGGAAAAAGCACATGTTTTTGGCCAGCTTCCACTCCAAAAAGTGTTCTACAACTCCTAAACTACAAGAGATAGAGCAAACGGCATTTGGACAAAGGAGTATCCCTTCTTAAGGACGAGGACCTGGTGCTCATTTTAATGCATGAATCGTCCTTATCTGATATGTAGTTTTTATTTTAGAAAATAAATAAAAAAAATAAAAATTGACAAAAAAGGGCACATGAAATTAACATGAAATCTAATTTTTAAAATTATTTTAAGGATACAGTCTTGTGGGCAGTAGCTTAAGGAACATTTTGATGCATAAATCGTCCTTTTATGATGTATGGTTTAGAAGTTATGGCTAAAAAATCAAAAAAATCGCAAAAAACCACGTCAAAAACTATGATTCGTAAAAAATTTTAACTAAGATTCTTGAAAAAAAATCAAATTCCAGAAAACTTTTTTCTGAATATGCAGTCTTGTGTATATATGTATTAGAAACAATTTGGTGTATAAATCGTCCTTGTAGGATGTATGGTTTGGGAGTTATGACGGAAAAAGCACATGTTTTTGGCCAGCTTCCACTCCAAAAAGTGTTCTACAACTCCTAAACTACAAGAGATAGAGCAAACGGCATTTGGACAAAGGAGTATTTCTTCTTAAGGACGAGGACCTGGTGCTCATTTTAATGCATGAATCGTCCTTATCTGATATGTAGTTTTTATTTTAGAAAATAAATAAAAAAAATAAAAATTGACAAAAAAGGACACATGAAATTAACATGAAATCTAATTTTTAAAATTATTTTAAGGATACAGTCTTGTGGGCAGTAGCTTAAGGAACATTTTGATGCATAAATCGTCCTTTTATGATGTATGGTTTAGAAGTTATGGCTAAAAAATCAAAAAAATCGCAAAAAACCACGTCAAAAACTATGATTCATGTAAAAAATTTTAACTAAGATTCTTGAAAAAAAATCAAATTCCAGAAAACTTTCTTCTGAATATGCAGTCTTGTGTATATATGTATTAGAAACAATTTGGTGCATAAATCGTCCTTGTAGGATGTACAGTTTGGGAGTTATGACGGAAAAAGCACATGTTTTTGGCCAGCTACCACTCCAAAAAGTGTTCTACAACTCCTAAACTACAAGAGATAGAGCAAACGGCATTTGGACAAAGGAGTATCCCTTCTTAAGGACGAGGACCTGGTGCTCATTTTAATGCATGAATCGTCCTTATCTGATATGTAGTTTTTATTTTAGAAAATAAATAAAAAAAATAAAAATTGACAAAAAAGGGCACATGAAATTAACATGAAATCTAATTTTTAAAATTATTTTAAGGATACAGTCTTGTGGGCAGTAGCTTAAGGAACATTTTGATGCATAAATCGTCCTTTTATGATGTATGGTTTAGAAGTTATGGCTAAAAAATCAAAAAAATCGCAAAAAACCACGTCAAAAACTATGATTCATGTAAAAAATTTTAACTAAGATTCTTGAAAAAAAATCAAATTCCAGAGAACTTTCTTCTGAATATGCAGTCTTGTGTATATATGTATTAGAAACAATTTGGTATATAAATCGTCCTTGTAGGATGTATGGTTTGGGAGTTATGACGGAAAAAGCACATGTTTTTGGCCAGCTTCCACTCCAAAAAGTGTTCTACAACTCCTAAACTACAAGAGATAGAGCAAACGGCATTTGGACAAAGGAGTATCCCTTCTTAAGGACGAGGACCTGGTGCTCATTTTAATGCATGAATCGTCCTTATCTGATATGTAGTTTTTATTTTAGAAAATAAATAAAAAAAATAAAAATTGACAAAAAAGGGCACATGAAATTAACATGAAATCTAATTTTTAAAATTATTTTAAGGATACAGTCTTGTGGGCAGTAGCTTAAGGAACATTTTGATGCATAAATCGTCCTTTTATGATGTATGGTTTAGAAGTTATGGCTAAAAAATCAAAAAAATCGCAAAAAACCACGTCAAAAACTATGATTCGTAAAAAATTTTAACTAAGATTCTTGAAAAAAAATCAAATTCCAGAGAACTTTCTTCTGAATATGCAGTCTTGTGTATATATGTATTAGAAACAATTTGGTATATAAATCGTCCTTGTAGGATGTATGGTTTGGGAGTTATGACGGAAAAAGCACATGTTTTTGGCCAGCTTCCACTCCAAAAAGTGTTCTACAACTCCTAAACTACAAGAGATAGAGCAAACGGCATTTGGACAAAGGAGTATCCTTTCTTAAGGACGAGGACCTGGTGCTCATTTTAATGCATGAATCGTCCTTATCTGATATGTAGTTTTTATTTTAGAAAATAAATAAAAAAAATAAAAATTGACAAAAAAGGGCACATGAAATTAACATGAAATCTAATTTTTAAAATTATTTTAAGGATACAGTCTTGTGGGCAGTAGCTTAAGGAACATTTTGATGCATAAATCGTCCTTTTATGATGTATGGTTTAGAAGTTATGGCTAAAAAATCAAAAAAATCGCAAAAAACCACGTCAAAAACTATGATTCATGTAAAAAATTTTAACTAAGATTCTTGAAAAAAAATCAAATTCCAGAAAACTTTCTTCTGAATATGCAGTCTTGTGCATATATGTATTAGAAACAATTTGGTATATAAATCGTCCTTGTAGGATGTATGGTTTGGGAGTTATGACGGAAAAAGCACATGTTTTTGGCCAGCTTCCACTCCAAAAAGTGTTCTACAACTCCTAAACTACAAGAGATAGAGCAAACGGCATTTGGACAAAGGAGTATCCCTTCTTAAGGACGAGGACCTGGTGCTCATTTTAATGCATGAATCGTCCTTATCTGATATGTAGTTTTTATTTTAGAAAATAAATAAAAAAAATAAAAATTGACAAAAAAGGGCACATGAAATTAACATGAAATCTAATTTTTAAAATTATTTTAAGGATACAGTCTTGTGGGCAGTAGCTTAAGGAACATTTTGATGCATAAATCGTCCTTTTATGATGTATGGTTTAGAAGTTATGGCTAAAAAATCAAAAAAATCGCAAAAAACCACGTCAAAAACTATGATTCGTAAAAAATTTTAACTAAGATTCTTGAAAAAAAATCAAATTCCAGAAAACTTTTTTCTGAATATGCAGTCTTGTGTATATATATATAAGAAACAATTTGGTGTATAAATCGTCCTTGTAGGATGTATGGTTTGGTAGTTATGACGGAAAAAGCACATGTTTTTGGCCAGCTTCCACTCCAAAAAGTGTTCTACAACTCCTAAACTACAAGAGATAGAGCAAACGGCATTTGGACAAAGGAGTATCCCTTCTTAAGGACGAGGACCTGGTGCTCATTTTAATGCATGAATCGTCCTTATCTGATATGTAGTTTTTATTTTAGAAAATAAATAAAAAAAATAAAAATTGACAAAAAAGGGCACATGAAATTAACATGAAATCTAATTTTTAAAATTATTTTAAGGATACAGTCTTGTGGGCAGTAGCTTAAGGAACATTTTGATGCATAAATCGTCCTTTTATGATGTATGGTTTAGAAGTTATGGCTAAAAAATCAAAAAAATCGCAAAAAACCACGTCAAAAACTAAATATGCAGTCTTGTGTATATATGTATTAGAAACAATTTGGTGTATAAATCGTCCTTGTAGGATGTATGGTTTGGGAGTTATGACGGAAAAAGCACATGTTTTTGGCCAGCTTCCACTCCAAAAAGTGTTCTACAACTCCTAAACTACAAGAGATAGAGCAAACGGCATTTGGACAAAGGAGTATCCCTTCTTAAGGACGAGGACCTGGTGCTCATTTTAATGCATGAATCGTCCTTATCTGATATGTAGTTTTTATTTTAGAAAATAAATAAAAAAAATAAAAATTGACAAAAAAGGGCACATGAAATTAACATGAAATCTAATTTTTAAAATTATTTTAAGGATACAGTCTTGTGGGCAGTAGCTTAAGGAACATTTTGATGCATAAATCGTCCTTTTATGATGTATGGTTTAGAAGTTATGGCTAAAAAATCAAAAAAATCGCAAAAAACCACGTCAAAAACTATGATTCATGTAAAAAATTTTAACTAAGATTCTTGAAAAAAAATCAAATTCCAGAAAACTTTCTTCTGAATATGCAGTCTTGTGTATATATGTATTAGAAACAATTTGGTGTATAAATCGTCCTTGTAGGATGTACAGTTTGGGAGTTATGACGGAAAAAGCACATGTTTTTGGCCAGCTACCACTCCAAAAAGTGTTCTACAACTCCTAAACTACAAGAGATAGAGCAAACGGCATTTGGACAAAGGAGTATCCCTTCTTAAGGACGAGGACCTGGTGCTCATTTTAATGCATGAATCGTCCTTATCTGATATGTAGTTTTTATTTTAGAAAATAAATAAAAAAAATAAAAATTGACAAAAAAGGGCACATGAAATTAACATGAAATCTAATTTTTAAAATTATTTTAAGGATACAGTCTTGTGGGCAGTAGCTTAAGGAACATTTTGATGCATAAATCGTCCTTTTATGATGTATGGTTTAGAAGTTATGGCTAAAAAATCAAAAAAATCGCAAAAAACCACGTCAAAAACTATGATTCATGTAAAAAATTTTAACTAAGATTCTTGAAAAAAAATCAAATTCCAGAGAACTTTCTTCTGAATATGCAGTCTTGTGTATATATGTATTAGAAACAATTTGGTATATAAATCGTCCTTGTAGGATGTATGGTTTGGGAGTTATGACGGAAAAAGCACATGTTTTTGGCCAGCTTCCACTCCAAAAAGTGTTCTACAACTCCTAAACTACAAGAGATAGAGCAAACGGCATTTGGACAAAGGAGTATCCCTTCTTAAGGACGAGGACCTGGTGCTCATTTTAATGCATGAATCGTCCTTATCTGATATGTAGTTTTTATTTTAGAAAATAAATAAAAAAAATAAAAATTGACAAAAAAGGGCACATGAAATTAACATGAAATCTAATTTTTAAAATTATTTTAAGGATACAGTCTTGTGGGCAGTAGCTTAAGGAACATTTTGATGCATAAATCGTCCTTTTATGATGTATGGTTTAGAAGTTATGGCTAAAAAATCAAAAAAATCGCAAAAAACCACGTCAAAAACTATGATTCGTAAAAAATTTTAACTAAGATTCTTGAAAAAAAATCAAATTCCAGAGAACTTTCTTCTGAATATGCAGTCTTGTGTATATATGTATTAGAAACAATTTGGTATATAAATCGTCCTTGTAGGATGTATGGTTTGGGAGTTATGACGGAAAAAGCACATGTTTTTGGCCAGCTTCCACTCCAAAAAGTGTTCTACAACTCCTAAACTACAAGAGATAGAGCAAACGGCATTTGGACAAAGGAGTATCCTTTCTTAAGGACGAGGACCTGGTGCTCATTTTAATGCATGAATCGTCCTTATCTGATATGTAGTTTTTATTTTAGAAAATAAATAAAAAAAATAAAAATTGACAAAAAAGGGCACATGAAATTAACATGAAATCTAATTTTTAAAATTATTTTAAGGATACAGTCTTGTGGGCAGTAGCTTAAGGAACATTTTGATGCATAAATCGTCCTTTTATGATGTATGGTTTAGAAGTTATGGCTAAAAAATCAAAAAAATCGCAAAAAACCACGTCAAAAACTATGATTCATGTAAAAAATTTTAACTAAGATTCTTGAAAAAAAATCAAATTCCAGAAAACTTTCTTCTGAATATGCAGTCTTGTGCATATATGTATTAGAAACAATTTGGTATATAAATCGTCCTTGTAGGATGTATGGTTTGGGAGTTATGACGGAAAAAGCACATGTTTTTGGCCAGCTTCCACTCCAAAAAGTGTTCTACAACTCCTAAACTACAAGAGATAGAGCAAACGGCATTTGGACAAAGGAGTATCCCTTCTTAAGGACGAGGACCTGGTGCTCATTTTAATGCATGAATCGTCCTTATCTGATATGTAGTTTTTATTTTAGAAAATAAATAAAAAAAATAAAAATTGACAAAAAAGGGCACATGAAATTAACATGAAATCTAATTTTTAAAATTATTTTAAGGATACAGTCTTGTGGGCAGTAGCTTAAGGAACATTTTGATGCATAAATCGTCCTTTTATGATGTATGGTTTAGAAGTTATGGCTAAAAAATCAAAAAAATCGCAAAAAACCACGTCAAAAACTATGATTCGTAAAAAATTTTAACTAAGATTCTTGAAAAAAAATCAAATTCCAGAAAACTTTTTTCTGAATATGCAGTCTTGTGTATATATATATAAGAAACAATTTGGTGTATAAATCGTCCTTGTAGGATGTATGGTTTGGTAGTTATGACGGAAAAAGCACATGTTTTTGGCCAGCTTCCACTCCAAAAAGTGTTCTACAACTCCTAAACTACAAGAGATAGAGCAAACGGCATTTGGACAAAGGAGTATCCCTTCTTAAGGACGAGGACCTGGTGCTCATTTTAATGCATGAATCGTCCTTATCTGATATGTAGTTTTTATTTTAGAAAATAAATAAAAAAAATAAAAATTGACAAAAAAGGGCACATGAAATTAACATGAAATCTAATTTTTAAAATTATTTTAAGGATACAGTCTTGTGGGCAGTAGCTTAAGGAACATTTTGATGCATAAATCGTCCTTTTATGATGTATGGTTTAGAAGTTATGGCTAAAAAATCAAAAAAATCGCAAAAAACCACGTCAAAAACTAAATATGCAGTCTTGTGTATATATGTATTAGAAACAATTTGGTGTATAAATCGTCCTTGTAGGATGTATGGTTTGGGAGTTATGACGGAAAAAGCACATGTTTTTGGCCAGCTTCCACTCCAAAAAGTGTTCTACAACTCCTAAACTACAAGAGATAGAGCAAACGGCATTTGGACAAAGGAGTATCATTTCTTAAGGACGAGGACCTGGTGCTCATTTTAATGCATGAATCGTCCTTATCTGATATGTAGTTTTTATTTTAGAAAATAAATAAAAAAAATAAAAATTGACAAAAAAGGACACATGAAATTAACATGAAATCTAATTTTTAAAATTATTTTAAGGATACAGTCTTGTGGGCAGTAGCTTAAGGAACATTTTGATGCATAAATCGTCCTTTTATGATGTATGGTTTAGAAGTTATGGCTAAAAAATCAAAAAAATCGCAAAAAACCACGTCAAAAACTATGATTCATGTAAAAAATTTTAACTAAGATTCTTGAAAAAAATCAAATTCCAGAAAACTTTCTTCTGAATATGCAGTCTTGTGTATATATGTATTAGAAACAATTTGGTGTATAAATCGTCCTTGTAGGATGTACAGTTTGGGAGTTATGACGGAAAAAGCACATGTTTTTGGCCAGCTACCACTCCAAAAAGTGTTCTACAACTCCTAAACTACAAGAGATAGAGCAAACGGCATTTGGACAAAGGAGTATCCCTTCTTAAGGACGAGGACCTGGTGCTCATTTTAATGCATGAATCGTCCTTATCTGATATGTAGTTTTTATTTTAGAAAATAAATAAAAAAAATAAAAATTGACAAAAAAGGGCACATGAAATTAACATGAAATCTAATTTTTAAAATTATTTTAAGGATACAGTCTTGTGGGCAGTAGCTTAAGGAACATTTTGATGCATAAATCGTCCTTTTATGATGTATGGTTTAGAAGTTATGGCTAAAAAATCAAAAAAATCGCAAAAAAACACGTCAAAAACTATGATTCATGTAAAAAATTTTAACTAAGATTCTTGAAAAAAAATCAAATTCCATAGAACTTTCTTCTGAATATGCAGTCTTGTGTATATATGTATTAGAAACAATTTGGTGTATAAATCGTCCTTGTAGGATGTATGGTTTGGGAGTTATGACGGAAAAAGCACATGTTTTTGGCCAGCTTCCACTCCAAAAAGTGTTCTACAACTCCTAAACTACAAGAGATAGAGCAAACGGCATTTGGACAAAGGAGTATCCCTTCTTAAGGACGAGGACCTGGTGCTCATTTTAATGCATGAATCGTCCTTATCTGATATGTAGTTTTTATTTTAGAAAATAAATAAAAAAAATAAAAATTGACAAAAAAGGGCACATGAAATTAACATGAAATCTAATTTTTAAAATTATTTTAAGGATACAGTCTTGTGGGCAGTAGCTTAAGGAACATTTTGATGCATAAATCGTCCTTTTATGATGTATGGTTTAGAAGTTATGGCTAAAAAATCAAAAAAATCGCAAAAAACCACGTCAAAAACTATGATTCGTAAAAAATTTTAACTAAGATTCTTGAAAAAAAATCAAATTCCAGAAAACTTTTTTCTGAATATGCAGTCTTGTGTATATATGTATTAGAAACAATTTGGTGTATAAATCGTCCTTGTAGGATGTATGGTTTGGGAGTTATGACGGAAAAAGCACATGTTTTTGGCCAGCTTCCACTCCAAAAAGTGTTCTACAACTCCTAAACTACAAGAGATAGAGCAAACGGCATTTGGACAAAGGAGTATTCCTTCTTAAGGACGAGGACCTGGTGCTCATTTTAATGCATGAATCGTCCTTATCTGATATGTAGTTTTTATTTTAGAAAATAAATAAAAAAAATAAAAATTGACAAAAAAGGACACATGAAATTAACATGAAATCTAATTTTTAAAATTATTTTAAGGATACAGTCTTGTGGGCAGTAGCTTAAGGAACATTTTGATGCATAAATCGTCCTTTTATGATGTATGGTTTAGAAGTTATGGCTAAAAAATCAAAAAAATCGCAAAAAACCACGTCAAAAACTATGATTCATGTAAAAAATTTTAACTAAGATTCTTGAAAAAAAATCAAATTCCAGAAAACTTTCTTCTGAATATGCAGTCTTGTGTATATATGTATTAGAAACAATTTGGTGTATAAATCGTCCTTGTAGGATGTACAGTTTGGGAGTTATGACGGAAAAAGCACATGTTTTTGGCCAGCTACCACTCCAAAAAGTGTTCTACAACTCCTAAACTACAAGAGATAGAGCAAACGGCATTTGGACAAAGGAGTATCCCTTCTTAAGGACGAGGACCTGGTGCTCATTTTAATGCATGAATCGTCCTTATCTGATATGTAGTTTTTATTTTAGAAAATAAATAAAAAAAATAAAAATTGACAAAAAAGGGCACATGAAATTAACATGAAATCTAATTTTTAAAATTATTTTAAGGATACAGTCTTGTGGGCAGTAGCTTAAGGAACATTTTGATGCATAAATCGTCCTTTTATGATGTATGGTTTAGAAGTTATGGCTAAAAAATCAAAAAAATCGCAAAAAACCACGTCAAAAACTATGATTCATGTAAAAAATTTTAACTAAGATTCTTGAAAAAAAATCAAATTCCAGAGAACTTTCTTCTGAATATGCAGTCTTGTGTATATATGTATTAGAAACAATTTGGTATATAAATCGTCCTTGTAGGATGTATGGTTTGGGAGTTATGACGGAAAAAGCACAAGTTTTTGGCCAGCTTCCACTCCAAAAAGTGTTCTACAACTCCTAAACTACAAGAGATAGAGCAAACGGCATTTGGACAAAGGAGTATCCCTTCTTAAGGACGAGGACCTGGTGCTCATTTTAATGCATGAATCGTCCTTATCTGATATGTAGTTTTTATTTTAGAAAATAAATAAAAAAAATAAAAATTGACAAAAAAGGGCACATGAAATTAACATGAAATCTAATTTTTAAAATTATTTTAAGGATACAGTCTTGTGGGCAGTAGCTTAAGGAACATTTTGATGCATAAATCGTCCTTTTATGATGTATGGTTTAGAAGTTATGGCTAAAAAATCAAAAAAATCGCAAAAAACCACGTCAAAAACTATGATTCGTAAAAAATTTTAACTAAGATTCTTGAAAAAAAATCAAATTCCAGAGAACTTTCTTCTGAATATGCAGTCTTGTGTATATATGTATTAGAAACAATTTGGTATATAAATCGTCCTTGTAGGATGTATGGTTTGGGAGTTATGACGGAAAAAGCACATGTTTTTGGCCAGCTTCCACTCCAAAAAGTGTTCTACAACTCCTAAACTACAAGAGATAGAGCAAACGGCATTTGGACAAAGGAGTATCCTTTCTTAAGGACGAGGACCTGGTGCTCATTTTAATGCATGAATCGTCCTTATCTGATATGTAGTTTTTATTTTAGAAAATAAATAAAAAAAATAAAAATTGACAAAAAAGGGCACATGAAATTAACATGAAATCTAATTTTTAAAATTATTTTAAGGATACAGTCTTGTGGGCAGTAGCTTAAGGAACATTTTGATGCATAAATCGTCCTTTTATGATGTATGGTTTAGAAGTTATGGCTAAAAAATCAAAAAAATCGCAAAAAACCACGTCAAAAACTATGATTCATGTAAAAAATTTTAACTAAGATTCTTGAAAAAAAATCAAATTCCAGAGAACTTTCTTCTGAATATGCAGTCTTGTGTATATATGTATTAGAAACAATTTGGTATATAAATCGTCCTTGTAGGATGTATGGTTTGGGAGTTATGACGGAAAAAGCACATGTTTTTGGCCAGCTTCCACTCCAAAAAGTGTTCTACAACTCCTAAACTACAAGAGATAGAGCAAACGGCATTTGGACAAAGGAGTATCCCTTCTTAAGGACGAGGACCTGGTGCTCATTTTAATGCATGAATCGTCCTTATCTGATATGTAGTTTTTATTTTAGAAAATAAATAAAAAAAATAAAAATTGACAAAAAAGGGCACATGAAATTAACATGAAATCTAATTTTTAAAATTATTTTAAGGATACAGTCTTGTGGGCAGTAGCTTAAGGAACATTTTGATGCATAAATCGTCCTTTTATGATGTATGGTTTAGAAGTTATGGCTAAAAAATCAAAAAAATCGCAAAAAACCACGTCAAAAACTATGATTCGTAAAAAATTTTAACTAAGATTCTTGAAAAAAAATCAAATTCCAGAAAACTTTTTTCTGAATATGCAGTCTTGTGTATATATGTATTAGAAACAATTTGGTGTATAAATCGTCCTTGTAGGATGTATGGTTTGGGAGTTATGACGGAAAAAGCACATGTTTTTGGCCAGCTTCCACTCCAAAAAGTGTTCTACAACTCCTAAACTACAAGAGATAGAGCAAACGGCATTTGGACAAAGGAGTATTCCTTCTTAAGGACGAGGACCTGGTGCTCATTTTAATGCATGAATCGTCCTTATCTGATATGTAGTTTTTATTTTAGAAAATAAATAAAAAAAATAAAAATTGACAAAAAAGGGCACATGAAATTAACATGAAATCTAATTTTTAAAATTATTTTAAGGATACAGTCTTGTGGGCAGTAGCTTAAGGAACATTTTGATGCATAAATCGTCCTTTTATGATGTATGGTTTAGAAGTTATGGCTAAAAAATCAAAAAAATCACAAAAAACCACGTCAAAAACTATGATTCATGTAAAAAATTTTAACTAAGATTCTTGAAAAAAAATCAAATTCCAGAGAACTTTCTTCTGAATATGCAGTCTTGTGTATATATATATAAGAAACAATTTGGTGTATAAATCGTCCTTGTAGGATGTATGGTTTGGTAGTTATGACGGAAAAAGCACATGTTTTTGGCCAGCTTCCACTCCAAAAAGTGTTCTACAACTCCTAAACTACAAGAGATAGAGCAAACGGCATTTGGACAAAGGAGTATCCCTTCTTAAGGACGAGGACCTGGTGCTCATTTTAATGCATGAATCGTCCTTATCTGATATGTAGTTTTTATTTTAGAAAATAAATAAAAAAAATAAAAATTGACAAAAAAGGACACATGAAATTAACATGAAATCTAATTTTTAAAATTATTTTAAGGATACAGTCTTGTGGGCAGTAGCTTAAGGAACATTTTGATGCATAAATCGTCCTTTTATGATGTATGGTTTAGAAGTTATGGCTAAAAAATCAAAAAAATCGCAAAAAACCACGTCAAAAACTATGATTCATGTAAAAAATTTTAACTAAGATTCTTGAAAAAAATCAAATTCCAGAAAACTTTCTTCTGAATATGCAGTCTTGTGTATATATGTATTAGAAACAATTTGGTGTATAAATCGTCCTTGTAGGATGTACAGTTTGGGAGTTATGACGGAAAAAGCACATGTTTTTGGCCAGCTACCACTCCAAAAAGTGTTCTACAACTCCTAAACTACAAGAGATAGAGCAAACGGCATTTGGACAAAGGAGTATCCCTTCTTAAGGACGAGGACCTGGTGCTCATTTTAATGCATGAATCGTCCTTATCTGATATGTAGTTTTTATTTTAGAAAATAAATAAAAAAAATAAAAATTGACAAAAAAGGGCACATGAAATTAACATGAAATCTAATTTTTAAAATTATTTTAAGGATACAGTCTTGTGGGCAGTAGCTTAAGGAACATTTTGATGCATAAATCGTCCTTTTATGATGTATGGTTTAGAAGTTATGGCTAAAAAATCAAAAAAATCGCAAAAAAACACGTCAAAAACTATGATTCATGTAAAAAATTTTAACTAAGATTCTTGAAAAAAAATCAAATTCCAGAGAACTTTCTTCTGAATATGCAGTCTTGTGTATATATGTATTAGAAACAATTTGGTGTATAAATCGTCCTTGTAGGATGTATGGTTTGGGAGTTATGACGGAAAAAGCACATGTTTTTGGCCAGCTTCCACTCCAAAAAGTGTTCTACAACTCCTAAACTACAAGAGATAGAGCAAACGGCATTTGGACAAAAGAGTATCCCTTCTTAAGGACGAGGACCTGGTGCTCATTTTAATGCATGAATCGTCCTTATCTGATATGTAGTTTTTATTTTAGAAAATAAATAAAAAAAATAAAAATTGACAAAAAAGGGCACATGAAATTAACATGAAATCTAATTTTTAAAATTATTTTAAGGATACAGTCTTGTGGGCAGTAGCTTAAGGAACATTTTGATGCATAAATCGTCCTTTTATGATGTATGGTTTAGAAGTTATGGCTAAAAAATCAAAAAAATCGCAAAAAACCACGTCAAAAACTATGATTTGTAAAAAATTTTAACTAAGATTCTTGAAAAAAAATCAAATTCCAGAGAACTTTCTTCTGAATATGCAGTCTTGTGTATATATGTATTAGAAACAATTTGGTGTATAAATCGTCCTTGTAGGATGTATGGTTTGGGAGTTATGACGGAAAAAGCACATGTTTTTGGCCAGCTTCCACTCCAAAAAGTGTTCTACAACTCCTAAACTACAAGAGATAGAGCAAACGGCATTTGGACAAAGGAGTATTCCTTCTTAAGGACGAGGACCTGGTGCTCATTTTAATGCATGAATCGTCCTTATCTGATATGTAGTTTTTATTTTAGAAAATAAATAAAAAAAATAAAAATTGACAAAAAAGGACACATGAAATTAACATGAAATCTAATTTTTAAAATTATTTTAAGGATACAGTCTTGTGGGCAGTAGCTTAAGGAACATTTTGATGCATAAATCGTCCTTTTATGATGTATGGTTTAGAAGTTATGGCTAAAAAATCAAAAAAATCGCAAAAAACCACGTCAAAAACTATGATTCATGTAAAAAATTTTAACTAAGATTCTTGAAAAAAAATCAAATTCCAGAAAACTTTCTTCTGAATATGCAGTCTTGTGTATATATGTATTAGAAACAATTTGGTGTATAAATCGTCCTTGTAGGATGTACAGTTTGGGAGTTATGACGGAAAAAGCACATGTTTTTGGCCAGCTACCACTCCAAAAAGTGTTCTACAACTCCTAAACTACAAGAGATAGAGCAAACGGCATTTGGACAAAGGAGTATCCCTTCTTAAGGACGAGGACCTGGTGCTCATTTTAATGCATGAATCGTCCTTATCTGATATGTAGTTTTTATTTTAGAAAATAAATAAAAAAAATAAAAATTGACAAAAAAGGGCACATGAAATTAACATGAAATCTAATTTTTAAAATTATTTTAAGGATACAGTCTTGTGGGCAGTAGCTTAAGGAACATTTTGATGCATAAATCGTCCTTTTATGATGTATGGTTTAGAAGTTATGGCTAAAAAATCAAAAAAATCACAAAAAACCACGTCAAAAACTATGATTCATGTAAAAAATTTTAACTAAGATTCTTGAAAAAAAATCAAATTCCAGAGAACTTTCTTCTGAATATGCAGTCTTGTGTATATATGTATAAGAAACAATTTGGTGTATAAATCGTCCTTGTAGGATGTATGGTTTGGGAGTTATGACGGAAAAAGCACATGTTTTTGGCCAGCTTCCACTCCAAAAAGTGTTCTACAACTCCTAAACTACAAGAGATAGAGCAAACGGCATTTGGACAAAGGAGTATCCCTTCTTAAGGACGAGGACCTGGTGCTCATTTTAATGCATGAATCGTCCTTATCTGATATGTAGTTTTTATTTTAGAAAATAAATAAAAAAAATAAAAATTGACAAAAAAGGACACATGAAATTAACATGAAATCTAATTTTTAAAATTATTTTAAGGATACAGTCTTGTGGGCAGTAGCTTAAGGAACATTTTGATGCATAAATCGTCCTTTTATGATGTATGGTTTAGAAGTTATGGCTAAAAAATCAAAAAAATCGCAAAAAACCACGTCAAAAACTATGATTCATGTAAAAAATTTTAACTAAGATTCTTGAAAAAAAATCAAATTCCAGAAAACTTTCTTCTGAAAATGCAGTCTTGTGTATATATGTATTAGAAACAATTTGGTGTATAAATCGTCCTTGTAGGATGTACAGTTTGGGAGTTATGACGGAAAAAGCACATGTTTTTGGCCAGCTACCACTCCAAAAAGTGTTCTACAACTCCTAAACTACAAGAGATAGAGCAAACGGCATTTGGACAAAGGAGTATCCCTTCTTAAGGACGAGGACCTGGTGCTCATTTTAATGCATGAATCGTCCTTATCTGATATGTAGTTTTTATTTTAGAAAATAAATAAAAAAAATAAAAATTGACAAAAAAGGGCACATGAAATTAACATGAAATCTAATTTTTAAAATTATTTTAAGGATACAGTCTTGTGGGCAGTAGCTTAAGGAACATTTTGATGCATAAATCGTCCTTTTATGATGTATGGTTTAGAAGTTATGGCTAAAAAATCAAAAAAATCGCAAAAAACCACGTCAAAAACTATGATTCGTAAAAAATTTTAACTAAGATTCTTGAAAAAAAATCAAATTCCAGAGAACTTTCTTCTGAATATGCAGTCTTGTGTATATATGTATTAGAAACAATTTGGTGTATAAATCGTCCTTGTAGGATGTATGGTTTGGGAGTTATGACGGAAAAAGCACATGTTTTTGGCCAGCTTCCACTCCAAAAAGTGTTCTACAACTCCTAAACTACAAGAGATAGAGCAAACGGCATTTGGACAAAGGAGTATCATTTCTTAAGGACGAGGACCTGGTGCTCATTTTAATGCATGAATCGTCCTTATCTGATATGTAGTTTTTATTTTAGAAAATAAATAAAAAAAATAAAAATTGACAAAAAAGGACACATGAAATTAACATGTAATCTAATTTTTAAAATTATTTTAAGGATACAGTCTTGTGGGCAGTAGCTTAAGGAACATTTTGATGCATAAATCGTCCTTTTATGATGTATGGTTTAGAAGATATGGCTAAAAAATCAAAAAAATCGCAAAAAACCACGTCAAAAACTATGATTCATGTAAAAAATTTTAACTAAGATTCTTGAAAAAAAATCAAATTCCAGAGAACTTTCTTCTGAATATGCAGTCTTGTGTATATATGTATTAGAAACAATTTGGTGTATAAATCGTCCTTGTAGGATGTACAGTTTGGGAGTTATGACGGAAAAAGCACATGTTTTTGGCCAGCTACCACTCCAAAAAGTGTTCTACAACTCCTAAACTACAAGAGATAGAGCAAACGGCATTTGGACAAAGGAGTATCCCTTCTTAAGGACGAGGACCTGGTGCTCATTTTAATGCATGAATCGTCCTTATCTGATATGTAGTTTTTATTTTAGAAAATAAATAAAAAAAATAAAAATTGACAAAAAAGGGCACATGAAATTAACATGAAATCTAATTTTTAAAATTATTTTAAGGATACAGTCTTGTGGGTAGTAGCTTAAGGAACATTTTGATGCATAAATCGTCCTTTTATGATGTATGGTTTAGAAGTTATGGCTAAAAAATCAAAAAAATCGCAAAAAACCACGTCAAAAACTATGATTCATGTAAAAAATTTTAACTAAGATTCTTGAAAAAAAATCAAATTCCAGAGAACTTTCTTCTGAATATGCAGTCTTGTGTATATATGTATTAGAAACAATTTGGTGTATAAATCGTCCTTGTAGGATGTATGGTTTGGGAGTTATGACGGAAAAAGCACATGTTTTTGGCCAGCTTCCACTCCAAAAAGTGTTCTACAACTCCTAAACTACAAGAGATAGAGCAAACGGCATTTGGACAAAGGAGTATCATTTCTTAAGGACGAGGACCTGGTGCTCATTTTAATGCATGAATCGTCCTTATCTGATATGTAGTTTTTATTTTAGAAAATAAATAAAAAAAATAAAAATTGACAAAAAAGGACACATGAAATTAACATGTAATCTAATTTTTAAAATTATTTTAAGGATACAGTCTGGTGGGCAGTAGCTTAAGGAACATTTTGATGCATAAATCGTCCTTTTATGATGTATGGTTTAGAAGATAAGGCTAAAAAATCAAAAAAATCGCAAAAAACCACGTCAAAAACTATGATTCATGTAAAAAATTTTAACTAAGATTCTTGAAAAAAAATCAAATTCCAGAAAACTTTCTTCTGAATATGCAGTCTTGTGTATATATGTATTAGAAACAATTTGGTGTATAAATCGTCCTTGTAGGATGTATGGTTTGGGAGTTATGACGGAAAAAGCACATGTTTTTGGCCAGCTTCCACTCCAAAAAGTGTTCTACAACTCCTAAACTACAAGAGATAGAGCAAACGGCATTTGGACAAAGGAGTATCCCTTCTTAAGGACGAGGACCTGGTGCTCATTTTAATGCATGAATCGTCCTTATCTGATATGTAGTTTTTATTTTAGAAAATAAATAAAAAAAATAAAAATTGACAAAAAAGGGCACATGAAATTAACATGAAATCTAATTTTTAAAATTATTTTAAGGATACAGTCTTATGGGCAGTAGCTTAAGGAACATTTTGATGCATAAATCGTCCTTTTATGATGTATGGTTTAGAAGTTATGGCTAAAAAATCAAAAAAATCGCAAAAAACCACGTCAAAAACTATGATTCATGTAAAAAATTTTAACTAAGATTCTTGAAAAAAAATCAAATTCCAGAGAACTTTCTTCTGAATATGCAGTCTTGTGTATATATGTATTAGAAACAATTTGGTGTATAAATCGTCCTTGTAGGATGTACAGTTTGGGAGTTATGACGGAAAAAGCACATGTTTTTGGCCAGCTACCACTCCAAAAAGTGTTCTACAACTCCTAAACTACAAGAGATAGAGCAAACGGCATTTGGACAAAGGAGTATCCCTTCTTAAGGACGAGGACCTGGTGCTCATTTTAATGCATGAATCGTCCTTATCTGATATGTAGTTTTTATTTTAGAAAATAAATAAAAAAAATAAAAATTGACAAAAAAGGACACATGAAATTAACATGAAATCTAATTTTTAAAATTATTTTAAGGATACAGTCTTGTGGGTAGTAGCTTAAGGAACATTTTGATGCATAAATCGTCCTTTTATGATGTATGGTTTAGAAGTTATGGCTAAAAAATCAAAAAAATCGCAAAAAACCACGTCAAAAACTATGATTCATGTAAAAAATTTTAACTAAGATTCTTGAAAAAAAATCAAATTCCAGAGAACTTTCTTCTGAATATGCAGTCTTGTGTATATATGTATTAGAAACAATTTGGTGTATAAATCGTCCTTGTAGGATGTATGGTTTGGGAGTTATGACGGAAAAAGCACATGTTTTTGGCCAGCTTCCACTCCAAAAAGTGTTCTACAACTCCTAAACTACAAGAGATAGAGCAAACGGCATTTGGACAAAGGAGTATCATTTCTTAAGGACGAGGACCTGGTGCTCATTTTAATGCATGAATCGTCCTTATCTGATATGTAGTTTTTATTTTAGAAAATAAATAAAAAAAATAAAAATTGACAAAAAAGGACACATGAAATTAACATGTAATCTAATTTTTAAAATTATTTTAAGGATACAGTCTTGTGGGCAGTAGCTTAAGGAACATTTTGATGCATAAATCGTCCTTTTATGATGTATGGTTTAGAAGATATGGCTAAAAAATCAAAAAAATCGCAAAAAACCACGTCAAAAACTATGATTCATGTAAAAAATTTTAACTAAGATTCTTGAAAAAAAATCAAATTCCAGAAAACTTTTTTCTGAATATGCAGTCTTGTGTATATATGTATTAGAAACAATTTGGTGTATAAATCGTCCTTGTAGGATGTACAGTTTGGGAGTTATGACGGAAAAAGCACATGTTTTTGGCCAGCTACCACTCCAAAAAGTGTTCTACAACTCCTAAACTACAAGAGATAGAGCAAACGGCATTTGGACAAAGGAGTATCCCTTCTTAAGGACGAGGACCTGGTGCTCATTTTAATGCATGAATCGTCCTTATCTGATATGTAGTTTTTATTTTAGAAAATAAATAAAAAAAATAAAAATTGAAAAAAAAGGGCACATGAAATTAACATGAAATCTAATTTTTAAAATTATTTTAAGGATACAGTCTTGTGGGCAGTAGCTTAAGGAACATTTTGATGCATAAATCGTCCTTTTATGATGTATGGTTTAGAAGTTATGGCTAAAAAATCAAAAAAATCGCAAAAAACCACGTCAAAAACTATGATTCATGTAAAAAATTTTAACTAAGATTCTTGAAAAAAAATCAAATTCCAGAGAACTTTCTTCTGAATATGCAGTCTTGTGTATATATGTATTAGAAACAATTTGGTATATAAATCGTCCTTGTAGGATGTATGGTTTGGGAGTTATGACGGAAAAAGCACATGTTTTTGGCCAGCTTCCACTCCAAAAAGTGTTCTACAACTCCTAAACTACAAGAGATAGAGCAAACGGCATTTGGACAAAGGAGTATCCGTTCTTAAGGACGAGGACCTGGTGCTCATTTTAATGCATGAATCGTCCTTATCTGATATGTAGTTTTTATTTTAGAAAATAAATAAAAAAAATAAAAATTGACAAAAAAGGGCACATGAAATTAACATGAAATCTAATTTTTAAAATTATTTTAAGGATACAGTCTTGTGGGCAGTAGCTTAAGGAACATTTTGATGCATAAATCGTCCTTTTATGATGTATGGTTTAGAAGTTATGGCTAAAAAATCAAAAAAATCGCAAAAAACCACGTCAAAAACTATGATTCGTAAAAAATTTTAACTAAGATTCTTGAAAAAAAATCAAATTCCAGAAAACTTTTTTCTGAATATGCAGTCTTGTGTATATATGTATTAGAAACAATTTGGTGTATAAATCGTCCTTGTAGGATGTATGGTTTGGGAGTTATGACGGAAAAAGCACATGTTTTTGGCCAGCTTCCACTCCAAAAAGTGTTCTACAACTCCTAAACTACAAGAGATAGAGCAAACGGCATTTGGACAAAGGAGTATTCCTTCTTAAGGACGAGGACCTGGTGCTCATTTTAATGCATGAATCGTCCTTATCTGATATGTAGTTTTTATTTTAGAAAATAAATAAAAAAAATAAAAATTGAAAAAAAAGGGCACATGAAATTAACATGAAATCTAATTTTTAAAATTATTTTAAGGATACAGTCTTGTGGGCAGTAGCTTAAGGAACATTTTGATGCATAAATCGTCCTTTTATGATGTATGGTTTAGAAGTTATGGCTAAAAAATCAAAAAAATCGCAAAAAACCACGTCAAAAACTATGATTCATGTAAAAAATTTTAACTAAGATTCTTGAAAAAAAATCAAATTCCAGAGAACTTTCTTCTGAATATGCAGTCTTGTGTATATATGTATTAGAAACAATTTGGTATATAAATCGTCCTTGTAGGATGTATGGTTTGGGAGTTATGACGGAAAAAGCACATGTTTTTGGCCAGCTTCCACTCCAAAAAGTGTTCTACAACTCCTAAACTACAAGAGATAGAGCAAACGGCATTTGGACAAAGGAGTATCCCTTCTTAAGGACGAGGACCTGGTGCTCATTTTAATGCATGAATCGTCCTTATCTGATATGTAGTTTTTATTTTAGAAAATAAATAAAAAAAATAAAAATTGACAAAAAAGGGCACATGAAATTAACATGAAATCTAATTTTTAAAATTATTTTAAGGATACAGTCTTGTGGGCAGTAGCTTAAGGAACATTTTGATGCATAAATCGTCCTTTTATGATGTATGGTTTAGAAGTTATGGCTAAAAAATCAAAAAAATCGCAAAAAACCACGTCAAAAACTATGATTCGTAAAAAATTTTAACTAAGATTCTTGAAAAAAAATCAAATTCCAGAAAACTTTTTTCTGAATATGCAGTCTTGTGTATATATGTATTAGAAACAATTTGGTGTATAAATCGTCCTTGTAGGATGTATGGTTTGGGAGTTATGACGGAAAAAGCACATGTTTTTGGCCAGCTTCCACTCCAAAAAGTGTTCTACAACTCCTAAACTACAAGAGATAGAGCAAACGGCATTTGGACAAAGGAGTATTCCTTCTTAAGGACGAGGACCTGGTGCTCATTTTAATGCATGAATCGTCCTTATCTGATATGTAGTTTTTATTTTAGAAAATAAATAAAAAAAATAAAAATTGACAAAAAAGGGCACATGAAATTAACATGAAATCTAATTTTTAAAATTATTTTAAGGATACAGTCTTGTGGGCAGTAGCTTAAGGAACATTTTGATGCATAAATCGTCCTTTTATGATGTATGGTTTAGAAGTTATGGCTAAAAAATCAAAAAAATCACAAAAAAACCACGTCAAAAACTATGATTCATGTAAAAAATTTTAACTAAGATTCTTGAAAAAAAATCAAATTCCAGAGAACTTTCTTCTGAATATGCAGTCTTGTGTATATATATATAAGAAACAATTTGGTGTATAAATCGTCCTTGTAGGATGTATGGTTTGGGAGTTATGACGGAAAAAGCACATGTTTTTGGCCAGCTTCCACTCCAAAAAGTGTTCTACAACTCCTAAACTACAAGAGATAGAGCAAACGGCATTTGGACAAAGGAGTATCCCTTCTTAAGGACGAGGACCTGGTGCTCATTTTAATGCATGAATCGTCCTTATCTGATGTGTAGTTTTTATTTTAGAAAATAAATAAAAAAAATAAAAATTGACAAAAAAGGACACATGAAATTAACATGAAATCTAATTTTTAAAATTATTTTAAGGATACAGTCTTGTGGGCAGTAGCTTAAGGAACATTTTGATGCATAAATCGTCCTTTTATGATGTATGGTTTAGAAGTTATGGCTAAAAAATCAAAAAAATCGCAAAAAACCACGTCAAAAACTATGATTCATGTAAAAAATTTTAACTAAGATTCTTGAAAAAAATCAAATTCCAGAAAACTTTCTTCTGATTATGCAGTCTTGTGTATATATGTATTAGAAACAATTTGGTGTATAAATCGTCCTTGTAGGATGTACAGTTTGGGAGTTATGACGGAAAAAGCACATGTTTTTGGCCAGCTACCACTCCAAAAAGTGTTCTACAACTCCTAAACTACAAGAGATAGAGCAAACGGCATTTGGACAAAGGAGTATCCCTTCTTAAGGACGAGGACCTGGTGCTCATTTTAATGCATGAATCGTCCTTATCTGATATGTAGTTTTTATTTTAGAAAATAAATAAAAAAAATAAAAATTGACAAAAAAGGGCACATGAAATTAACATGAAATCTAATTTTTAAAATTATTTTAAGGATACAGTCTTGTGGGCAGTAGCTTAAGGAACATTTTGATGCATAAATCGTCCTTTTATGATGTATGGTTTAGAAGTTATGGCTAAAAAATCAAAAAAATCGCAAAAAAACACGTCAAAAACTATGATTCATGTAAAAAATTTTAACTAAGATTCTTGAAAAAAAATCAAATTCCAGAGAACTTTCTTCTGAATATGCAGTCTTGTGTATATATGTATTAGAAACAATTTGGTGTATAAATCGTCCTTGTAGGATGTATGGTTTGGGAGTTATGACGGAAAAAGCACATGTTTTTGGCCAGCTTCCACTCCAAAAAGTGTTCTACAACTCCTAAACTACAAGAGATAGAGCAAACGGCATTTGGACAAAGGAGTATCCCTTCTTAAGGACGAGGACCTGGTGCTCATTTTAATGCATGAATCGTCCTTATCTGATATGTAGTTTTTATTTTAGAAAATAAATAAAAAAAATAAAAATTGACAAAAAAGGGCACATGAAATTAACATGAAATCTAATTTTTAAAATTATTTTAAGGATACAGTCTTGTGGGCAGTAGCTTAAGGAACATTTTGATGCATAAATCGTCCTTTTATGATGTATGGTTTAGAAGTTATGGCTAAAAAATCAAAAAAATCGCAAAAAACCACGTCAAAAACTATGATTCGTAAAAAATTTTAACTAAGATTCTTGAAAAAAAATCAAATTCCAGAAAACTTTTTTCTGAATATGCAGTCTTGTGTATATATGTATTAGAAACAATTTGGTGTATAAATCGTCCTTGTAGGATGTATGGTTTGGGAGTTATGACGGAAAAAGCACATGTTTTTGGCCAGCTTCCACTCCAAAAAGTGTTCTACAACTCCTAAACTACAAGAGATAGAGCAAACGGCATTTGGACAAAGGAGTATCCCTTCTTAAGGACGAGGACCTGGTGCTCATTTTAATGCATGAATCGTCCTTATCTGATATGTAGTTTTTATTTTAGAAAATAAATAAAAAAAATAAAAATTGACAAAAAAGGGCACATGAAATTAACATGAAATCTAATTTTTAAAATTATTTTAAGGATACAGTCTTGTGGGCAGTAGCTTAAGGAACATTTTGATGCATAAATCGTCCTTTTATGATGTATGGTTTAGAAGTTATGGCTAAAAAATCAAAAAAATCGCAAAAAAACACGTCAAAAACTATGATTCATGTAAAAAATTTTAACTAAGATTCTTGAAAAAAAATCAAATTCCAGAGAACTTTCTTCTGAATATGCAGTCTTGTGTATATATGTATTAGAAACAATTTGGTGTATAAATCGTCCTTGTAGGATGTATGGTTTGGGAGTTATGATGGAAAAAGCACATGTTTTTGGCCAGCTTCCACTCCAAAAAGTGTTCTACAACTCCTAAACTACAAGAGATAGAGCAAACGGCATTTGGACAAAGGAGTATCCCTTCTTAAGGACGAGGACCTGGTGCTCATTTTAATGCATGAATCGTCCTTATCTGATATGTAGTTTTTATTTTAGAAAATAAATAAAAAAAATAAAAATTGACAAAAAAGGGCACATGAAATTAACATGAAATCTAATTTTTAAAATTATTTTAAGGATACAGTCTTGTGGGCAGTAGCTTAAGGAACATTTTGATGCATAAATCGTCCTTTTATGATGTATGGTTTAGAAGTTATGGCTAAAAAATCAAAAAAATCGCAAAAAACCACGTCAAAAACTATGATTCGTAAAAAATTTTAACTAAGATTCTTGAAAAAAAATCAAATTCCAGAAAACTTTTTTCTGAATATGCAGTCTTGTGTATATATGTATTAGAAACAATTTGGTGTATAAATCGTCCTTGTAGGATGTATGGTTTGGGAGTTATGACGGAAAAAGCACATGTTTTTGGCCAGCTTCCACTCCAAAAAGTGTTCTACAACTCCTAAACTACAAGAGATAGAGCAAACGGCATTTGGACAAAGGAGTATTCCTTCTTAAGGACGAGGACCTGGTGCTCATTTTAATGCATGAATCGCCCTTATCTGATATGTAGTTTTTATTTTAGAAAATAAATAAAAAAAATAAAAATTGACAAAAAAGGACACATGAAATTAACATGAAATCTAATTTTTAAAATTATTTTAAGGATACAGTCTGGTGGGCAGTAGCTTAAGGAACATTTTGATGCATAAATCGTCCTTTTATGATGTATGGTTTAGAAGTTATGGCTAAAAAATCAAAAAAATCGCAAAAAACCACGTCAAAAACTATGATTCGTAAAAAATTTTAACTAAGATTCTTGAAAAAAAATCAAATTCCAGAAAACTTTTTTCTGAATATGCAGTCTTGTGTATATATGTATTAGAAACAATTTGGTGTATAAATCGTCCTTGTAGGATGTATGGTTTGGGAGTTATGACGGAAAAAGCACATGTTTTTGGCCAGCTTCCACTCCAAAAAGTGTTCTACAACTCCTAAACTACAAGAGATAGAGCAAACGGCATTTGGACAAAGGAGTATCCCTTCTTAAGGACGAGGACCTGGTGCTCATTTTAATGCATGAATCGTCCTTATCTGATATGTAGTTTTTATTTTAGAAAATAAATAAAAAAAATAAAAATTGACAAAAAAGGGCACATGAAATTAACATGAAATCTAATTTTTAAAATTATTTTAAGGATACAGTCTTGTGGGCAGTAGCTTAAGGAACATTTTGATGCATAAATCGTCCTTTTATGATGTATGGTTTAGAAGTTATGGCTAAAAAATCAAAAAAATCGCAAAAAAACACGTCAAAAACTATGATTCATGTAAAAAATTTTAACTAAGATTGAAAAAAAATCAAATTCCAGAGAACTTTCTTCTGAATATGCAGTCTTGTGTATATATGTATAAGAAACAATTTGGTGTATAAATCGTCCTTGTAGGATGTATGGTTTGGGAGTTATGACGGAAAAAGCACATGTTTTTGGCCAGCTTCCACTCCAAAAAGTGTTCTACAACTCCTAAACTACAAGAGATAGAGCAAACGGCATTTGGACAAAGGAGTATCCCTTCTTAAGGACAAGGACCTGGTGCTCATTTTAATGCATGAATCGTCCTTATCTGATATGTAGTTTTTATTTTAGAAAATAAATAAAAAAAATAAAAATTGACAAAAAAGGACACATGAAATTAACATGAAATCTAATTTTAAAAATTATTTTAAGGATACAGTCTTGTGGGCAGTATCTTAAGGAACATTTTGATGCATAAATCGTCCTTTTATGATGTATGGTTTAGAAGTTATGGCTAAAAAATCAAAAAAAACGCAAAAAAACACGTCAAAAACTATGATTCATGTAAAAAATTTTAACTAAGATTCTTGAAAAAAAATCAAATTCCAGAGAACTTTCTTCTGAATATGCAGTCTTGTGTATATATGTATTAGAAACAATTTGGTGTATAAATCGTCCTTGTAGGATGTACAGTTTGGGAGTTATGACGGAAAAAGCACATGTTTTTGGCCAGCTACCACTCCAAAAAGTGTTCTACAACTCCTAAACTACAAGAGATAGAGCAAACGGCATTTGGACAAAGGAGTATTCCTTCTTAAGGACGAGGACCTGGTGCTCATTTTAATGCATGAATCGCCCTTATCTGATATGTAGTTTTTATTTTAGAAAATAAATAAAAAAAATAAAAATTGACAAAAAAGGACACATGAAATTAACATGAAATCTAATTTTTAAAATTATTTTAAGGATACAGTCTTGTGGGCAGTAGCTTAAGGAACATTTTGATGCATAAATCGTCCTTTTATGATGTATGGTTTAGAAGTTATGGCTAAAAAATCAAAAAAATCGCAAAAAACCACGTCAAAAACTATGATTCATGTAAAAAATTTTAACTAAGATTCTTGAAAAAAAATCAAATTCCAGAAAACTTTCTTCTGAATATGCAGTCTTGTGTATATATGTATTAGAAACAATTTGGTGTATAAATCGTCCTTGTAGGATGTACAGTTTGGGAGTTATGACGGAAAAAGCACATGTTTTTGGCCAGCTACCACTCCAAAAAGTGTTCTACAACTCCTAAACTACAAGAGATAGAGCAAACGGCATTTGGACAAAGGAGTATCCCTTCTTAAGGACGAGGACCTGGTGCTCATTTTAATGCATGAATCGTCCTTATCTGATATGTAGTTTTTATTTTAGAAAATAAATAAAAAAAATAAAAATTGACAAAAAAGGGCACATGAAATTAACATGAAATCTAATTTTTAAAATTATTTTAAGGATACAGTCTTGTGGGCAGTAGCTTAAGGAACATTTTGATGCATAAATCGTCCTTTTATGATGTATGGTTTAGAAGTTATGGCTAAAAAATCAAAAAAATCGCAAAAAACCACGTCAAAAACTATGATTCGTAAAAAATTTTAACTAAGATTCTTGAAAAAAAATCAAATTCCAGAAAACTTTTTTCTGAATATGCAGTCTTGTGTATATATGTATTAGAAACAATTTGGTGTATAAATCGTCCTTGTAGGATGTATGGTTTGGGAGTTATGACGGAAAAAGCACATGTTTTTGGCCAGCTTCCACTCCAAAAAGTGTTCTACAACTCCTAAACTACAAGAGATAGAGCAAACGGCATTTGGACAAAGGAGTATTCCTTCTTAAGGACGAGGACCTGGTGCTCATTTGAATGCATGAATCGTCCTTATCTGATATGTAGTTTTTATTTTAGAAAATAAATAAAAAAAATAAAAATTGACAAAAAAGGGCACATGAAATTAACATGAAATCTAATTTTTAAAATTATTTTAAGGATACAGTCTTGTGGGCAGTAGCTTAAGGAACATTTTGATGCATAAATCGTCCTTTTATGATGTATGGTTTAGAAGTTATGGCTAAAAAATCAAAAAAATCACAAAAAACCACGTCAAAAACTATGATTCATGTAAAAAATTTTAACTAAGATTCTTGAAAAAAAATCAAATTCCAGAGAACTTTCTTCTGAATATGCAGTCTTGTGTATATATGTATAAGAAACAATTTGGTGTATAAATCGTCCTTGTAGGATGTATGGTTTGGGAGTTATGACGGAAAAAGCACATGTTTTTGGCCAGCTTCCACTCCAAAAAGTGTTCTACAACTCCTAAACTACAAGAGATAGAGCAAACGGCATTTGGACAAAGGAGTATCCCTTCTTAAGGACAAGGACCTGGTGCTCATTTTAATGCATGAATCGTCCTTATCTGATATGTAGTTTTTATTTTAGAAAATAAATAAAAAAAATAAAAATTGACAAAAAAGGACACATGAAATTAACATGAAATCTAATTTTAAAAATTATTTTAAGGATACAGTCTTGTGGGCAGTAGCTTAAGGAACATTTTGATGCATAAATCGTCCTTTTATGATGTATGGTTTAGAAGTTATGGCTAAAAAATCAAAAAAATCGCAAAAAAACACGTCAAAAACTATGATTCATGTAAAAAATTTTAACTAAGATTCTTGAAAAAAAATCAAATTCCAGAGAACTTTCTTCTGAATATGCAGTCTTGTGTATATATGTATTAGAAACAATTTGGTGTATAAATCGTCCTTGTAGGATGTATGGTTTGGGAGTTATGACGGAAAAAGCACATGTTTTTGGCCAGCTTCCACTCCAAAAAGTGTTCTACAACTCCTAAACTACAAGAGATAGAGCAAACGGCATTTGGACAAAGGAGTATCCCTTCTTAAGGACGAGGACCTGGTGCTCATTTTAATGCATGAATCGTCCTTATCTGATATGTAGTTTTTATTTTAGAAAATAAATAAAAAAAATAAAAATTGACAAAAAAGGACACATGAAATTAACATGAAATCTAATTTTTAAAATTATTTTAAGGATACAGTCTTGTGGGCAGTAGCTTAAGGAACATTTTGATGCATAAATCGTCCTTTTATGATGTATGGTTTAGAAGTTATGGCTTAAAAATCAAAAAAATCGCAAAAAACCACGTCAAAAACTATGATTCATGTAAAAAAATTTAACTAAGATTCTTGAAAAAAAAATCAAATTCCAGAGAACTTTCTTCTGAATATGCAGTCTTGTGTATATATGTATTAGAAACAATTTGGTGTATAAATCGTCCTTGTAGGATGTACAGTTTGGGAGTTATGACGGAAAAAGCACATGTTTTTGGCCAGCTACCACTCCAAAAAGTGTTCTACAACTCCTAAACTACAAGAGATAGAGCAAACGGCATTTGGACAAAGGAGTATCCCTTCTTAAGGACGAGGACCTGGTGCTCATTTTAATGCATGAATCGTCCTTATCTGATATGTAGTTTTTATTTTAGAAAATAAATAAAAAAAATAAAAATTGACAAAAAAGGGCACATGAAATTAACATGAAATCTAATTTTTAAAATTATTTTAAGGATACAGTCTTGTGGGCAGTAGCTTAAGGAACATTTTGATGCATAAATCGTCCTTTTATGATGTATGGTTTAGAAGTTATGGCTAAAAAATCAAAAAAATCGCAAAAAACCACGTCAAAAACTATGATTCATGTAAAAAATTTTAACTAAGATTCTTGAAAAAAAATCAAATTCCAGAGAACTTTCTTCTGAATATGCAGTCTTGTGTATATATGTATTAGAAACAATTTGGTGTATAAATCGTCCTTGTAGGATGTACAGTTTGGGAGTTATGACGGAAAAAGCACATGTTTTTGGCCAGCTACCACTCCAAAAAGTGTTCTACAACTCCTAAACTACAAGAGATAGAGCAAACGGCATTTGGACAAAGGAGTATCCCTTCTTAAGGACGAGGACCTGGTGCTCATTTTAATGCATGAATCGTCCTTATCTGATATGTAGTTTTTATTTTAGAAAATAAATAAATAAAATAAAAATTGACAAAAAAGGGCACATGAAATTAACATGAAATCTAATTTTTAAAATTATTTTAAGGATACAGTCTTGTGATTAGTAGCTTAAGGAACATTTTGATGCATAAATCGTCCTTTTATGATGTATGGTTTAGAAGTTATGGCTAAAAAATCAAAAAAATCGCAAAAAACCACGTCAAAAACTATGATTCATGTAAAAAATTTTAACTAAGATTCTTGAAAAAAAATCAAATTCCAGAGAACTTTCTTCTGAATATGCAGTCTTGTGTATATATGTATTAGAAACAATTTGGTGTATAAATCGTCCTTGTTGGATGTATGGTTTGGGAGTTATGACGGAAAAAGCACATGTTTTTGGCCAGCTTCCACTCCAAAAAGTGTTCTACAACTCCTAAACTACAAGAGATAGAGCAAACGGCATTTGGACAAAGGAGTATCATTTCTTAAGGACGAGGACCTGGTGCTCATTTTAATGCATGAATCGTCCTTATCTGATATGTAGTTTTTATTTTAGAAAATAAATAAAAAAAATAAAAATTGACAAAAAAGGACACATGAAATTAACATGTAATCTAATTTTTAAAATTATTTTAAGGATACAGTCTTGTGGACAGTAGCTTAAGGAACATTTTGATGCATAAATCGTCCTTTTATGATGTATGGTTTAGAAGATATGGCTAAAAAATCAAAAAAATCGCAAAAAACCACGTCAAAAACTATGATTCATGTAAAAAATTTTAACTAAGATTCTTGAAAAAAAATCAAATTCCAGAAAACTTTTTTCTGAATATGCAGTCGTGTGTATATATGTATTAGAAACAATTTGGTGTATAAATCGTCCTTGTAGGATGTATGGTTTGGGAGTTATGACGGAAAAAGCACATGTTTTTGGCCAGCTTCCACTCCAAAAAGTGTTCTACAACTCCTAAACTACAAGAGATAGAGCAAACGGCATTTGGACAAAGGAGTATTCCTTCTTAAGGACGAGGACCTGGTGCTCATTTTAATGCATGAATCGTCCTTATCTGATATGTAGTTTTTATTTTAGAAAATAAATAAAAAAAATAAAAATTGACAAAAAAGGGCACATGAAATTAACATGAAATCTAATTTTTAAAATTATTTTAAGGATACAGTCTTGTGGGCAGTAGCTTAAGGAACATTTTGATGCATAAATTGTCCTTTTATGATGTATGGTTTAGAAGTTATGGCTAAAAAATCAAAAAAATCGCAAAAAACCACGTCAAAAACTATGATTCATGTAAAAAATTTTAACTAAGATTCTTGAAAAAAAATCAAATTCCAGAGAACTTTCTTCTGAATATGCAGTCTTGTGTATATATGTATTAGAAACAATTTGGTGTATAAATCGTCCTTGTAGGATGTATGGTTTGGGAGTTATGACGGAAAAAGCACATGTTTTTGGCCAGCTTCCACTCCAAAAAGTGTTCTACAACTCCTAAACTACAAGAGATAGAGCAAACGGCATTTGGACAAAGGAGTATCCCTTCTTAAGGACGAGGACCTGGTGCTCATTTTAATGCATGAATCGTCCTTATCTGATATGTAGTTTTTATTTTAGAAAATAAATAAAAAAAATAAAAATTGACAAAAAAGGGCACATGAAATTAACATGAAATCTAATTTTTAAAAATATTTTAAGGAAACAGTCTTGTGGGCAGTAGCTTAAGGAACATTTTGATGCATAAATCGTCCTTTTATGATGTATGGTTTAGAAGTTATAGCTAAAAAATCAAAAAAATCGCAAAAAACCACGTCAAAAACTATGATTCATGTAAAAAATTTTAACTAAGATTCTTGAAAAAAAATCAAATTCCAGAGAACTTTCTTCTGAATATGCAGTCTTGTGTATATATGTATTAGAAACAATTTGGTGTATAAATCGTCCTTGTAGGATGTATGGTTTGGGAGTTATGACGGAAAAAGCACATGTTTTTGGCCAGCTTCCACTCCAAAAAGTGTTCTACAACTCCTAAACTACAAGAGATAGAGCAAACGGCATTTGGACAAAGGAGTATTTCTTCTTAAGGACGAGGACCTGGTGCTCATTTTAATGCATGAATCGTCCTTATCTGATATGTAGTTTTTATTTTAGAAAATAAATAAAAAAAATAAAAATTGACAAAAAAGGACACATGAAATTAACATGTAATCTAATTTTTAAAATTATTTTAAGGATACAGTCTTGTGGGCAGTAGCTTAAGGAACATTTTGATGCATAAATCGTCCTTTTATGATGTATGGTTTAGAAGTTATGGCTAAAAAATCAAAAAAATCGCAAAAAACCACGTCAAAAACTATGATTCATGTAAAAAAATTTAACTAAGATTCTTGAAAAAAAATCAAATTCCAGAGAACTTTCTTCTGAATATGCAGTCTTGTGTATATATGTATTAGAAACAATTTGGTGTATAAATCGTCCTTGTAGGATGTACAGTTTGGGAGTTATGACGGAAAAAGCACATGTTTTTGGCCAGCTACCACTCCAAAAAGTGTTCTACAACTCCTAAACTACAAGAGATAGAGCAAACGGCATTTGGACAAAGGAGTATCCCTTCTTAAGGACGAGGACCTGGTGCTCATTTTAATGCATGAATCGTCCTTATCTGATATGTAGTTTTTATTTTAGAAAATAAATAAAAAAAAATAAAAATTGACAAAAAAGGGCACATGAAATTAACATGAAATCTAATTTTTAAAATTATTTTAAGGATACAGTCTTGTGGGTAGTAGCTTAAGGAACATTTTGATGCATAAATCGTCCTTTTATGATGTATGGTTTAGAAGTTATGGCTAAAAAATCAAAAAAATCGCAAAAAACCACGTCAAAAACTATGATTCATGTAAAAAATTTTAACTAAGATTCTTGAAAAAAAATCAAATTCCAGAGAACTTTCTTCTGAATATGCAGTCTTGTGTATATATGTATTAGAAACAATTTGGTGTATAAATCGTCCTTGTAGGATGTACAGTTTGGGAGTTATGACGGAAAAAGCACATGTTTTTGGCCAGCTACCACTCCAAAAAGTGTTCTACAACTCCTAAACTACAAGAGATAGAGCAAACGGCATTTGGACAAAGGAGTATCCCTTCTTAAGGACGAGGACCTGGTGCTCATTTTAATGCATGAATCGTCCTTATCTGATATGTAGTTTTTATTTTAGAAAATAAATAAAAAAAATAAAAATTGACAAAAAAGGGCACATGAAATTAACATGAAATCTAATTTTTAAAATTATTTTAAGGATACAGTCTTGTGGGCAGTAGCTTATGGAACATTTTGATGCATAAATCGTCCTTTTATGATGTATGGTTTAGAAGTTATGGCTAAAAAATCAAAAAAATCGCAAAAAACCACGTCAAAAACTATAATTCATGTAAAAAATTTTAACTAAGATTCTTGAAAAAAAATCAAATTCCAGAGAACTTTCTTCTGAATATGCAGTCTTGTGTATATATGTATTAGAAACAATTTGGTGTATAAATCGTCCTTGTAGGATGTACAGTTTGGGAGTTATGACGGAAAAAGCACATGTTTTTGGCCAGCTACCACTCCAAAAAGTGTTCTACAACTCCTAAACTACAAGAGATAGAGCAAACGGCATTTGGACAAAGGAGTATCCCTTCTTAAGGACGAGGACCTGGTGCTCATTTTAATGCATGAATCGTCCTTATCTGATATGTAGTTTTTATTTTAGAAAATAAATAAAAAAAATAAAAATTGACAAAAAAGGGCACATGAAATTAACATGAAATCTAATTTTTAAAATTATTTTAAGGATACAGTCTTGTGGGCAGTAGCTTATGGAACATTTTGATGCATAAATCGTCCTTTTATGATGTATGGTTTAGAAGTTATGGCTAAAAAATCAAAAAAATCGCAAAAAACCACGTCAAAAACTATGATTCATGTAAAAAATTTTAACTAAGATTCTTGAAAAAAAATCAAATTCCAGAGAACTTTCTTCTGAATATGCAGTCTTGTGTATATATGTATTAGAAACAATTTGGTGTATAAATCGTCCTTGTAGGATGTATGGTTTGGGAGTTATGACGGAAAAAGCACATGTTTTTGGCCAGCTTCCACTCCAAAAAGTGTTCTACAACTCCTAAACTACAAGAGATAGAGCAAACGGCATTTGGACAAAGGAGTATCCCTTCTTAAGGACGAGGACCTGGTGCTCATTTTAATGCATGAATCGTCCTTATCTGATATGTAGTTTTTATTTTAGAAAATAAATGAAAAAAATAAAAATTGACAAAAAAGGGCACATGAAATTAACATGAAATCTAATTTTTAAAATTATTTTAAGGATACAGTCTTGTGGGCAGTAGCTTATGGAACATTTTGATGCATAAATCGTCCTTTTATGATGTATGGTTTAGAAGTTATGGCTAAAAAATCAAAAAAATCGCAAAAAACCACGTCAAAAACTATGATTCATGTAAAAAATTTTAACTAAGATTCTTGAAAAAAAATCAAATTCCAGACAACTTTCTTCTGAATATGCAGTCTTGTGTATATATGTATTAGAAACAATTTGGTGTATAAATCGTCCTTGTAGGATGTATGGTTTGGGAGTTATGACGGAAAAAGCACATGTTTTTGGCCAGCTTCCACTCCAAAAAGTGTTCTACAACTCCTAAACTACAAGAGATAGAGCAAACGGCATTTGGACAAAGGAGTATCCCTTCTTAAGGACGAGGACCTGGTGCTCATTTTAATGCATGAATCGTCCTTATCTGATATGTAGTTTTTATTTTAGAAAATAAATAAAAAAAATAAAAATTGACAAAAAAGGACACATGAAATTAACATGTAATCTAATTTTTAAAATTATTTTAAGGATACAGTCTTGTGGGCAGTAGCTTAAGGAACATTTTGATGCATAAATCGTCCTTTTATGATGTATGGTTTAGAAGTTATGGCTAAAAAATCAAAAAAATCGCAAAAAACCACGTCAAAAACTATGATTCATGTAAAAAATTTTAACTAAGATTCTTGAAAAAAAATCAAATTCCAGAGAACTTTCTTCTGAATATGCAGTCTTGTGTATATATGTATTAGAAACAATTTGGTGTATAAATCGTCCTTGTAGGATGTACAGTTTGGGAGTTATGACGGAAAAAGCACATGTTTTTGGCCAGCTACCACTCCAAAAAGTGTTCTACAACTCCTAAACTACAAGAGATAGAGCAAACGGCATTTGGACAAAGGAGTATCCCTTCTTAAGGACGAGGACCTGGTGCTCATTTTAATGCATGAATCGTCCTTATCTGATATGTAGTTTTTATTTTAGAAAATAAATAAAAAAAAATAAAAATTGACAAAAAAGGGCACATGAAATTAACATGAAATCTAATTTTTAAAATTATTTTAAGGATACAGTCTTGTGGGCAGTAGCTTAAGGAACATTTTGATGCATAAATCGTCCTTTTATGATGTATGGTTTAGAAGTTATGGCTAAAAAATCAAAAAAATCGCAAAAAACCACGTCAAAAACTATGATTCATGTAAAAAATTTTAACTAAGATTCTTGAAAAAAAATCAAATTCCAGAGAACTTTCTTCTGAATATGCAGTCTTGTGTATATATGTATTAGAAACAATTTGGTGTATAAATCGTCCTTGTAGGATGTACAGTTTGGGAGTTATGACGGAAAAAGCACATGTTTTTGGCCAGCTACCACTCCAAAAAGTGTTCTACAACTCCTAAACTACAAGAGATAGAGCAAACGGCATTTGGACAAAGGAGTATCCCTTCTTAAGGACGAGGACCTGGTGCTCATTTTAATGCATGAATCGTCCTTATCTGATATGTAGTTTTTATTTTAGAAAATAAATAAAAAAAATAAAAATTGACAAAAAAGGGCACATGAAATTAACATGAAATCTAATTTTTAAAATTATTTTAAGGATACAGTCTTGTGGGCAGTAGCTTATGGAACATTTTGATGCATAAATCGTCCTTTTATGATGTATGGTTTAGAAGTTATGGCTAAAAAATCAAAAAAATCGCAAAAAAACCACGTCAAAAACTATGATTCATGTAAAAAATTTTAACTAAGATTCTTGAAAAAAAATCAAATTCCAGAGAACTTTCTTCTGAATATGCAGTCTTGTGTATATATGTATTAGAAACAATTTGGTGTATAAATCGTCCTTGTAGGATGTACAGTTTGGGAGTTATGACGGAAAAAGCACATGTTTTTGGCCAGCTACCACTCCAAAAAGTGTTCTACAACTCCTAAACTACAAGAGATAGAGCAAACGGCATTTGGACAAAGGAGTATCCCTTCTTAAGGACGAGGACCTGGTGCTCATTTTAATGCATGAATCGTCCTTATCTGATATGTAGTTTTTATTTTAGAAAATAAATAAAAAAAATAAAAATTGACAAAAAAGGGCACATGAAATTAACATGAAATCTAATTTTTAAAATTATTTTAAGGATACAGTCTTGTGGGCAGTAGCTTATGGAACATTTTGATGCATAAATCGTCCTTTTATGATGTATGGTTTAGAAGTTATGGCTAAAAAATCAAAAAAATCGCAAAAAACCACGTCAAAAACTATGATTCATGTAAAAAATTTTAACTAAGATTCTTGAAAAAAAATCAAATTCCAGAGAACTTTCTTCTGAATATGCAGTCTTGTGTATATATGTATTAGAAACAATTTGGTGTATAAATCGTCCTTGTAGGATGTATGGTTTGGGAGTTATGACGGAAAAAGCACATGTTTTTGGCCAGCTTCCACTCCAAAAAGTGTTCTACAACTCCTAAACTACAAGAGATAGAGCAAACGGCATTTGGACAAAGGAGTATCCCTTCTTAAGGACGAGGACCTGGTGCTCATTTTAATGCATGAATCGTCCTTATCTGATATGTAGTTTTTATTTTAGAAAATAAATGAAAAAAATAAAAATTGACAAAAAAGGGCACATGAAATTAACATGAAATCTAATTTTTAAAATTATTTTAAGGATACAGTCTTGTGGGCAGTAGCTTAAGGAACATTTTGATGCATAAATCGTCCTTTTATGATGTATGGTTTAGAAGTTATGGCTAAAAAATCAAAAAAATCGCAAAAAACCACGTCAAAAACTATGATTCATGTAAAAAATTTTAACTAAGATTCTTGAAAAAAAATCAAATTCCAGACAACTTTCTTCTGAATATGCAGTCTTGTGTATATATGTATTAGAAACAATTTGGTGTATAAATCGTCCTTGTAGGATGTATGGTTTGGGAGTTATGACGGGAAAAGCACATGTTTTTGGCCAGCTTCCACTCCAAAAAGTGTTCTACAACTCCTAAACTACAAGAGATAGAGCAAACGGCATTTGGACAAAGGAGTATCCCTTCTTAAGGACGAGGACCTGGTGCTCATTTTAATGCATGAATCGTCCTTATCTGATATGTAGTTTTTATTTTAGAAAATAAATAAAAAAAATAAAAATTGACAAAAAAGGACACATGAAATTAACATGAAATCCAATTTTTAAAATTATTTTAAGGATACAGTCTTGTGGGCAGTAGCTTAAGGAACATTTTGATGCATAAATCGTCCTTTTATGGTGTATGGTTTAGAAGTTATGGCTAAAAAATCAAAAAAATCGCAAAAAACCACGTCAAAAACTATGATTCATGTAAAAAATTTTAACTAAGATTCTTGAAAAAAAAATCAAATTCCAGAAAACTTTCTTCTGAATATGCAGTCTTGTGTATATATGTATTAGAAACAATTTGGTGTATAAATCGTCCTTGAAGGATGTATGGTTTGGGAGTTATGACGGAAAAAGCACATGTTTTTGGCCAGCTTCCACTCCAAAAAGTGTTCTACAACTCCTAAACTACAAGAGATAGAGCAAACGGCATTTGGACAAAGGAGTATCCCTTCTTAAGGACGAGGACCTGGTGCTCATTTTAATGCATGAATCGTCCTTATCTGATATGTAGTTTTTATTTTAGAAAATAAATAAAAAAAATAAAAATTGACAAAAAAGGGCACATGAAATTAACATGAAATCTAATTTTTAAAATTATTTTAAGGATACAGTCTTGTGGGCAGTAGCTTAAGGAACATTTTGATGCATAAATCGTCCTTTTATGATGTATGGTTTAGAAGTTATGGCTAAAAAATCAAAAAAATCGCAAAAAACCACGTCAAAAACTATGATTCATGTAAAAAATTTTAACTAAGATTCTTGAAAAAAAATCAAATTCCAGAGAACTTTCTTCTGAATATGCAGTCTTGTGTATATATGTATTAGAAACAATTTGGTGTATAAATCGTCCTTGTAGGATGTATGGTTTGGGAGTTATGACGGAAAAAGCACATGTTTTTGGCCAGCTACCACTCCAAAAAGTGTTCTACAACTCCTAAACTACAAGAGATAGAGCAAACGGCATTTGGACAAAGGAGTATCCCTTCTTAAGGACGAGGACCTGGTGCTCATTTTAATGCATGAATCGTCCTTATCTGATATGTAGTTTTTATTTTAGAAAATAAATAAAAAAAATAAAAATTGACAAAAAAGGGCACATGAAATTAACATGAAATCTAATTTTTAAAATTATTTTAAGGATACAGTCTTGTGGGCAGTAGCTTAAGGAACATTTTGATGCATAAATCGTCCTTTTATGATGTATGGTTTAGAAGTTATGGCTAAAAAATCAAAAAAATCGCAAAAAAACCACGTCAAAAACTATGATTCATGTAAAAAATTTTAACTAAGATTCTTGAAAAAAAATCAAATTCCAGAGAACTTTCTTCTGAATATGCAGTCTTGTGTATGTATGTATTAGAAACAGTTTGGTGTATAAATCGTCCTTGTAGGATGTATGGTTTGGGAGTTATGACGGAAAAAGCACATGTTTTTGGCCAGCTTCCACTCCAAAAAGTGTTCTACAACTCCTAAACTACAAGAGATGGAGCAAACGGCATTTGGACAAAGGAGTATCCCTTCTTAAGGACGAGGACCTGGTGCTCATTTTAATGCATGAATCGTCCTTATCTGATATGTAGTTTTTATTTTAGAAAATAAATAAAAAAAATAAAAATTGACAAAAAAGGACACATGAAATTAACATGTAATCTAATTTTTAAAACTATTTTAAGGATACAGTCTTGTGGGCAGTAGCTTAAAGAACATTTTGATGCATAAATCGTCCTTTTATGATGTATGGTTTAGAAGTTATGGCTAAAAAATCAAAAAAATCGCAAAAAACCACGTCAAAAACTATGATTCATGTAAAAAAATTTAACTAAGATTCTTGAAAAAAAATCAAATTCCAGAGAACTTTCTTCTGAATATGCAGTCTTGTGTATATATGTATTAGAAACAATTTGGTGTATAAATCGTCCTTGTAGGATGTATGGTTTGGGAGTTATGACGGAAAAAGCACATGTTTTTGGCCAGCTACCACTCCAAAAAGTGTTCTACAACTCCTAAACTACAAGAGATAGAGCAAACGGCATTTGGACAAAGGAGTATCCCTTCTTAAGGACGAGGACCTGGTGCTCATTTTAATGCATGAATCGTCCTTATCTGATATGTAGTTTTTATTTTAGAAAATAAATAAAAAAAAATAAAAATTGACAAAAAAGGGCACATGAAATTAACATGAAATCTAATTTTTAAAATTTTTTTAAGGATACAGTCTTGTGGGCAGTAGCTTAAGGAACATTTTGATGCATAAATCGTCCTTTTATGATGTATGGTTTAGAAGTTATGGCTAAAAAATCAAAAAAATCGCAAAAAACCACGTCAAAAACTATGATTCATGTAAAAAAATTTAACTAAGATTCTTGAAAAAAAATCAAATTCCAGAGAACTTTCTTCTGAATATGCAGTCTTGTGTATATATGTATTAGAAACAATTTGGTGTATAAATCGTCCTTGTAGGATGTATGGTTTGGGAGTTATGACGGAAAAAGCACATGTTTTTGGCCAGCTACCACTCCAAAAAGTGTTCTACAACTCCTAAACTACAAGAGATAGAGCAAACGGCATTTGGACAAAGGAGTATCCCTTCTTAAGGACGAGGACCTGGTGCTCATTTTAATGCATGAATCGTAGCTTAAGGAACATTTTGATGCATAAATCGTCCTTTTATGATGTATGGTTTAGAAGATATGGCTAAAAAATCAAAAAAATCGCAAAAAACCACGTCAAAAACTATGATTCATGTAAAAAAATTTAACTAAGATTCTTGAAAAAAAATCAAATTCCAGAGAACTTTTTTCTGAATATGCAGTCTTGTGTATATATGTATTAGAAACAATTTGGTGTATAAATCGTCCTTGTAGGATGTATGGTTTGGGAGTTATGACGGAAAAAGCACATGTTTTTGGCCAGCTTCCACTCCAAAAAGTGTTCTACAACTCCTAAACTACAAGAGATAGAGCAAACGGCATTTGGACAAAGGAGTATCCCTTCTTAAGGACGAGGACCTGGTGCTCATTTTAATGCATGAATCGTCCTTATCTGATATGTAGTTTTTATTTTAGAAAATAAATAAAAAAAATAAAAATTGACAAAAAAGGGCACATGAAATTAACATGAAATCTAATTTTTAAAATTATTTTAAGGATACAGTCTTGTGGGCAGTAGCTTAAGGAACATTTTGATGCATAAATCGTCCTTTTATGATGTATGGTTTAGAAGTTATGGCTAAAAAATCAAAAAAATCGCAAAAAACCACGTCAAAAACTATGATTCATGTAAAAAAATTTAACTAAGATTCTTGAAAAAAAATCAAATTCCAGAGAACTTTCTTCTGAATATGCAGTCTTGTGTATATATGTATTAGAAACAATTTGGTGTATAAATCGTCCTTGTAGGATGTACAGTTTGGGAGTTATGACGGAAAAAGCACATTTTTTTGGCCAGCTACCACTCCAAAAAGTGTTCTACAACTCCTAAACTACAAGAGATAGAGCAAACGGCATTTGGACAAAGGAGTATCCCTTCTTAAGGACGAGGACCTGGTGCTCATTTTAATGCATGAATCGTCCTTATCTGATATGTAGTTTTTATTTTAGAAAATAAATAAAAAAAATAAAAATTGACAAAAAGGGCACATGAAATTAACATGAAATCTAATTTTTAAAATTATTTTAAGGATACAGTCTTGTGGGCAGTAGCTTATGGAACATTTTGATGCATAAATCGTCCTTTTATGATGTATGGTTTAGAAGTTATGGCTAAAAAATCAAAAAAATCGCAAAAAACCACGTCAAAAACTATGATTCATGTAAAAAATTTTAACTAAGATTCTTGAAAAAAAATCAAATTCCAGAGAACTTTCTTCTGAATATGCAGTCTTGTGTATATATGTATTAGAAACAATTTGGTGTATAAATCGTCCTTGTAGGATGTATGGTTTGGGAGTTATGACGGAAAAAGCACATGTTTTTGGCCAGCTACCACTCCAAAAAGTGTTCTACAACTCCTAAACTACAAGAGATAGAGCAAACGGCATTTGGACAAAGGAGTATCCCTTCTTAAGGACGAGGACCTGGTGCTCATTTTAATGCATGAATCGTCCTTATCTGATATGTAGTTTTTATTTTAGAAAATAAATAAAAAAAATAAAAATTGACAAAAAAGGGCACATGAAATTAACATGAAATCTAATTTTTAAAATTATTTTAAGGATACAGTCTTGTGGGCAGTAGCTTATGGAACATTTTGATGCATAAATCGTCCTTTTATGATGTATGGTTTAGAAGTTATGGCTAAAAAATCAAAAAAATCGCAAAAAACCACGTCAAAAACTATGATTCATGTAAAAAATTTTAACTAAGATTCTTGAAAAAAAATCAAATTCCAGAGAACTTTCTTCTGAATATGCAGTCTTGTGTATATATGTATTAGAAACAATTTGGTGTATAAATCGTCCTTGTAGGATGTATGGTTTGGGAGTTATGACGGAAAAAGCACATGTTTTTGGCCAGCTTCCACTCCAAAAAGTGTTCTACAACTCCTAAACTACAAGAGATAGAGCAAACGGCATTTGGACAAAGGAGTATCCCTTCTTAAGGACGAGGACCTGGTGCTCATTTTAATGCATGAATCGTCCTTATCTGATATGTAGTTTTTATTTTAGAAAATAAATGAAAAAAATAAAAATTGACAAAAAAGGGCACATGAAATTAACATGAAATCTAATTTTTAAAATTATTTTAAGGATACAGTCTTGTGGGCAGTAGCTTATGGAACATTTTGATGCATAAATCGTCCTTTTATGATGTATGGTTTAGAAGTTATGGCTAAAAAATCAAAAAAATCGCAAAAAACCACGTCAAAAACTATGATTCATGTAAAAAATTTTAACTAAGATTCTTGAAAAAAAATCAAATTCCAGACAACTTTCTTCTGAATATGCAGTCTTGTGTATATATGTATTAGAAACAATTTGGTGTATAAATCGTCCTTGTAGGATGTATGGTTTGGGAGTTATGACGGAAAAAGCACATGTTTTTGGCCAGCTTCCACTCCAAAAAGTGTTCTACAACTCCTAAACTACAAGAGATAGAGCAAACGGCATTTGGACAAAGGAGTATCCCTTCTTAAGGACGAGGACCTGGTGCTCATTTTAATGCATGAATCGTCCTTATCTGATATGTAGTTTTTATTTTAGAAAATAAATAAAAAAAATAAAAATTGACAAAAAAGGACACATGAAATTAACATGTAATCTAATTTTTAAAATTATTTTAAGGATACAGTCTTGTGGGCAGTAGCTTAAGGAACATTTTGATGCATAAATCGTCCTTTTATGATGTATGGTTTAGAAGTTATGGCTAAAAAATCAAAAAAATCGCAAAAAACCACGTCAAAAACTATGATTCATGTAAAAAATTTTAACTAAGATTCTTGAAAAAAAATCAAATTCCAGAGAACTTTCTTCTGAATATGCAGTCTTGTGTATATATGTATTAGAAACAATTTGGTGTATAAATCGTCCTTGTAGGATGTACAGTTTGGGAGTTATGACGGAAAAAGCACATGTTTTTGGCCAGCTACCACTCCAAAAAGTGTTCTACAACTCCTAAACTACAAGAGATAGAGCAAACGGCATTTGGACAAAGGAGTATCCCTTCTTAAGGACGAGGACCTGGTGCTCATTTTAATGCATGAATCGTCCTTATCTGATATGTAGTTTTTATTTTAGAAAATAAATAAAAAAAAATAAAAATTGACAAAAAAGGGCACATGAAATTAACATGAAATCTAATTTTTAAAATTATTTTAAGGATACAGTCTTGTGGGCAGTAGCTTATGGAACATTTTGATGCATAAATCGTCCTTTTATGATGTATGGTTTAGAAGTTATGGCTAAAAAATCAAAAAAATCGCAAAAAAACCACGTCAAAAACTATGATTCATGTAAAAAATTTTAACTAAGATTCTTGAAAAAAAATCAAATTCCAGAGAACTTTCTTCTGAATATGCAGTCTTGTGTATGTATGTATTAGAAACAGTTTGGTGTATAAATCGTCCTTGTAGGATGTATGGTTTGGGAGTTATGACGGAAAAAGCACATGTTTTTGGCCAGCTTCCACTCCAAAAAGTGTTCTACAACTCCTAAACTACAAGAGATGGAGCAAACGGCATTTGGACAAAGGAGTATCCCTTCTTAAGGACGAGGACCTGGTGCTCATTTTAATGCATGAATCGTCCTTATCTGATATGTAGTTTTTATTTTAGAAAATAAATAAAAAAAATAAAAATTGACAAAAAAGGACACATGAAATTAACATGTAATCTAATTTTTAAAACTATTTTAAGGATACAGTCTTGTGGGCAGTAGCTTAAAGAACATTTTGATGCATAAATCGTCCTTTTATGATGTATGGTTTAGAAGTTATGGCTAAAAAATCAAAAAAATCGCAAAAAACCACGTCAAAAACTATGATTCATGTAAAAAAATTTAACTAAGATTCTTGAAAAAAAATCAAATTCCAGAGAACTTTCTTCTGAATATGCAGTCTTGTGTATATATGTATTAGAAACAATTTGGTGTATAAATCGTCCTTGTAGGATGTATGGTTTGGGAGTTATGACGGAAAAAGCACATGTTTTTGGCCAGCTACCACTCCAAAAAGTGTTCTACAACTCCTAAACTACAAGAGATAGAGCAAACGGCATTTGGACAAAGGAGTATCCCTTCTTAAGGACGAGGACCTGGTGCTCATTTTAATGCATGAATCGTCCTTATCTGATATGTAGTTTTTATTTTAGAAAATAAATAAAAAAAAATAAAAATTGACAAAAAAGGGCACATGAAATTAACATGAAATCTAATTTTTAAAATTTTTTTAAGGATACAGTCTTGTGGGCAGTAGCTTAAGGAACATTTTGATGCATAAATCGTCCTTTTATGATGTATGGTTTAGAAGTTATGGCTAAAAAATCAAAAAAATCGCAAAAAACCACGTCAAAAACTATGATTCATGTAAAAAAATTTAACTAAGATTCTTGAAAAAAAATCAAATTCCAGAGAACTTTCTTCTGAATATGCAGTCTTGTGTATATATGTATTAGAAACAATTTGGTGTATAAATCGTCCTTGTAGGATGTATGGTTTGGGAGTTATGACGGAAAAAGCACATGTTTTTGGCCAGCTACCACTCCAAAAAGTGTTCTACAACTCCTAAACTACAAGAGATAGAGCAAACGGCATTTGGACAAAGGAGTATCCCTTCTTAAGGACGAGGACCTGGTGCTCATTTTAATGCATGAATCGTAGCTTAAGGAACATTTTGATGCATAAATCGTCCTTTTATGATGTATGGTTTAGAAGATATGGCTAAAAAATCAAAAAAATCGCAAAAAACCACGTCAAAAACTATGATTCATGTAAAAAAATTTAACTAAGATTCTTGAAAAAAAATCAAATTCCAGAGAACTTTTTTCTGAATATGCAGTCTTGTGTATATATGTATTAGAAACAATTTGGTGTATAAATCGTCCTTGTAGGATGTATGGTTTGGGAGTTATGACGGAAAAAGCACATGTTTTTGGCCAGCTTCCACTCCAAAAAGTGTTCTACAACTCCTAAACTACAAGAGATAGAGCAAACGGCATTTGGACAAAGGAGTATCCCTTCTTAAGGACGAGGACCTGGTGCTCATTTTAATGCATGAATCGTCCTTATCTGATATGTAGTTTTTATTTTAGAAAATAAATAAAAAAAATAAAAATTGACAAAAAAGGGCACATGAAATTAACATGAAATCTAATTTTTAAAATTATTTTAAGGATACAGTCTTGTGGGCAGTAGCTTAAGGAACATTTTGATGCATAAATCGTCCTTTTATGATGTATGGTTTAGAAGTTATGGCTAAAAAATCAAAAAAATCGCAAAAAACCACGTCAAAAACTATGATTCATGTAAAAAAATTTAACTAAGATTCTTGAAAAAAAATCAAATTCCAGAGAACTTTCTTCTGAATATGCAGTCTTGTGTATATATGTATTAGAAACAATTTGGTGTATAAATCGTCCTTGTAGGATGTACAGTTTGGGAGTTATGACGGAAAAAGCACATTTTTTTGGCCAGCTACCACTCCAAAAAGTGTTCTACAACTCCTAAACTACAAGAGATAGAGCAAACGGCATTTGGACAAAGGAGTATCCCTTCTTAAGGACGAGGACCTGGTGCTCATTTTAATGCATGAATCGTCCTTATCTGATATGTAGTTTTTATTTTAGAAAATAAATAAAAAAAATAAAAATTGACAAAAAAGGGCACATGAAATTAACATGAAATCTAATTTTTAAAATTATTTTAAGGATACAGTCTTGTGGGCAGTAGCTTATGGAACATTTTGATGCATAAATCGTCCTTTTATGATGTATGGTTTAGAAGTTATGGCTAAAAAATCAAAAAAATCGCAAAAAACCACGTCAAAAACTATGATTCATGTAAAAAATTTTAACTAAGATTCTTGAAAAAAAATCAAATTCCAGAGAACTTTCTTCTGAATATGCAGTCTTGTGTATATATGTATTAGAAACAATTTGGTGTATAAATCGTCCTTGTAGGATGTACAGTTTGGGAGTTATGACGGAAAAAGCACATGTTTTTGGCCAGCTACCACTCCAAAAAGTGTTCTACAACTCCTAAACTACAAGAGATAGAGCAAACGGCATTTGGACAAAGGAGTATTCCTTCTTAAGGACGAGGACCTGGTGCTCATTTTAATGCATGAATCGTCCTTATCTGATATGTAGTTTTTATTTTAGAAAATAAATAAAAAAAATAAAAATTGACAAAAAAGGGCACATGAAATTAACATGAAATCTAATTTTTAAAATTATTTTAAGGATACAGTCTTGTGGGCAGTAGCTTATGGAACATTTTGATGCATAAATCGTCCTTTTATGATGTATGGTTTAGAAGTTATGGCTAAAAAATCAAAAAAATCGCAAAAAACCACGTCAAAAACTATGATTCATGTAAAAAATTTTAACTAAGATTCTTGAAAAAAAATCAAATTCCAGAGAACTTTCTTCTGAATATGCAGTCTTGTGTATATATGTATTAGAAACAATTTGGTGTATAAATCGTCCTTGTAGGATGTATGGTTTGGGAGTTATGACGGAAAAAGCACATGTTTTTGGCCAGCTACCACTCCAAAAAGTGTTCTACAACTCCTAAACTACAAGAGATAGAGCAAACGGCATTTGGACAAAGGAGTATCCCTTCTTAAGGACGAGGACCTGGTGCTCATTTTAATGCATGAATCGTCCTTATCTGATATGTAGTTTTTATTTTAGAAAATAAATAAAAAAAATAAAAATTGACAAAAAAGGGCACATGAAATTAACATGAAATCTAATTTTTAAAATTATTTTAAGGATACAGTCTTGTGGGCAGTAGCTTATGGAACATTTTGATGCATAAATCGTCCTTTTATGATGTATGGTTTAGAAGTTATGGCTAAAAAATCAAAAAAATCGCAAAAAACCACGTCAAAAACTATGATTCATGTAAAAAATTTTAACTAAGATTCTTGAAAAAAAATCAAATTCCAGAGAACTTTCTTCTGAATATGCAGTCTTGTGTATATATGTATTAGAAACAATTTGGTGTATAAATCGTCCTTGTAGGATGTATGGTTTGGGAGTTATGACGGAAAAAGCACATGTTTTTGGCCAGCTTCCACTCCAAAAAGTGTTCTACAACTCCTAAACTACAAGAGATAGAGCAAACGGCATTTGGACAAAGGAGTATCCCTTCTTAAGGACGAGGACCTGGTGCTCATTTTAATGCATGAATCGTCCTTATCTGATATGTAGTTTTTATTTTAGAAAATAAATGAAAAAAATAAAAATTGACAAAAAAGGGCACATGAAATTAACATGAAATCTAATTTTTAAAATTATTTTAAGGATACAGTCTTGTGGGCAGTAGCTTATGGAACATTTTGATGCATAAATCGTCCTTTTATGATGTATGGTTTAGAAGTTATGGCTAAAAAATCAAAAAAATCGCAAAAAACCACGTCAAAAACTATGATTCATGTAAAAAATTTTAACTAAGATTCTTGAAAAAAAATCAAATTCCAGACAACTTTCTTCTGAATATGCAGTCTTGTGTATATATGTATTAGAAACAATTTGGTGTATAAATCGTCCTTGTAGGATGTATGGTTTGGGAGTTATGACGGAAAAAGCACATGTTTTTGGCCAGCTTCCACTCCAAAAAGTGTTCTACAACTCCTAAACTACAAGAGATAGAGCAAACGGCATTTGGACAAAGGAGTATCCCTTCTTAAGGACGAGGACCTGGTGCTCATTTTAATGCATGAATCGTCCTTATCTGATATGTAGTTTTTATTTTAGAAAATAAATAAAAAAAATAAAAATTGACAAAAAAGGACACATGAAATTAACATGTAATCTAATTTTTAAAATTATTTTAAGGATACAGTCTTGTGGGCAGTAGCTTAAGGAACATTTTGATGCATAAATCGTCCTTTTATGATGTATGGTTTAGAAGTTATGGCTAAAAAATCAAAAAAATCGCAAAAAACCACGTCAAAAACTATGATTCATGTAAAAAATTTTAACTAAGATTCTTGAAAAAAAATCAAATTCCAGAGAACTTTCTTCTGAATATGCAGTCTTGTGTATATATGTATTAGAAACAATTTGGTGTATAAATCGTCCTTGTAGGATGTACAGTTTGGGAGTTATGACGGAAAAAGCACATGTTTTTGGCCAGCTACCACTCCAAAAAGTGTTCTACAACTCCTAAACTACAAGAGATAGAGCAAACGGCATTTGGACAAAGGAGTATCCCTTCTTAAGGACGAGGACCTGGTGCTCATTTTAATGCATGAATCGTCCTTATCTGATATGTAGTTTTTATTTTAGAAAATAAATAAAAAAAAATAAAAATTGACAAAAAAGGGCACATGAAATTAACATGAAATCTAATTTTTAAAATTATTTTAAGGATACAGTCTTGTGGGCAGTAGCTTATGGAACATTTTGATGCATAAATCGTCCTTTTATGATGTATGGTTTAGAAGTTATGGCTAAAAAATCAAAAAAATCGCAAAAAACCACGTCAAAAACTATGATTCATGTAAAAAATTTTAACTAAGATTCTTGAAAAAAAATCAAATTCCAGAGAACTTTCTTCTGAATATGCAGTCTTGTGTATATATGTATTAGAAACAATTTGGTGTATAAATCGTCCTTGTAGGATGTACAGTTTGGGAGTTATGACGGAAAAAGCACATGTTTTTGGCCAGCTACCACTCCAAAAAGTGTTCTACAACTCCTAAACTACAAGAGATAGAGCAAACGGCATTTGGACAAAGGAGTATCCCTTCTTAAGGACGAGGACCTGGTGCTCATTTTAATGCATGAATCATCCTTATCTGATATGTAGTTTTTATTTTAGAAAATAAATAAAAAAAATAAAAATTGACAAAAAAGGGCACATGAAATTAACATGAAATCTAATTTTTAAAATTATTTTAAGGATACAGTCTTGTGGGCAGTAGCTTATGGAACATTTTGATGCATAAATCGTCCTTTTATGATGTATGGTTTAGAAGTTATGGCTAAAAAATCAAAAAAATCGCAAAAAACCACGTCAAAAACTATGATTCATGTAAAAAATTTTAACTAAGATTCTTGAAAAAAAATCAAATTCCAGAGAACTTTCTTCTGAATATGCAGTCTTGTGTATATATGTATTAGAAACAATTTGGTGTATAAATCGTCCTTGTAGGATGTATGGTTTGGGAGTTATGACGGAAAAAGCACATGTTTTTGGCCAGCTTCCACTCCAAAAAGTGTTCTACAACTCCTAAACTACAAGAGATAGAGCAAACGGCATTTGGACAAAGGAGTATCCCTTCTTAAGGACGAGGACCTGGTGCTCATTTTAATGCATGAATCGTCCTTATCTGATATGTAGTTTTTATTTTAGAAAATAAATGAAAAAAATAAAAATTGACAAAAAAGGGCACATGAAATTAACATGAAATCTAATTTTTAAAATTATTTTAAGGATACAGTCTTGTGGGCAGTAGCTTAAGGAACATTTTGATGCATAAATCGTCCTTTTATGATGTATGGTTTAGAAGTTATGGCTAAAAAATCAAAAAAATCGCAAAAAACCACGTCAAAAACTATGATTCATGTAAAAAATTTTAACTAAGATTCTTGAAAAAAAATCAAATTCCAGACAACTTTCTTCTGAATATGCAGTCTTGTGTATATATGTATTAGAAACAAGTTGGTGTATAAATCGTCCTTGTAGGGTGTATGGTTTGGGAGTTATGACGGAAAAAGCACATGTTTTTGGCCAGCTTCCACTCCAAAAAGTGTTCTACAACTCCTAAACTACAAGAGATAGAGCAAACGGCATTTGGACAAAGGAGTATCCCTTCTTAAGGACGAGGACCTGGTGCTCATTTTAATGCATGAATCGTCCTTATCTGATATGTAGTTTTTATTTTAGAAAATAAATAAAAAAAATAAAAATTGACAAAAAAGGACACATGAAATTAACATGAAATCCAATTTTTAAAATTATTTTAAGGATACAGTCTTGTGGGCAGTAGCTTAAGGAACATTTTGATGCATAAATCGTCCTTTTATGGTGTATGGTTTAGAAGTTATGGCTAAAAAATCAAAAAAATCGCAAAAAACCACGTCAAAAACTATGATTCATGTAAAAAATTTTAACTAAGATTCTTGAAAAAAAAATCAAATTCCAGAAAACTTTCTTCTGAATATGCAGTCTTGTGTATATATGTATTAGAAACAATTTGGTGTATAAATCGTCCTTGTAGGATGTATGGTTTGGGAGTTATGACGGAAAAAGCACATGTTTTTGGCCAGCTTCCACTCCAAAAAGTGTTCTACAACTCCTAAACTACAAGAGATAGAGCAAACGGCATTTGGACAAAGGAGTATCCCTTCTTAAGGACGAGGACCTGGTGCTCATTTTAATGCATGAATCGTAGCTTAAGGAACATTTTGATGCATAAATCGTCCTTTTATGATGTATGGTTTAGAAGTTATGGCTAAAAAATCAAAAAAATCGCAAAAAACCACGTCAAAAACTATGATTCATGTAAAAAAATTTAACTAAGATTCTTGAAAAAAAATCAAATTCCAGAGAACTTTTTTCTGAATATGCAGTCTTGTGTATATATGTATTAGAAACAATTTGGTGTATAAATCGTCCTTGTAGGATGTATGGTTTGGGAGTTATGACGGAAAAAGCACATGTTTTTGGCCAGCTTCCACTCCAAAAAGTGTTCTACAACTCCTAAACTACAAGAGATAGAGCAAACGGCATTTGGACAAAGGAGTATCCCTTCTTAAGGACGAGGACCTGGTGCTCATTTTAATGCATGAATCGTCCTTATCTGATATGTAGTTTTTATTTTAGAAAATAAATAAAAAAAATAAAAATTGACAAAAAAGGGCACATGAAATTAACATAAAATCTAATTTTTAAAATTATTTTAAGGATACAGTCTTGTGGGCAGTAGCTTAAGGAACATTTTGATGCATAAATCGTCCTTTTATGATGTATGGTTTAGAAGTTATGGCTAAAAAATCAAAAAAATCGCAAAAAACCACGTCAAAAACTATGATTCGTAAAAAATTTTAACTAAGATTCTTGAAAAAAAATCAAATTCCAGAAAACTTTTTTCTGAATATGCAGTCTTGTGTATATATGTATTAGAAACAATTTGGTGTATAAATCGTCCTTGTAGGATGTATGGTTTGGGAGTTATGACGGAAAAAGCACATGTTTTTGGCCAGCTTCCACTCCAAAAAGTGTTCTACAACTCCTAAACTACAAGAGATAGAGCAAACGGCATTTGGACAAAGGAGTATCCCTTCTTAAGGACGAGGACCTGGTGCTCATTTTAATGCATGAATCGTCCTTATCTGATATGTAGTTTTTATTTTAGAAAATAAATAAAAAAAATAAAAATTGACAAAAAAGGGCACATGAAATTAACATGAAATCTAATTTTTAAAATTATTTTAAGGATACAGTCTTGTGGGCAGTAGCTTAAGGAACATTTTGATGCATAAATCGTCCTTTTATGATGTATGGTTTAGAAGTTATGGCTAAAAAATCAAAAAAATCGCAAAAAAACACGTCAAAAACTATGATTCATGTAAAAAATTTTAACTAAGATTCTTGAAAAAAAATCAAATTCCAGAGAACTTTCTTCTGAATATGCAGTCTTGTGTATATATGTATTAGAAACAATTTGGTGTATAAATCGTCCTTGTAGGATGTATGGTTTGGGAGTTATGATGGAAAAAGCACATGTTTTTGGCCAGCTTCCACTCCAAAAAGTGTTCTACAACTCCTAAACTACAAGAGATAGAGCAAACGGCATTTGGACAAAGGAGTATCCCTTCTTAAGGACGAGGACCTGGTGCTCATTTTAATGCATGAATCGTCCTTATCTGATATGTAGTTTTTATTTTAGAAAATAAATAAAAAAAATAAAAATTGACAAAAAAGGGCACATGAAATTAACATGAAATCTAATTTTTAAAATTATTTTAAGGATACAGTCTTGTGGGCAGTAGCTTAAGGAACATTTTGATGCATAAATCGTCCTTTTATGATGTATGGTTTAGAAGTTATGGCTAAAAAATCAAAAAAATCGCAAAAAACCACGTCAAAAACTATGATTCATGTAAAAAATTTTAACTAAGATTCTTGAAAAAAAATCAAATTCCAGAAAACTTTCTTCTGAATATGCAGTCTTGTGTATATATGTATTAGAAACAATTTGGTGTATAAATCGTCCTTGTAGGATGTACAGTTTGGGAGTTATGACGGAAAAAGCACATGTTTTTGGCCAGCTACCACTCCAAAAAGTGTTCTACAACTCCTAAACTACAAGAGATAGAGCAAACGGCATTTGGACAAAGGAGTATCCCTTCTTAAGGACGAGGACCTGGTGCTCATTTTAATGCATGAATCGTCCTTATCTGATATGTAGTTTTTATTTTAGAAAATAAATAAAAAAAATAAAAATTGACAAAAAAGGGCACATGAAATTAACATGAAATCTAATTTTTAAAATTATTTTAAGGATACAGTCTTGTGGGCAGTAGCTTAAGGAACATTTTGATGCATAAATCGTCCTTTTATGATGTATGGTTTAGAAGTTATGGCTAAAAAATCAAAAAAATCGCAAAAAACCACGTCAAAAACTATGATTCATGTAAAAAATTTTAACTAAGATTCTTGAAAAAAAATCAAATTCCAGAGAACTTTCTTCTGAATATGCAGTCTTGTGTATATATGTATTAGAAACAATTTGGTGTATAAATCGTCCTTGTAGGATGTATGGTTTGGGAGTTATGACGGAAAAAGCACATGTTTTTGGCCAGCTTCCACTCCAAAAAGTGTTCTACAACTCCTAAACTACAAGAGATAGAGCAAACGGCATTTGGACAAAGGAGTGTCCCTTCTTAAGGACGAGGACCTGGTGCTCATTTGAATGCATGAATCGTCCTTATCTGATATGTAGTTTTTATTTTAGAAAATAAATAAAAAAAATAAAAATTGACAAAAAAGGACACATGAAATTAACATGAAATCTAATTTTTAAAATTATTTTAAGGATACAGTCTTGTGGGCAGTAGCTTAAGGAACATTTTGATGCATAAATCGTCCTTTTATGATGTATGGTTTAGAAGTTATGGCTAAAAAATCAAAAAAATCGCAAAAAACCACGTCAAAAACTATGATTCATGTAAAAAATTTTAACTAAGATTCTTGAAAAAAAATCAAATTCCAGAAAACTTTCTTCTGAATATGCAGTCTTGTGTATATATGTATTAGAAACAATTTGGTGTATAAATCGTCCTTGTAGGATGTACAGTTTGGGAGTTATGACGGAAAAAGCACATGTTTTTGGCCAGCTACCACTCCAAAAAGTGTTCTACAACTCCTAAACTACAAGAGATAGAGCAAACGGCATTTGGACAAAGGAGTATCCCTTCTTAAGGACGAGGACCTGGTGCTCATTTTAATGCATGAATCGTCCTTATCTGATATGTAGTTTTTATTTTAGAAAATAAATAAAAAAAATAAAAATTGACAAAAAAGGACACATGAAATTAACATGAAATCTAATTTTTAAAATTATTTTAAGGATACAGTCTTGTGGGCAGTAGCTTAAGGAACATTTTGATGCATAAATCGTCCTTTTATGATGTATGGTTTAGAAGTTATGGCTAAAAAATCAAAAAAATCGCAAAAAACCACGTCAAAAACTATGATTCATGTAAAAAATTTTAACTAAGATTCTTGAAAAAAAATCAAATTCCAGAGAACTTTCTTCTGAATATGCAGTCTTGTGTATATATGTATTAGAAACAATTTGGTGTATAAATCGTCCTTGTAGGATGTATGGTTTGGGAGTTATGACAGAAAAAGCACATGTTTTTGGCCAGCTTCCACTCCAAAAAGTGTTCTACAACTCCTAAACTACAAGAGATAAAAGATAAAACCGAAGAATTGAATTCGATGGAGGTGGTGAAAGAGTTTGTTTCTCGCAAGGACAGAAAGAAACATTTTGGAATAATTTAAATTGATATAACTTTTTGCACCTTATTGCATTTAAACCATGTAAAGATATACCTAGTCTTGCTTTATAAAAGCAACCATTATTTCTTATATTTTCATATTACCATATGAAAGATTCTTCAAAGAATGATCTCTAATATTAAAATTCGAAGAACTTTTAAAAATAATGAAATTTTAATATTTTTTATATATTTTTATATATTTTTATTTTAAACTAAAATAAAAAATTTGTTTATTCACATTCATGTTTCTTTGAAGAAATTTTGGTGAACTTTTTTTGCACCACCATTTGTACTGCCCCCCCAGATGAAATTAGCTTCCGACGCGCTTGGACCAAGGTGACTACCTTGTGGGACAATGGAGGTAGCTGTTAAAGACCCTGAATTGGAATATATAAAGATGACATTGCAACGACGTTCTTCGAGATATGATTGAATCCATGATATAAACAGTGATTGAAATCCATAGGCTTTAAGCTTAAGAAGGATGATAGTGTGTAAGATTTTGTCGAACGCTTTACTAAAGTCGGTAGAAACTACATCAACTTCGTACCCGCTTTCCAACGAGCATAAAGCGTATGAAACAAATCCTGTAAGGTAAGTGGTAGTCGATCTTCCCTTGAGAAAGCCGTGTTGAAAAAAAAATAGATTTGCAATGGTAAAAGAGAATGTCATAGATAATATTTTCAAAAACTTTGGGAGTACAAGACAGTTTTGCAATAGGTCTGTAATTGGAAATATAATTTCTAGGTCCTTTTTTATGCAGAGGTATTATGTACGAACTCTTCCATAACTTAGGAAAAACTGAAGTAGAAATAGAAAGTTGAAAAAGAGCCAATAGGGGATGAGCCAACAAGTTTGCGAATTTTTTGATAACAATAACAGGCAAACCATGTCCAAGAGAATAATCGTCCTTTAGATTACTAATCGTTCCTAGCACATCAGCTAGTGTAATATCAACAGAAGTCAGCGACGTTTGAGGACAGTTCCTAAGCAAAGAAAAATATTCGTTGTCTATGTAGACAGCACGCTCGATTTTGATGGCAACCCGATTATTTTTCATATGAACTTTTTAAAAAGGTTTTTTTTAATGACGTCTCCTAACATCATTTTCCGGTCTGATGTTTTTAGCTTTTACTTTCACAACTTTCTTTCGCGACGCGCACTGATATTGTTTTGTAATAAATTACATAGTGGACAACAATTTTTTTCCAACTTAATTGAAAGTAAAAGTATGGCCTACTATTTCAAATTTGCGAATTTGAATCCAAGGCTGCTTAATTTTCAAATACTGCAAAAGACTACTAAAAGTCAGTTTCATTGCGTTATATGAAAAAATAATTTTAAAAAGCGCGGGGATCTAAATTTAACTTAAATGTCTAAAATTTTGTAGTTAAGATTTTTTTACTTAAAAGAACAACACAGAGGGGTTGCTCCCTGCAAAATAAAAGAACAAATTTTTTTACAATGCCCTACTGTTGAAGCTTGACTTTTTTTCAAAACGCTAAATGTTTTTTTTTTGTCATTTCGAACACAAAAAATACATAAAAAAAATCAAGATACTTATATATCTCATATTAAATAACTATAACACTGTGCCACAATTTAAGGGTCATGGAATCTAACGAAAAAGAGACCAACACAGGTCGATAGTACTGATCTAGACCAACAAAACCCTAAGAAGATTTTGCAAAGTTAGCTCGCTTTTTAATGTTATAGCCTTTGAAAGATGTAGCTCATCTAAGAATATTTAATTAAGAATATTTTTTATTAAACGTTTTGTTTATAATTGAAAAGATATTTTTTATTTTTGTTATTTTTTACTACATAACGAAGATAGTTTTCGCTACTACTCTGATTCTTGAAATATTTCGGAATAAAACGATGTCTAAAAATATCTATTTAAAACAATAGGTAACGACCGAGATTTTCTTTTTCCTATTATAATATTTCAAAGAAATACTTGATATCATGAAATTTTACAATTTTGTTCATATCTCCTTTATGGTTATTATTTCTTTAAAACACATCTAAACAACAATTGTTAAATCAATTAAGACCAATCGAACGGGAAGCTAAAAAACTCAAGATTTTAGTTTAACATTTTTGTCAATGCTGTTTTGACGAAATAATATGTAAATTTCATGCATTAAGAACAACTTGTTTTAAAAATCGAAATACGAAAAGTAATCGTGGTATTAACCTGGTGTTTTTAAAAAATATACTTCAGAAATATTTCAAGAATCCAAATTTAGAAAATTATCTTCGGTACCACTTCTGATGCCCGAGATAAAATATCTTCTTTTAATTAATTTGTACAAGTTATTAAATTGCATTTACTTATACATTTCTCAAAAAGAAGAAAATTCATTGGCGAAAATTATGCAAATTTTTAATGACCAAATTTAAGGAAAACGTTAACACTTCGTTAACACTTCCATACCACCCAAATTTGTACAATCAGATAACAATAAAAAGTTCTGTGTTATTTCGAGTGTACCTTTAGATTTGCACATCCTTCATACAGGACACAGATGGTAGAAATCGGGGGTGGCATCTTGTTTGGCGAGATATTGTCAGTTTAAGTCTATATTTACTTTTGTTTTAAGCATAAGTATTTTTTTTTTACAAAAATCAAAGCTTAGGTCGTTATTTTTAGCTGTTTTTCTCAAAAAGCAACTTTGTCCTTGCGGGAGAGGAAGCATCCTTTTTTTCTATTAATTTGTTCCCAATGCAACTTTTGAGACCTCTTAGAATATGAATATCGAAAAAAATTGTAATTTGATACGCCCTAATGAGCACTTCATTGAAAAAATAATAAAAAACCTAAAAAAAAATGGATATTTTCTATTTCAAATTATAATTAAAGCACATCAACTTTATTTTATTAATTATCTTTAGCTTATTATGTTTTAATTAACCCCGGAAAAATTTGTGCAACATTCATATATTACACATAATCAAAGTCTAAATTTCCAAAAAGATATCCTTCAAGCAAAAAATTCCATAACGACTAGGCTATTCAACGTAATCACACACTTTTCACATCACATTTCATGGACATTTTTTTGCAATATGGATTTTTGCGATTTTTTTTAATGCAACAAGATTAAATTAAACTTTTTCGGAAAGTACAAAATCACAACTCTGGTATTTTTCGATAAATTTTCATATTTTATAGCTCAGTTTGAAGACCAATTAAATGAAAATTGAGGTGCATACCAGTCTTTTTTTTTAATTTACTCATGACACTAAAGTGGCAACATTTAAGACTAACATTTTAATATTCACTACAAAACGTTAATATAAATATCCATTAGTTTTCCATAAGTTTTTTTTTTCGATTAATTTCGAAATATTTTTATAACTGCTATGTTAATGGCAATGTGCGACGTCGATCATAACATTACTCGTCAATCATTCTCCGGAAATTTAATTTATGTTTGGTCGCACGTGCTTGTTTGATGGATTGATTTAAGATTTGGAGAAATTTTGTTGTAGGTTCATGTTGTATGGAGAGGTTACTTCCAAAATAATGTCTCTAATTGAATCAAGTCTTCAAATGTTGATTACTGATTCACTAAAGTGTTTTAGTTAATTTACCTTCTAAAAGAGAGCGTTCATATTTTAAGCAGTTTAAGCATTCTTTAAACATCTGAAGTGAGTTGGCAATTTTGAGAAGAGAGTGAAACATGATTTAAGTAAATGTAATATAAAGAAATGCTGCGCATTGAAAACTTTTTCTGGGATAGAAATAAAACAAATTATTTATCCAAGGGAATATATGTTAAAACTGCCTTTAGCTAGGGAACATATCTGACCTTTTGGGAACTGTTGTAGAAGTGCTAATGAAAATGGCTAGCTTAACTTAATTTAAGTAGTTGTTTTTATACAAAAAATGAAAGATACTAAACGAGAATAACATAAATACCGACACTTTAATTTGCTTTAACAGTACATTTTTTTTAAAGAGAAAACATTGTAAAGATAACTTATATTGTTTAAAATCCTAGTTGATGTCTTGTTTTTGTTATAATAAGATATTTACATTTTTTAAAATATACACAACCGAAGAATAAATACACTAAAAAGAAAATGTTTTAATACTGACGGCATGTGTTTAAATTTTACAGATTTGCTATTTAAAATACAAATCAAATAACCATAATTTGAACATTTGCTATTACAAATTTTATCAAAGTTAGATCAAATGTGTTACAAATTTACAAATTTGTATTTGTATACAGATACAGAATTTATTTTGATTACAGATTCCGTTAAAGTTAGAGCTAATGTTTTGAAAACATTTGTTATTACAAGTAAGAGCAGCCATTTCTGTCCGGGAGACTACAGGTCAATAAGTCTGACCTCCTTTGTACTCAAAACGCTCGAGAACCTGATTGACTTGCACCTAAGAAACAATTCAATCCAGTTATCAACCAACCAGCACGCATACACGAAAGGGAAATCGGTTGAAACGGCAGTGTACATTTCTAGTAGTAACCCTAGAAAAAGCCCTCCACCACAAGAAATACGCACTCGGAGCGTTTCTAGACATCTCAGGTGCATTCAACAATGTATCAACCACCGCAATCCTTAGTGGATTACGTGCAATAGAGGCACCACCAGCAATAAACCTATGGTTAGACAAGTTGCTAAGCTGCAGAAAGGTGCGGGCTGAGTGGGGCAATAAATCCATGGTAAGGGAAGCTCGCAGTGGGACACCTCAGGGAGGGGTCCTCTTGCCACTACAATGGAATCTTGTAGTTAATGAACTTATCGAAAAGTTCGCAGGTAGAGCCCCGAGGATAACTGCCTATGCAGACGACATAAGCATAATTATAGTAGGGAAATGTCTATCAACAGTAAGCTCCATAATGAAGAGCACACTCAAAGATGTACTTAGATGGTCAAATTCAGTCGGTCTTAGTATTAACGCAGATAAAACGGATCTGGTTCTGTTCACGAAAAGGTACAAGATACCACAGTGGATACCACCGAAATTGAACGATATACGTCTCATACCGAAAACTCACATAAAATATCTGGGAGTCGTCCTGGACAGCAAGCTGTCATGGAAAACCAACGTTTAAGAAAGGGTGAAGAAATCCACCATTGCGCTATACGCATCCAAGAAGATGCTAGGCAGTACCTGGGGTCTCTCACCCTTTCTGATGCACTGGATCTATGTAACGGTAGTGCGTCCTATTCTACTCTATGGGGTTATTGTGTGGTGGCCGGCTGTGAACAAATCAACATTCCTCAGGCACTTGGAGAAAACTCAGCAGCAGGCACACAGTACTTTGTCCAGTAGGAATAAATCAAGAGTTTCATTTTGACGAACCCTAACAAAATAGATATTGTAAGTTAGGTAATACTTTCACTAAAAAGAGTTTAAATTTTCTTCGCAAAAGAAGTAGTTTTGTGGGAACTACACCTCTTCAAAGTCAACGCTTTTTATGCGTTTTTATTATTGTAGAATTTTCGACTTCGCGTTGTATTTAAATAAAAACATGCTGTTAGCACAGTTTTTACGCTATTCAAGTGATTTTATTTTTGTATTTTTAAGAAAACAGTGAGAAAAAATAAGTTTTAACTATATTAGCAAGAAAGTTTAAAATAAGTAATAAAAATTGAATTTTAAATTATCAAAAAATTTTGAAAAAAATTGAAAAATTTGCTGTTTTCAACAGTCATTTAAAAAAAATGTCCACAAGTGTCACCTTCAATTTTTACATATGCATTTTTACGTCTCTTTGCCTTTCGGAAACATTAAATATTTTGTCCAACTTCGAACCACTTTTTGAGTTATCGTGTTTTTAAAAATGGTCCAAAAATAATTTTGTGAATTTTTTGCTTATGTGCTTCATTCAAAGAAAAAATGCCGTAAGCACGTTTTTACACTATTCCATTGATTTTATTTTTCTTTTAAATAATAAAAAACAATACGTTATTTTATATTTATAAGAAAATGTAAAATAAGTATTAAAAAATTTATTTTAAATTATAAAAAATAAAAAAAAAAAATTATATTTGCTGTTTTCAGCAGTCATTTAAAAAAAATGTTCACAAGTGTCATATTTAATTTTTAAAATAAATTATTGTATGTTTATCTATCTTTCAGGAACATAAAATATTTTATCCAACTTCGAACTATTTTTTGAGTTACCGCCTTTTTAAAAATGGTCTAAAAATCATGTTTTGCAAAAATTAGCTAAATGTTGTTAGTGTATGTAACATTCAGTATGTTATACAAAAATAAAAAACGTAAACAAACATATTCTTTGTACTCTATACCTAACAGAAGGGCATATCAGCTTATGAAAGTTAAGTTCTTACAGAGAATGATAACACTGTATTTTTTTACAGAAATGTAAGAACTTTTTCATAAATTATTATTAATAAATAAACTTATTCTTCAAAAGAATGTTTGAGCAATCGAATTGAATATTAATAACTGTTATTAATATTACTACAAATTAATTTATAAATTGTTAAATGTAGGGAACTCTCATATTCTCTCAATGCTACCCAATTTTTACCGTATTTTCTTAACAAAAACAGAGAACTTGCAAAAAAGCTGTGGAAGTTAAAGTCTATTTGCATGTGCATTAAGAAAAAACATAATATATTATTTTTTATCAAAAATGTCAATAATTTTAACTAATAAAGATTTATTTAATTGCTGGATTTCTGCTGGTCCAAGAGATAAATTTTTGATTTTAAAAAGTTTTGTTAAAAACAAAATTGGTGAAAGACTGTTTAATGAAGCAACAATAGAAAACATTCGGATTTTTCAGAGTAAATTAGATAGAAAGTGGAATGAGTGCCACTATAACAAAAATTTGTTTATAAAAAAGTATGAAAACTGGTTAAGTGTCCAAACTTTCATTATTCCTGATCCAGATGAAGTAAGTAAAAATAAAAAAGTTTTTACACAGTTTAAATAAATCTTCATATCTAAGCAACATAGCACTAGTCGCGGAAGACCTAAAAAGGAGTTCCACTTGTTATCTGAACAAATGAAAAGAAGAAAAGTTGCTGAAATAGTATCTGACTATACTGAAGAAGAATTAGAATATGCATCAGATTTTGCGAGAAGAAAAGGCAGTATTAAAAAAGAAAGTGTCCTCTCAGTACAGGTGGCATTGACAATTTATTTAGACTTGGATCTCTCGGAAGAAAAGTATAATATTCTGCGCAAAACTGTCAATGAACATCATGAAAACTTCTTTCCAAGCCTATATGCAATACAAAATTTTAAAAAGAATATAGTACCACCTGTCAAAGCTTCTGAAAACTTTGCAGAAGTGGAATTAAAACCACTCATGCGAAATACAGCTAAAAGTATATTTAAGCTTTGTGATGGTGAAGAGACTCCAGATAAAGTAACACTGATATGCAAATGGGGTAAGGATGGCAGCTCGGGTCACAGCCGATACAAGCAAAATTTTTCAACGGAAGATTTCAGCGATGAATTTATATTTTTCATTGCATTTGTCCCAATCAAGTGAGTAAAAGTTTAAAAATTTAACTATGTATATTTTAATGAAAAAACAATTATTTTTTGAATAAAAGGCTAATTGATTCGTCATCAAAGAAGCCTCTTTGGATAAACAAAAGCCCTTCTTCTACTCTTTTCTGCAGACCCATAAAAATTGTAATGACTAAGGAAAATAGGACCTTAGTTATACAAGAAAATAACGATATTAAAAAACAAATAACCGAATTAGAATGTGAAATATTGGAATTTAATGGGAAATCTGTAGAGGTTTCATATGAAATGAAATGTACAATGATCGATGGATCCATTGCAAAAGTTCTTACGGAAACAAATTCAGCTAGCAGATGCTTCATTTGTAATGCAAGTCCAATTGAAATGAACAAAATAAATTTTACTAGATCTGCAAACACAGATTCTTATAAGTATGGACTCTCAACTCTTCACTGCTGGATTCGGTTTTTTGAATGTTTAATCCACATATCATATCGTTTGCCATTTTAAAGCTTGGCGAGTAAAGCAAGAGAATCAAGCCATTTTTTCTGAAAATAAAAGCCGAATACAAAGAGAATTCAGAGAGAGAATGGGCCTGCTTATAGATCACGTCAAACAAGGTTATGGCACAACTAATGACGGAAACACGGCTAGGAAATTCTTTGCCAATTTTGATGTTTCTGCGGAAATTACTGGCCTTAATAAAGATTTAATATATAACTTCTCATTAATTTTGTGAATTTTGTCATGTGGAAGAAAAATTAAAATTGAAGAGTTTAGTAAACTTCTTATGGATACCAGGAACTTATACTTAAAGTGTTACAGTTGGTACTATATGCCCAGCTCTGTGCACAAAGTTTTAGTGCATGGATGCGAAGTAATGAAGTATTTCGATTTACCCATAGGTGAATTTTCTTTAGTTTTTCTAATTGAAATAAAATAATAAATAACGCAACCTTTTTCTTTTGAAGGAAGTTTATCGGAAGAAGCATTGGAGGCTTCCCACAAAAATATTAGATATGCTAGTCTAAGCCACACGAGAAAAAGCTCTCGGGAGAATTCAAATAAGGATTTGATGACACACCTATTGATTTCAACAGATCCTGAGTTATCATCAAAAAGAAATATTAAATTTAAAAACAACTTTAATGAGGAAGACCCTTATTTTACCTTCTATATTGAAAGTGAGACAAACTAAGATCTCTTATAAATTTCATAATATTAAAAATTTTAGTTTCATTTGTTAAAAAAAATTGTTGATAACAACATAAAAAAGTATTTCTTTGCAAAAAAGTATTTTTTTAATATATGTTGGTAAAGATTTATATTTTGGAAAAATTGCATAAAAAACTATATGTACTTATATCTTTTAAACGAAAAAACATATTTCCAAACGGGGTCAATATTAAAAAGTTAAAGATTGAACAACTTAATATCTTTAATTTTTGTTTTTAATAAGTGTTTTTACTTATTTTATTATTCCCTTTAAATCACAGAAATTTCGATATTTAAACTTTATTTCCAGCGAAAGTAATAGATCTACGTTAAATCTGATTTCATTTTTAAAATCAGCGGTCATAAATTAATCAGCATGCAAAATTTCATTAAAATCGAACGGCTCCTTGTATTTATTCCTCACTTTTGTATGGGCTCAAAGTACTGTGAGGCAGCGCTATGCATCACGGAGGCTCTGAAGTCAACTCCAACTAAAGCGCTTGAAACCATTCTAAGTATGGACCCCCTATACATACACGCAAATCTAATAGCTGGAAAAACATGCCTTACGGCGGCAGGCAACATGCACATTCAAAATTTTGGACATTGTACAATCGGAAAGGATCTACTTAGTAGCACGGACTACATGGTGTCTCGCACGATAGTCAATCCTAAAGCACGAACTCTTCTGGGACCAAATGACTGGTGCAAAGGTATAGAACAAGCACAGCAGGCGGTCAACATATTTACAGACGAGCCCAAAATGCCAAATGGGGGTAGGTGCGGCGGTGTATTGCACAGAGCCTAATATAAGGCAGCCATATAAACTGCCGAACCACTGCAGTATCCTCCAGGCGGAAATATTTGCCATAAAGAAGGCTGCTGAGATAGCCCTCAGCATGGACACACAACACTCTAACATCAACATTTTCGTTGCCAGTCAAGCGGCGATCAAATCCATGCGCTCTGCTAGCATAAAGTCGAAAAGTGTCTTGGCTGGCAGAGATGCACAAGATGCACTATGCGCTTCGAAAAGAGTGCGCATATACTGGGTCCCTAGCCACCAGGGCATTGAGGGAAACGAGATGGCAGATGGTTTAGCAAAGGAAGGCGCCGGGCTGGAATCAGAACTCGCAGAACACGTACTTACTCCGCTACAAGAGTTGTACAGGAACCTCGAAAGAAGAGCTACACTAGCAGTAAATCGTAGATGGAGAGATACGACATCGTGCAAAATCTCGAAAATCATGTGCAATGCACAATGCAAAAACGAACTCTGTTCATCTTGGCACATCCGCGCAAAGATTGCAGGACACTAGTGGGCATGCTCACTGGTCACTGCATGACGGCAGCCCACGCGAATAAGCTTGGCATCACCACGGATGACAACTGCAGGAAGTGCAAGGAACTGGGCACAGTGGAGACCCTTAATTCACAGTGGAGACCCGTCGCTTAAAGATGTAGCCAAGGTGTCTCTGGAATCCCTCCTAAGGTTTGCGAATTCAACGCAAATCCTTAAAGACTTTTAAACAAACACAAAGGTTCCTTTTGTTCGCTACCGGTACCACTAAGGACCTGAATTGGTCTATGTGAGCCTTCAAGAAGGCATTCGGTTTAACCTTACCTAACCTAACAAGTAAAAACAAGTGTGACAAGAAAAAATTAAATTTTAAGAAAAACTATTTTAACCTAAAAACGAAAACTCCAATTGTAATGTTGTTTTCAGAAGAAATCAAGAAAATTATTCAAGCAATGATTAACATTGCTTTTCAAACGGTAAGGTATTTTAAGTGCTATTCATTTAAATGATAACACGGTACACAATGCATCGAATGGGTACGAAAGTAAGAAAAAAATATTGTTGTTTTTATTAAAAAAGTATGCTTTATAAAACAATATTATTGATTTATAGAAAATTTAAAAGACTTTTTTAAATATCCTATATCACAAATAAATGCGAAGCCTTCATGTTACACTTTTTTTATTTGAAGAAAATCAAATAGTTTGAAATAAATTTAATGTTAAAAAAATGCGGAATGTTTATTTAAAAAAAGTAATGAAGTTTTTTAGATTGTACACGGAAACGAAAAATCAAGCATTCTGTGCTTGAATCAAGCAAATAGCCTATCAGTTTACACTCAAGCGTAAATTTCTCAATTTAAGCATTATTTCATAGAATTGAGCAAATTTAAAACACATGATATTTAGAAAAAAATACTCAATTCAGGCAACATTTGCTTAAAACTCAAGAATATTTTTTCTACATTCGAGTATAATATTTACTTGAAATGAGAAAAAATTGCTTGATTCAAGTAAACAATTGGCTAAAAACTAGAATAATTTGCTAGATTTGAGATATTTATGTTTCTTGAATTGAAAACAATTTGCTTGATTCAATTAAACAATTTGCTGAAAACTAGAATAATTTGTTTGATTTGAGAAATTTAATTTTCTTGAATTGAGAACAAAAATTTGCTTGATTCAAGTAAACATTTTAATGAAAACTTAAATAATTTACTTAATTTGAGAAATTTATTTTCCTTCAATTGGTTGATTCAAGTAAATCATTTTCTGAAAACAAAAAAAATGTTGCTCAATTTGCACAAAGCAACAACACATTCGCATGCTTTGTTGGCACACATTGGCGACAGTAATCTTGAACGTAGATTTTGTTGTCTAACGACTCTTTAACAACAACTTCAAGATTTTCATGATTGTCGTAATTCGCTAAATTGTTCAAAGGCGTCAGCTCTCCGTTTGCTTAAATTAAGAAAATATTTTCTTGATTCAAGTTTGTTCCAAAACCTAGAATCAAGTATTTTATGCTTGTTTCAAGCTGTTGTTTATTTTGCTCAATTTTGGCAATAAATGCTCATTATAATTGTATTTTTTTTTAATTTTAGTTTTTAATGCTTGATTTTAGCAAATGAGACTTAATTTTAAATATTCTTAGAGCAAGCAAAATAGTTGCTTAATATAAGAATATTATATCCCTCCGTATATTTGGCTCATGTTATTAAGTTTTTTGATTGATAAGTTTTTTTTGTAACAAATATTTACTTTACCTTAAAAACGCAAAAATGTGCGAATTGTTACAAATTTTACAACACAAAAAATTCTGGATTTTGACAAAACTTTTTTGTTAGTTTTTTTAAAGTATAAACTTTTGATTTCTTAAATATTATTTGCTCTTTTTTATAAACAAGCAAGTTATGAATATTTCCAAAAGTGAGTTTTTGGCGTAAAATGGTAAATTTCGTATAGAAAAAAATTTAAAAAATTTAGTAAAGTTACAAAAGGAATTACAAAAATCAAAATTATTCTTTGATTTTGACAAAATTTTTTAGTAATTTAATGTAAAATATCAAACTTTGATTACTAAAATATTATATGCCCTTTTTTATAAACAAGAAAATGATAAAGGTTTCGAAAAGTGAATTTTGGCGAAGAATGGTAAATTTCGTCAATTAATCAGCTGACTTTTAATTAAGACTTGGCAAGCACGAGGTAAAGAAAATGAAGAATTGATAGCACGAAACAAAAAATTTTCAATCTGAGCTTAAGAGCAAAATAGGTCTCTTGGTCAAACCAAAGCCTTGATATGGGTCAACCAACGACGGAAACACAGCTAGGTGCTTTTCCTATAACACTGAACTGTTTTAGATTGTCTTTGGTGTAAAAAAGATAAAAACATTTTCCAAAATTTTGGATAATACACCTTAAACATATTTGGTGCTTTATCTAAGAAACAGGTAAAATGCAGGTAACGGGATTGTAGGAATTTTATTATATTATTATAAAAAACGCGATTATTTTTGGCAACAGTCGATTTTCGATTATATTCGAGTCGATTTACCCATCACTAATTCATAATTATGCTTAAAATTCTACAGTCTTCTGAATTTTTTTTCAATAAATTTTTATAAAGGATTTGAGAAAAAATTAATAAAAACTAACATTTGCAAAAAAAATTGTGAAAAAATTACAACCCCACCCTCCCCCGCCTACACTAGAAAATGTACAGACTTGTTTTTAAAAAATTATGGCAAGCCTAGCTATAATTGACCAAACCTAACAATTTTGCCCTTTTTCTAATTTTTTCATCTTAGACGATTATTTACTGCCAAAGTTTGGTTAAAAACTACTAAAACAGAAATCATTTTCTGAAAGTACAATTTATTGCCAATTAAATTAATTTTAATGTATGAAAATCGTTTAACAAAGTCATTAAATTTGATTGTAAATAAGAAATAACGCTTTCATTGGGAAATGGCCTTTATTGGTCAAAACGAAAATCGGTTGAAAAATTGCTAAGCTGTTGATTGATTAATACGTCAAGTAAAGGGTGTTTTTTATAGAGTGATACAACTTTGAGTTGGCATCACTGCTTTATTTGACCACCCATTTAACAGCTGATTTTATTATGGATCGACTTACATTAGAGCAACGCGTGCAAATTGTGGAAATTTTTAATCAAAATAATGGTTCTGTTCGTCAAACTTATCGTGCACTTCGTCCATTTTATGGCGTACATAATCGTCCTTCAGAGCTGCTAATTCAAAGAACAATAGATCGTTTTCGGACCACATTTTCGGAACACTGTTACTGATAATGTGCAAACTGTCCCGTGAAACGCCGAACAGTGCGCACTGAAGAATCTGTAGCCGCTGTACAGGAAAGCATTGAAGATGATCCTAATCAATCAATTCGGCACCGTTCTCAGCAACTGGGGTTGTGTCCTTCCACTTTATGGAAGATTTTACGAAAAGATCTTGGCTTAAAACCTTTCAAGATTCAACTTGTGCAAGAATTAAAGCCAAACGACCATCGTATGCGTCGCCAATTCGGCGAATGGGCTGAAGCACAAATTGATATTGATTTTGAATTTCCATGGAAAATTTTATTTTCCGATGAAGCCCATTTTTGGTTGAATGGGTAAGTAAATAAACAGAATTGTCGTATTTTGTGTGAGGAGAATCCACAAGTTTTTGTCGAAACACCATTACATCCACAGAAAATTACTGTTTGGTGCACTTTATGGGCTGGCGGAGTCATTGGCCCATATGTCTTCAAAAACGATGATGGTCAGAATGTTACTGTCAATGGTGAACGGTATAGGAACATGATTCGAAGTTTTTTGTACCTCAATTAGCTGGCATTAATCTTGCTGATATGTGGTTCCAACAGGACGAAGCCACATGCCACACAGCGGGCGCTACAATTGATTTACTCAAGGAAAATTTTGACAAAAAAATAATTTCACGAAACGGCCCCCCCAATTAATTGGCCCCCAAGATCGTGTGATTTAACCCCATTGGATTATTTTCTTTGGAGTTATGTAAAATCACTTGTCTACGTCGATAAAACACAAACAATTGAACACCTGGAAATCAACATTCGAAGAGTTATCGGCGAGATACGGCCGCAAATGCTGCGAAAAGTTTGTGAAAATTTTTGTTTTAGATTGCGCCTTTTACGCAACAGCCGTGGCGACCACATGACCGAAATCATATTTAGACATTAATGTCATAAAATTTGCTATTCAATAAAGCTCGTTTTATTGATATTTAAAATATATTACCATGTTTTATTATGAAGTAAACTTATATTACTCTATAAAAAACACCCTTTACCTTGCATCGGTTTCTTTTTAACGGTAAAATTAAATTTTTGAGGTGTATCATACAATACAATTTCAAATATTGTTTCGTATAGTACTCGACCAAATCTACAACCTCACCTGTGTCACTTGAAATGTACATTTCCACTGTAGCCTCGTGTAATCAAAGGTGCAAACTGGGAAAAAGTTTTTTAATAGAAGTGTTTTTTACAACTTACTTAGAAAAAAGACAGCTAATATAAAATCGTGCAGAAACAAACTAAAAAATTTAACATTTTTTTAATGAAATTCGTTTTTGATCTTCGTAAATAACAACACTGTCAATTCATAAACAATTTAATTTAAAGTATACTTATATTACTAAAATAATTAATATTCGATAAAAAATATTTTTATCGAAAGTAAAACTGACCTTTTTTTACAGTATGTAAGAGTAAATTATCCAGAAAAGTGATTTATCTAAAAATAAAGCAGAAAGAATATTATAAATTTTTATGTAGAAATTTTTGGTCAAAAACAGTAAGGCAAGATTTTAAAAAAAAAGTATACGTTATAAGTCACACAAAGATGTTGTCTGTAAAATAGCTTTTGCACCGTTAGTTTTTTTAATTGTTTTACTTTTACTGACTAAAGTAAACACAAAATCATTATTCAATTGAAAATAATAACATTCGTTTCAAAATCGACAAAGCTGTTATAGAGTTTTGGCAGTAAGTTTTTACTTTTAAAAATGACATGGGGAAAAAACTGTTTTATAAAAACTATAAAATTTTGACACAAATCAAAACACAGCTAAGCCGTTGTCGAAAAGCATTTTCCGAACTTTATGCAATAAAAGCTTATCTTTGGAACAGATTTTAGATGATTTTAGAACATACCAGCATAAAATTGACAAAAATCAACAAAAGTAAAAATTAATTTTATCAAAAATTCATAAATTAAATTTTTCTTAACGGAATGTTGAACTAACGTTGAAAAGGTAATTTAACGGACATCAATCTAAAAAAATGTTGGGAAATTTTGGTGCTTCCATCACTTGTGATAAGGCTCGAGGAATACAATTTAAAATTTCAAAACAAAAATTTTAATAAAAAACATTTAAGTTTAGATGTTAAGATGACCATATCTCATGAACGCATTGAGTCCCCACACTAATTTTGTAAATGTTGAGAAGGTTTTTTTTTCAGGATATAGTCTGGTGCTCCGGTCTTATTGTCAAGATTTATTTCGATAATTTTTTTATGAGAAAATGAAATGCAATCGTTTAAATTTTTTATGTGTTGTTGAAGAAGATGTTAACCCTTTGTGACGCCATGTTGTATTTCTGCAACATACCATTCAAGGGGATATAGAAATGCAGTAAACGCTAATTGAACGATTTTACGCGGTGTTGTAGGTTAGCAACAAAGCTCCCAAACGATTTAATATCAAATAATCTTACTATCTGGCAACACTTGAATTGTTATTTATTTTTAGAGACGCACGTGTGCAAACCAGTTTCGCGATTCTTGATTTTGTTTACAAAAACATTTTAAGTGGTAATATACATGTATAACGTTTGTGCAATTTCTGTGTAATAAAGGTAATAATCTATAATTCAATAATCAGTAAAAGTTTTATTGCACAATCAGTTCGTTTTGTATTTGTGGACTGATTTTGCTTTGTTGCATTTATGCAACACTGCGTTGTGCGATAGATTTTTTTCCCCATTTTTTTTAAAGTAAAGTGTTTTTATTTTAAGATCAAAATGAGTCGTAAATTGACCACTGAAGACCTAGAACATATACTTGACGAATGGGAAGACAGCGAAGATGGCCTTGACTTTTTTGATGACGACGATGTCATCGATCCGGCATATAAGTTCGAGCCGAACGAGCATGAAAGTTCCGATGAAGAATTGGAAAATTATTTGCAGTCTACCAGCAATGTAGCAACCACATCCGCCGCTGCTATGGTCATTAGTCCTGCAATAGAACCAGATCTAAGCTCCGATTCTCCAAGCACAAGTTCTGCAGCAGCTTCAAAGTTGTCTGATCGTAAGACTAAGACTAGTATCACATGGAAATCGAAAAGTTTACAGTTAAATGATGAGCAACTTCGGTTTCATGGTTCAGAAAAGCTTCCTCCAGAGATACTTTGTTTAGACACTCCATTTGAGATATTTTCATATCTTATTACTGACGATATCATCAATCTACTTGCTGACCAGACTAATCTTTATTCTGTACAGAAAGATGCCAATAAACCAATAGATGTAACTGGTCAGGAAATACGTCAGTTTATTGGTATAGTATATTTTATGTCAATTGTTCATATGCCAAAAGTAAAAATGTATTGGTCAGAACACATAAGCTTTGAGTCGATACGAGAGACTATGCCGTCGAAACGATTCGAATTAATTAGACAGTTAATTCATTTTAACGATAATAGTAAAATGCTACCATACGATCATGTTGCTTCTGATCGATTATATAAAATTCGGCCTATGTTTAGTAGAGGCACTCAACCACAACTTCAAAAAAGTTCCATTTGAAGCCCATTTATCTGTTGATGAACAAATGTGTTCAACAAAAGCCCGAAGCATGCTAAAACAGTATCTACCTGACAAACCTCATAAATGGGGATTCAAGCTGTTTGTTATATGTGGTGTTACTGGGTACGGTTATAAATTTGAAGTTTATAGTGGCCAAGAAAACAGGTGCGCAACTAATGAGCCGGACTTAGGGGCATCATCTAATGTTGTAGTCCGCCTTGCTCGTGAAGTGCCTACCAATCGGAACCACCGCATTTTTTTCGACAATTACTACACCTCAATCCCTCTTATTGAATATTTGTCAAGTCGTGGCATTTTAGCTTTAGGAACTATAAGAAAACCCCGTATTCCCATTTGTAAGCTGCCAGACGAAAAAGCTTTTAAAAAAGAACAACGCGGTACATCTATAGAACAGGTCGGAAATTACAATGGGGTTGATGTAGCTCTGGTTGCTTGGAGAGATAATAAAATCGTCACCTTAGCATCAAATTTTGCAGGAAAAACCCCAACAACTACAGTTAAAAGATGGGACAAGTCGGGAAAGAAATTCGTTTTTATTGAGCGCCCTTTTGTTGTTTCGGAATACAATCGACATATGGGTGGTGTAGATCTTTAAGACTCGGTTATGGGCCACTACAAAATAAAACTAAGAAGCAAGCGTTGGTATATACGTATTTTTTACCACCTGTTAGATATGGCTATGTGTAACGCATGGCTCTTATATCGACGAATAAAAGCTGAAAAAGGATGTTCAAGTAAAATCCTTAGCTCTGCTGAATTCAGAATTGATGTAGCAGAGACGTTATGCAAACATAAAACTGTTAACAGGTTAAAACGCAAGAGTGATATTGAAAGCCAAATTCAAGACAAAAAGAGGAAGGGTCCGGCACAACATGCTCCTCCAAAAGATGTCAGGTTGGACCAATACGGGCACTGGCCGGTTTGGATGGACAAAAGGATGCGATGCAAGTTTCCGGACTGCAAGGGTTATACACAAACAAGCTGCGAAAAATGTGGTATTAGTTTGTGTTATAATAAGCAAAATAACTGTTTTAAAAATTTTCATACCTCTTAAAAATAAGTTTAATTTTTCACTGCTTTGAATGCAATGTTGCATTTCTGCAACACAAAGTTTTTTAATAAAAATAAATACTAAATTTAAAAAAAAAAAATTTTAATTATTATTTCCGTCAATAGTATCATATTTGTCACCTGATATTTATAAAACAAAATGTTTTTACGTCCTTGCGCCACAAAGGGTTAAGATCTTAAAATCGGGGGAAAAAATAGGAAAAAATTATTAAAAATGTACAGCCGTACTACCTGCAAAAGCTATTGGCGTGTTAAACACCGTATTCCAATTTGGCTCTATAGAATTTTTTAAAATATCTGGGCCGATCAAAAAAAAACGTTGTTTCCAGAAAACCGCTATTAAAGTTTTAACAACATACAGCACATACTTATAAGGTGCTCTCGGCTATGTGCTATATTTTCGTTAATATTTTGAATTTTGTTTTCAAATTTGTGCAGTATACTTTCAATATCCTGTACTTCCGAAAAATATTAAAAAACTAAGTGTTTGATAGTTTAAATCATACTTGATTTTAAATACAAATTCTAGTTGTTTGATAGTTTAAAATCATTTATTGAGCTTCAGGTCAAAGTTAGAACAGTTAATTGTTCTAACGAATATTTCTAAAGAAACAACAACAACTTTTTTCTTTTTTTTCCAATATGAAAAGAAAAAAATCAGTAGCTGATTTTATTGCAATTTCGGCCATGCTGAAGGCTTCATAAGCAATCTTTGTGATATAATATGAAACATAAAATAATATAAAATCAACATAATAAATAACAAGGTATAACGGAGGGGAAGTTCCTTTGACTTCTTCTCAAGGTCCTGATAGGAGGACTTCTCGATAGCATCAATAAAATTGGGTTCTCAGAATTTGCTTTTTGAAAAGTTTATTTAAATTGAAAAATAAATTTGAAGGAAATCTCCGACCTTGACTTCAGTATGAAGTATTTCTCCAAAAATTTTTATATGATTGAATTAATTTTTGAGGAATGTAGGCTATTTATAGTTTCTTACAGAAATGTTTGCCTACTATCATAAGAAATAAATTTAACTGAAAAGTAAATTAACATGAAGTAGTTGAAGTTAATTAAATTTAGATTAAAGTAGTTAAAGTTAATTTAGCAATAGAATTAAGTAGTTAACATTAATTAAAGAATAGAATGAAGTAATGGCTTGTTTCATTTCTCCCCCTCTGATGATGAAGTCGTCTCGACGAAACATCAGAAATTTAATTATACTTCTTTGGACGGCCACGACGTCGAACCATGTTGAGTGGTTGTTGTTGAACACCATATGAATTGCGATAGGAAGTAAGAGCGGAAACATGATAAGTTCCCAAAGGTACATTAAGATCATCTTCATTTGCAATAACATAACTCGTTGCACCTTTCTTTTTGATGATTGTGTATGGTCCATCTCGTTTAGGAACAAATTTTGATGTAACTCCTTTCGTTACATTGCTTTTATTAGCTTTGAGATTAAACTTGCGTAACTGATCAAAAATGCGTTGTAAATCAATTAACTGTTGATCAAAACTAGCTGAACAGGAAATGATATCGTCGAGGTAAACCAAGATACTTGTTCCACTCAGTGAAATTTTAAATCTGTCCATCATTCTTTGGAAAGTCGCAGGTGCATTCCGCAATCCAAAAGGCATACGGGTGAACTTATACGTTCCGAATGGTGTCACAAACGCCGTCTTATCCTGATCATTTGGACAAACTCCGATTTTCCAGTTACCAGATTGAAGGTCTAAAGTAGACATAAAGTTTGTGGTTTTTGCTTCATGTAGTAAATCATCCACTCTCGGTAGCGGATATCTATCCGGAATAGTTATAGCATTCAAAGCTCTATAATCGATGCAGACACGTATGCCACCTGTTTTCTTTGGTATCATGACCACTGGAGCCGCCCAAGATGACTCGCATTCAATAATAACTCCGGCTTCTAACATTTTCTGCACCTCATTCTTCAAGTCAGCTTTTCTTTGTGGTGAAAGGCGATAAGGTTGTAAAGCGATTGGTTCATGTTCACCAGTGTTGATTTTATGTAGCGTGAATGATGTTGGTTCGGTAGGTTCGGTAAAAACATCAGCATTGATTTGCAAAGTTTCTTCCAATTGACATCTCTGATCTGTAGACAAACCAAGACCATCAAAATCTTTTAAGTACTCAAACTGTATGGAGTATAATGGAATAAATAAATTGTCTTCATCTGGTTTTCTGATTTTGATTGGAGGTGCGAAAAGTCGAGAACTTTTCGTTGGAGTTCTTTCACCTTGTGGAAGTGCATCACGAAAAATTGACTGCAGAGTGTGTGGTGAATATGAGCTTGCTTGTTCTTGAGCCACAACTTTACGAGTCTTAAAAGTCGGACCATAATACAACTCGGGACACACATCCTTCGAATCGGCGTTTGATTTTGGAGCTTTCTTATTATCCATGAATTTTATGAAATTTGACATTTCATTAAGCATTTTGCTGTTAGGTGACTCTGGTGCAGTGGACACAATGTGTGCACCTGCGATGTCTAACGAAAACGAGTTCTTATTGTTGGCCTCAGTGAATTCGAACCTTCTTCTCGGTTCATCTTCGAAATGCCAGCAGCGTTGAGCCATATTTAAAACGATACCGGCCTGTTCCATAAAATCTGCACCAATTAAAGTTCGATTCTTTTTTGCGTTCGGGAGGGAAATTAATCGGATCTTCCTGATTCGATTCCCTATGATCACATCACAAATCGTAGACATAACCGTTTGCGTTGTTGTTGTTCCATCTGCTAGCGTTACTTCTGCTTTTACATTCTGGAAAATGCAGCCCTTGCTGGTCAAAATCCGTCTCAAGTTCGCACTTGCAACGCTCGTTTTTGCACCACTGTCGAAACAAGCCTCACCCGTCAATCCAAACATCGTGATATGAACTGTTGGGGTTGATCTGCCAATAACGGTCGTTGTAACCGTGTTGAACGCTAAGTGCTGAAGACTTTCTTTGCTGTGTGTGCTACACTTCGGACAGTTTGAACGATAGACCCCTGGTTCACCGCAACCATAACAGGAAAAGTTGGTTCCTCGCTTTGGTTGAACCTTCTGCATAACTTGAGATGTTTGCGACTGTTGTTCTTTCTTCTTTTTGAAACAAACATCTGCAGAGTGTTCTCGAAGCCTACAAAACGAACATCTCACACTCTTTTCAGGATCAATTTTGGTTGTTAGGATTTCCTTCGTCTCAAGATAAAATATCTCTGCAAGACGCTATAAGCTGTTCGAAAGTCAATACAGATTCGCAACTAACACGCTCCCTAATTCTGATGGATAAGAGGCCGTAAATCATATTGATCTGTTGTTTTTCTTCCACTTGATCCTTCAGTTGCGAAAACAAAACACGTTTCTTAGAGACCAGAGACCTGCAGCGATGAACTGCAACTGCTTTTACACCCAGTACATACTTAGTTTTTGTATGACTTCAATATCATTAATACCATGCAACATATTCTACGCCATCGAGCTCACTTACAACATCAAGCATGTTGCATTAGCCAATTGTACCAAAGTCAAACACTGTGTGATGTGTGCTTCGACTTCAGTGGAAAGTATAGATGTTTGCATAAAATAATTAAATGTATAAACCACAGCGCATGAACGGCAATCGTTATAATTATGCATTATTTTGAGCTACTGCCTCGTGTACCATTGCAGGTTGATTTCAACTTCGGCTAAGCAGTGATACAAAAGTAAGCTTACGAACGATGAAATCAGCGCGTACACTGCATTTTTACTCAAGTGCTTGTAGATTACTTCAGTATGAATAGAGTAAATAGTTTTAGGAAGTTTTAGGGGTAACTTATTTCGAAGATGATGTCAAACTTAAAAATTTAAGATAGCGGATAGAGTTTCCACCTAGATTTTTTTTCATTTTTGCGAATTCTTGTAATTTTGAAATTCTGACAACGGATTTGATTTCGAATATAATGTCACAGTTTTAAAATTTAAGATGGAGGCTAGGGTTGCCACCTAAATTTTTACCACAGTACTGCCACCTAATAATATGTATTTTTAAGGGTTTTAAACATCATTTATCAGTGTTAAGGGGTCGCTGATTTCGAATCTAAAGTCATAATTTTAAAATTCAAGATGGTGGATAGGGTTGCCACCTTAATTTTTTGTAGTTTTATGAATTCGGGGCTGGCAAAAAAAATCGTACACCAAAAATGGGTCGCTGAATCCGAATTCACTGTCAGAATTTCAAAATTATAAAATTTTGAAATAATAGGGTTGCCACCTAATAATATGTCTTTCCAAGAGTTTTTAACGTCATTTATCAGTTTTAAACTCTTGAAAAGTCATATTATTAGGTGGCGACCCTATTATTTCATAATTTTGAACAATTGAACAAAAGTTGTAGCTTTATTAAAGATCTGCATGCATACAGAATCTTATCAAAATCAGTGATTAAAGGTGTTTTATAGTAAAATGGCGTCTGATATAATTTCTTAAAAAACTAAATTTAATAAATATCTTTAAAAATTTACTAAACAAATTTTATTGCTCACTCAATTAAACTTTATAATTTATTTTAAAAAAGAAATCAGCTCAATTGAACCATTAGCTTATGAGCTACAAGCTCTCAAAAGTCACGCAAAGTAACTGCAATATTACTGCAATGTTACTGCAAATACTTTGTGTTCGGAGAACAAAATAAGCGCTGGTTTTTTTATGCAGGAGTTACGCTTTATGTCTTTGTTTTGTTGCTTGTAAATGACCATAATTACCATTGCATACCAGAAGTTGAAAAGACCCTGCGCTGGTTATCAAACCAACAACTCGAACATGCATTATTGTGGTCTTACGACACGCTCATACACAGTTGGCTTCAATGTTGCAAGTATGTTCGACACAACAATCGCAGCGCTTGCGTAGTGCGGTCAGACTGTCACTGTATTTGTTGAGGGTAGATTGCAAGTAGCGAAAATGCCATCGCTTGCAGATCACTGTTACAGACAAAGCTATCTGTTGGCTCATTCAGTTGTTGTTTGTTTTCAAAGATGTTTAAAAATATTTTCCAATCGGGGTTTGGTGGTGAAAAGGTGATCCGTAAAAGCTTAACGGCCTCTTCGAACGTATGCACCGATTCTTTGATACCAATCCACCAGTTTGCTGCATAACCTTCCAAAAGTAAAGGCATGCCGCGAATTGCATCTGCATCAGAGATGCGCTCGATATCTTTGTACACAGATATCGCCGCAAAAAACTCTTCTACGGCAGCCTGCTCCCGCTGCCCTCGAAAACGTGCTGAGCATCTGGAAAATGATCCAACTTTTGATGAATTCGTTCCAATTGCCGCGAGGATTTGTTTGAACTGGTCCTCGGAGAATGTAGCCATGGTAGTATTTCGATTTGCTGCAGTTTCTTCTTCCTGAATCGTTGATGAAATTTGCGAGGTAGAGCGATTTACCTCGGGTTGATTGCTGGATTCTTCCAAGTCTTGCTGCGAATTCTAATCCTTCGAGTTGGGCGCCAATATAACGGAGGGGAAGTTCCTTTGACTTCTTCTCAAGGTCCTGATAGGAGGACTTCTCGATAGCATCAATAAAATTGGGTTCTCAGAATTTGCTTTTTGAAAAGTTTATTTAAATTGAAAAATAAATTCGAAGGAAATCTCCGACCTTGACTTCAGTATGAAGTATTTCTCCAAAAATTTTTATATGATTGAATTAATTTTTGAGGAATGTAGGCTATTTATAGTTTCTTACAGAAATGTTTGCCTACTGTCATAAGAAATAAATTTAACTGAAAAGTAAATTAACATGAAGTAGTTGAAGTTAATTAAAGTTAGATTAAAGTAGTTAAAGTTAATTTAGCAATAGAATTAAGTAGTTAACATTAATTAAAGAATAGAATGAAGTAATGGCTTGTTTCAAAGGTCATTTAGAAAAAACTTTAATATTAAAAAACTTTTAAGCTCAAGCACCAGATAGCATCCCGAAGAAAAAAGTGTTCCATTCACACAGCTATATATTATATTCATATGTAAATTCCACATTAAGTATACTCTATTCACTGCCAAAAGTCCTACATAACTAGTTCTCACATCAAAAATAGTGAAAAACAATAAATTACTGTGTTTAAACCTAACACAAATGCGGTGAAATGAAAAATTAACACATTGTGTTCAATTTTAGGACGTTTTTATTTTTCAGTAAGGAGAAAATGTTATCTTATCAGATGATGAAAACCACTGAAACAAAACCTACGTCTGTTTAATAAAGCGTGAGGCAAGTTTTTCACCCTCGACGATTAGAAAACAATGAAAGTAACCATTAAATGCTTTGAATCACAAACACAACAGCAATTACAAAAACACAGAATAAACAACCCAGAAAATAAGAGTAAAAACCACATCGAAAGCAACATCAGCAACTTATTCAAATATTGCTCAAAATTTCCATGAGCTCAAACAAATAAAAAATTTGTCACTAGATGGCGCAGCTGCTTTATACAGAAGAAAAAACAATTCTGTTTTAACATTTTGCCATTCTAAGCAAAATTAAAAGGGTACTTTCACGGACTACTGCCAAAAAAAGCTGCTTGTATTAAATATTTTGTCGTAATACTATTGCTTTTATGTTAAATACCTGCCAATAAAAGTTAAATAGAAAATTCGAAATTGAAAAAGAAAACACACAACAGACGCAGAGCACACAAACAACAACCACAACCTGCGAAAACAACGCCCGGAAGCCAAATTTCACGTGACCCTACTACCATCGTCAAGCTGTCGACAAGAATCACGTTCCAAATCTAGTAACAAGGGTAAAAAATACATTGCTTTGCCTTTGCTTGTGCGAATTCTCAATATAAAAACTTGAATTTTGACATATATTAAAAATTCTAACAGCATCAAAATAAAGCCAAATTCTTAGAATAGCTTGTCATTTCAGCATAATGATTCTTGTTTTTTTATTTAAATGCCTAAGAATGTTTTTGTTTTATCGTTGGTCTGTGTTGAAGAATTTTTATTTTAGTTTTTTTTTTTATTGACTAGTTTTTTTTAATAAAATCGCAAAAAAAAAACAATTTACTATTGATATTAATCTTTGTTTTTCCAAAAAAGACTTCAAAAGAGAGACAGAGCTAAATGTAATAAAATAAACAATTCCAGTGTTTAAACCCAACACAAGTGCGGTGAAATCAAAAATTAACACATTGTTTTCAACATTAAAAACTTGTTTTTGTTTTCAGTAAAAGAAAAAGTTATCTAATAAGATTATGAAAAACTTGAACTTTTGAGTTGGAGCCACTGGAACGAATCCTACGCCTGTTTAATGATGCGTTAGGCAAATTTTCCGCCCTCGAAGATTAAAAAACACTAAAAATAACCATGAAATATTTTTAAACAAAACAACAACAGCAGTTTTTTTTATTGACTAATGTGACTGATGTTTAATAAAATCGCAAACAAATAACAATTTACTATTAATATTAATCGTTGTTTTTCGCAGAAGACATAAGTAGCGGTTTTAACTTATTTATAAATTTTATAGACACACAACCGATGAATACTTTTTTACACACAGAAATGATTGAAAGCATTAATTACTTTTTATTACGAGTATGTAAACGCTGATGATGTTTACATTAGTTTAATAATACATATACAGCTGTGGTCAAAACAGTAGCAGAACTCTAATATTCAGACATGTTTTTATAAATAATACTTAATAAATAATACAAATTTCGGATCCGGTAAACCCATGGGTTTATCGTTATCGGTAATGCATTATCGTCTCTATATGTACCTTCAACACTGGTTCGAAATCTGTCCTCAGTTTTATCCTATACTGTAAAATTTTCTAGACACAATGTGTTTTACGTTTTTGGCACGTGTTAAGTGTTATTGATCTAGAATCTAAGTTGCTCACCATTAAATAAAAAATAATTTGTATTTTATAAAAATTATCAACATTTCCATCATTATATCAACCACTATCGTATCATGTGCTGTAGAAGAACTTCAATTTTGAGATTATAAAACGAAATATAAACAAGTTTCGTATCTTTTGTTTTAATTCGTTGGATAATCTGAAGTTTTTAGCTTCGCTATAGCACATGACAAGAAATTGGTTGATACACTCGAGCTAAAAAAAAAAAGTCGAGTTAATAATTTGATAACTAATATTATTTTTCTTGAATTGTAAAACAGTGTGCCAAAACCATAAATAAACAAGCACATCCAAACTTTATAGAAATTCTTAAAAAAGGACATAATGAGAGTCCGTCGCACTTACTTTGACTTCTCAAAGTCATCACAATTTTTTTCAAATTATTTTTAATGTTGAAGTGTTCGAATTTTGTTCGAATAATAATATTTTTACAGCCATTTGGCCTATTGCAAAAAATAAAATGCATTTTTTTGACGTTAAATAAGGCTATGTAAAAAGATTTCATGAAATAGGAGCGTTTGTATGGAAGCAAACATTAATTACATAGGTTTTAATCAGTTTTTGACAAAAAAAAAATGTTAAAATTGCCGCCATTTAAAAACTTCTTAACCGATTTCAATGTTGTTAAGTTAAATGGAAAGGCATTTTTGCGTCAAATTAATTTTTTTGAAAATGCAAATTGCATTAATGAAATATTATTTAATTAAAATTTATAGAAACTCCATTTTTTTAAGTTAAAAAAAGTACTAGAAATTGCTTCGCTACACACTTCATTTTGTATTTTATCGAATATCTTTTTACACAGCCTTATTTAACGTCAAATTCGATTGAAAAAAATTAATTTTATTTTTCATTTTCAGTAGACTTAATGGCTGTCAAAATGCAATAATTGTCGGCACAACAAAATTCGAACACTTCAACTTTAAAAATAACTTTAAAAAAATTGTGATGACCTTGAGAGATTAATTTAAATGCGACGGACTCTCAACATGTCCTTCTTTAAAAATTTCTTTAAAGTTTGGATGTGGTTGTTTATTTATGGTTTTGGTACACAGTGTTATAATTCAAGAATATTAGTTATCAAATTATTAACTCGGCTTTTTTTTTGAGCGCGAGTATATATTGATGGAGAAGCTGATATTTTTTCAAAAATAGAAAATACAATTTTTTTCATGGTTGGTAGTTTAGATTCTAGATAAATAATACTAAACACTTACCAAAAACGTTAAGCACCCAGTATCTTGAAAATTTTACAATATGGGAGCAAACTGAGTACAGATTTGAAACCAGTGTTGAAAGTACATATAGGAATGATAATGTGTTTACCGGATTCAAAATTTTTAGGCTAGTATTATTTATCCAAACATGTCTGAATATAAGAGCACTGCTTTTATTTTGACCGCAACTGTATATGTATCCAACGCCGTAGATAGGTATTTCATAAGGGGAATTTTACTGAAGCAACAAAAAAATTTTTTTTCTTTTTCATAGAGATTTCTGATCTCTTCAAAATTTCTTAGCCGATTTCAACAATCGAAGTGAAAAGAGTTAATGACATTTTATTTATTTTAGTTTTAGGCATAAAACTTGATTCAATCGCTTGAAACTTGATTCAATCGCTCGGTTTTGAGCAGGACAATAAGTTTTTATTTAAATTAAGCAACGAAAACAGATATTTTAAAAAGATAAACATATTCATGGGAGCGGTTCGAATTCTTGAAGGTCAAAATCTTAAAGCAACCAAAATCTTGAAAAAAATAATCTTAAAAAAAAATCTTGAAAACGAAATCTTGAAAAAAAAAATCTTGAAACGAAAATCTTAAAAAAAATAATCTAGAAAATACAAAACATGCAGAAATCTTGAAAAAATCTTTTAAAAAAATCTTGTAATTTGGAAAAATTTTGTTCTTTCGAATAAAATGTATAGTTCGTACAAGGTTCGAACATGGCTTAAAAATATTCCAAAAAGCCTAGCGGACGAAAGTTGGCTCGAACTGCCGTACATGTCTAAGATTAAATTGTACGGACGTTATTCGACCCAACTGAAAGGCAAAAAAACTGAAGAGGCACATTTTCTCAACAGAACCCAGTTAGAATCAAATGGATCGAATGAAAACTGTTTTAGTTACACTGTCAACCAGGTCAAAAAAGAGATTTTGAGTAAACGGCGTTTAAAGTTTTGGAAGTGCTAAGAGTAGTCGAATAGCAAGACAGCATTTGGCACTCTTTCTGAATACTTAACGTTTTAATTTTCACTTGAAACTTGAGATACATATTTTTTGGGGTGTAAACTAATAATTTATGAAAAAAAATGTCTTTTTTTAAGCTTTGCACTGTTCATTTTATTTTTTAAATTTTATTACAGCTGTGTATACACCAAAGTGGCTCCTCCTTCCATTTTACGATACCCCTCTTGGTTAATCGCTTTTTTGGCTGATATTAACCAGTGGGCTTACAGTTTTATTAAAATTAAAGTTTTATTAAAATCCTGCTGTTGCAACTAAATATAATATATATATAATAAATAACTTTTGATTGGAATGTAAGAATTATTTGGAATGTTCATGAGTCATTTATAGGAATTTCGACTTAATTTGTTCTCTTTGAGTTATTTTTTAGAGCAATTTCTAAATGTGTCAGAGCTGCAACACGGCTCGATATTGGGTTAATTTATTTCAGCATGAAGATCCAATTTTAGAAAGCAGCTTATTTTCACTATAGAATAATCACTATTCGGCCGATGTACGGACGCTATACGCCAGTTGTACAGCCGAGATTATTTCAAAACGGCTTCTGTACAGCAGCTGTGTGGCTTTGTGTGGCCGCTGTTTGGACAAAAAGTCGTGCAAACGACCTTTGTATTTAAACATTTACTATTATAATAACTACAATTTTTACCACCAACAAAACATTTCTCACTAATTAAAAAATTAAAATTATGCATATTTAAAAAAGCCCATTTTTAAAAAATGTTTCATGCGAACATTTAAAAATATTCATTTTAAAATATAAAATTAACGTTTCACATCCTCATTTTAAAATATTAATTTTAAAAAAAAACAAACGAACGTTTTAAAACAATATTTTAAAATGTTCATTCTAAAAATTCAAGCAAGTGTTTCAAAAGATAATTTTAAAATGTTTAGTTTCAAACTTCGAACCAAAGTTTTAGAAGCTCACTTGAAAATATTTATACTAAAAATTAAGTAATCTACAATAACAAAATATACATGTATGCATTTACTACACAGTAAAAAATATGAGGACAAATTTTATACTATTTGGTGTACATATAAATCCAAACCAAAAATGTTTTAAAAATTATACCATCAAATCTTATAAATTTTTCCAGACCATTTTTCTCGTCAGACCAATCGAAAGCACTATATTTTTAAATTTCCCGAGTTCAGTGAACTTTTTACTTTCGAACCAGAATATATTTTGAGTTACACATGATATCCATACAAAATTTTTAAATTATATTTATTTTATTATTTTTATAATATTGACTGGTATAAAATTTATAAATTATTTGGAATAAAAAAAGTTTATACCACACTAATGTTATAAAAAAGATAAAATTTACCCTAAAATTTTTTACTGTGTACGCTATTGCAAATATAAAACATTAAAATCCATTGCAAGCTTATTTATTTACTATTTATTTACTATACATATGCAATACTTAAATGCAAACTGTTTTAAAAAATAAGCAAATTATAAAACGCATTAGTATTAAATTGATTTAAGGGAAATTTTTAGTAGAACATAATTTTACTTTTCATCCACAGCTGTGAATTTCATGTTTTGCAACAAGTGTAACAATTGCTAGGAAATTTTTACAATTGCAAAAACTCAAAAGGCATATTTGAGATAAGGGCTTTTGTACTGTAATTTTAAAGTTTTTTAATAAATTTTTGTGAGGATTTAAGAGAATTACCACAGTTTTGTTAATATTATTTTTTAGGGAAGGTAGACGTGTTTTTTATCTGATTTGACTGATTCTTGAACGTGTTCCTTGTATTCTATATAGAAGCTTATAAGTACGAAGAGCTGGTTCAAATTTTTGCTGTTTTTTAATTATCATTTCTTATGCAGCATTTTCCGTTCCTCTTGACCTAAAGAACAATCCCTGTAAAGCGCAACTCAATATGTTCAGGTCAATAGGCCACTTCATATTTAGAGGTGACACTTTTTTTTCTTTTTTTTCATATACGACTCATGGGGAAAAAGTTGATTTTGTGATTAAATTCAATTGTGCACCTCTTTTATTAAGAAATTGGCTAAGAGAAAAAACGTGTTTATATAATCTAAAAACGGTTGCTTATACGTTTTAACTAAAAACTGGAAATTTTTGAAGAGAACTATATGATCTTCGATTCTCTTCACACATTGTTTACTGTCTGACAAACAGGAGCGGATGACCAGTCTCGGTTAACTTTGAATTCGAATATCTTCTGATGCTATGAGTAATTAGCTATGAGAATTGAGCCACAGATCCGGAAATAGTAATTGCATTTGCATGAAATTTGGATATGTCAATGGGGAGAGAACAAAATATAAAGGGACATATTTTTCCCTTTTAATTATTATTTATTAATTATTATTAATATAGGACTTAAATTGAATTTAAACACTTATTATTATTTCCCCATACAAATCGTATGGAAAAACAAGAAAAAAGTGCCACCTCTAAATATTTACCAATTGAGTTGAGCTTTTCAAGCGGTGTTCTTTAGCGCAAGAGGAAGGAAAAAAGCTGCCTGTAATCGTAATTACAGACAGATGGACATGGCGAAATCATCTCTGAAAATGATGCTGATCAGAAAAGTGTTTACTTTTCGAACCTGCTGCGTCTCCTTATGGGCTTTATAAATGGTATGGCAAAGTAAGTATGACCCTTACAAAGTATAAAAATATGTCAATCTTAGATTCCTGTCCTCTATGGCATATGTATCAGAAAATCATTCAAATTGACTAGCAACACCTTGGCTAGCAACACCTTGGCATCTTTACTGTACCGTAAGTGAGTCAAAAAAGATTCAGTGTAAACATTTTCAAATTTCCTTTAATTAGCTTCACACATGAACTATTTTAAGCTTTTGTGAAATTTTTCATTATTTTTATTGTTGCTGGTGTTGATGATATATTTATATCGTCACATAACGATGAATAAAAAATTTTATCGTGAGAATTATAGCTTCCATGCTGTTTGTGTGCAGAGACAAAAAAAAAATAAAACAAAAAAATAAAACAATATATTCGAACAGTGCTGCCCATTTCGGTCTCTCGCGAAAGGTTAATTGCATTTAATATTGAGTTCATTCATATCAGAATTGAACTTCTTACTTTTTTGTGAGTGGCAATTCAATTAATTTGCATAAATTGATTCCAAATTCAATATGAACTTGTTTATTTTATAAGCATTGCAATAAATTTTGGTAAACATTTTAACAGTTTCGACGTCTAAAAATGCGCTTAATTGTTTGATTATTGTTGTTATTGTTTGTGATGGGGGGGAAGTTTATGAAATTTTAAAATTTGTCTTTATGAATTTAAAAAAGCAATGCGATAGGTCTGTTTCCGTACAACTTCAAGTAATTGTAATAGAACAGAGAGTTACTTTCTTTCTCGCGCTTCAAAAATTTGTAAAACAACGCTTTCAGTAAACTTTAAGTTACTTGAATCGAGTACGGAAACAGACCTATTGTTTTTAAAGAAACTAGGGCTGAGTTAATAGAAAATACAGTAAAAATTGGTATAAATAAGATTTATGAATTAGTATATAAGATTTATAATAGGGATAAGTGAATCATATTTAAAATGACTGCATCACGCATAACTAGTTTAAACACTGTTTAAAAGTTTTTTTAATCTAGATTACTTCTCGTTATCTTATTTTTGGCATACATAGCTTTAGCAAGGAACTGTTATTCATAATAAAAAAAAACCAGTTAATAGCAGCTGACATTTTTCACATACTTGCTTAAATAAGCTATTGAAAATTAAGGCTACTTGATTGAATTAGCGATAGCAAAAGAATGTTTCTTACGGATACAATAGTTCACAGCTATGAAATGCAAATTACGATGCGAATTCTAAAATTTAATTACAAAAATATAATTCAATCAAAAAACAAAGCAAGCGGATGCGTTGTGCAAAATTAAAATCATAATTATCGCTTAGATACAGAACCAGTTTGCAAGATAGCCGCTACTCACAGCCAAAGGCAGCTAGCTAGCTACCTCTAAAGAATCTGAGAGAAACACGCTATTCGCTGGCTCATAAGCAACACATTAAATATTTGTTAAAAACCCAAACTCTAAAAAGCCCCGCTCACAACCGAATGTACCACAAAGATGCGGTTTTTCTTGTTTTAAATTTGATTTGATTCTGTTTTGTTTATTATTTTCTGCCATCAAAGAGAATTTTTGACACATTTGTTATTTTTTTGAGAGATTTTTCTTAAAAAGACTTTTATTATTTATTCCTCAAAAAATTTATAGAAACCAGTTGACAAACGCAACAACAAAAATGACAGATACGCAAAAAACCCAATTCACTTTAACAGCAACGTGTTCGTGTTTTCTTGTGCTGGCAACGCTGCACAGTGCAAAACTAGCGGCAATCTAGCGGAACTTTAATAAATTTTCAAAATATTATAAAAGTTGACAAAACAACTGCTTTATATAATTATATGTCTATACCCAGTGGTAAATAGAATCATGACAAAACCGACTATTTCTTTAATACAATGTAGCTGTGTGGCCTCCAAAGTGTGTTAATAATTCTTAGTAGTCTGCTAGGTGGTTGTTCTGGAAATAACTTGTTGTTGTTGTTGTTGGAACCTGTTGCTTTATAAACTTATTTGGCATTAAGCTCAATTATAATTCTAAAAAAAAAGCAGATGCGTCGCTGGACACTCGAGAGAAGCGAAGCTTTTTCGCAATTTCATTACTTTGCTAATGTAATGATTTATTTAACAAAAAAATTTTGATATAAAAAAAATTTTAAATACCACAATGCTAACTAAAAAAAATAATATTCCCACCAGTAAATTTTATTGCCTTACATTATTATTTTACATTAGTTTTTCATTACATATGTAAATGTTAATGAAATTATTGGTTTTTAATATATAAAATATCAAACGTATATTATATAGATGTCATCGATATTTCTAGCATATATTACATCAATAGTTGTTCTAATCGCGTTGTGCAAATATTTGGATCGATTATCATTCGCAAATTGTATTTATCAAAACGGCATTGTTTAAGGCCTAGAATTTTTATGAAATCGATTTTCTTTTTATAAATATTTCAAAAGTATACTGTTTCTGGCGGTTTTTTCACTTCTACAGCCGTTTTAGTAGGTGTCGAGCCTAGTGTTGGAAAAAACTGTTATCTTCACATAACAGTTGCGGCTGAAACTGTTGCAGAAAAATAACAGCTTAAAGTAACAGGCTTCTGTTATTATATCCCCACGTTTAAAAAACGTAATAGGTAGTAAAAACGTAATATTAACTCTGTCACTCTGTTTGTAACGCCGATAAGGAGGCGTGGCCGGTATCGAAAAGTATATATATTCTTGATCAGCTTCACCACTTAAGTCAGTCTGTCAATCTGTCCGTCTGTCAGTCTGTGGTAACGTGATAACAGCCGTCGTTTTTTAGCTATCGTAACGAAATTCAATATATAAGCTTTCTATTCAAAAATGGAGGTCAAGTTTGAAAATGAACAAAATCAAACAAAAACCACGCCTACCTCCCATACGAAGTGACTTAACCAAAACAAAAATTTAATATAATGACTTCAAATTTTGCACAGCGTCTTTAATATTTATTATAAATTTTGAGTATGAAATTTGTTAAAATGGGATGAAAACCACGCCTACCTCCCATGCAAAGTGACTTACGCTAAACGGTAAAATCTCTTTAAATTCCACAAAAACTAACGGAATGACTTCAAATTTTGCACAGTGTCTTTAATATATAATGTAAACTTTGAGTATGAAATTTGTAAAAATCAGATTTGTAAAAATCAGATGAAAACGGTAAAATCTCTTTCAATTTAACAAAAATTTATCTAATGACTTAAAATTTTGCACATAAGCTTTAACCTTTAATATACATTTTTAGTACAAAATTTGTAAAAGTCGAATAAAAATCACGTCTACCTCCCATACAAAGCGAGTTTATCAAAATGGTAAAATCTTTTTCAATTCCACAAAAATGAATCTAATGACATCAAATTTTGCACAAAACCTTTAACAATTAATATAAACTTTAGGTATGAAATCGGATCAAAAATCGGATGAAAACCACGGCTACCTTCCATACAAAACAATTCTACCAAAACGGTAGTCTCTTAAAATCTCACAAAAATTACTTAAGTGACTTTAGTAATGACTTCAAATTTTGAACGTATGAAATTTTTAAAAGTCGAATAAAAAGCGCGTTCGTCCCCCATACAAGGCGAGTTTACCAAAACGGTAAAATCTCTTTCGATTCCGCAAAAAATACGAGGCAAATGCCTAGGGTGGATTTTGAAAGGCGACAATAGCCGCAATGAGCTCAAAATTTTTGAAATTTTTGAAATAAAATTTTTTTTTTCTGCGAAATCTAATTATATTATGATTTTTGTTAAGATAGCGTTAATTCAAATTTCTTTTTATTAAAACTTATTTTCATATCAACACTTTTTTCATAATTGTTATTGTTGTTAAGCACAAAAATAATTATTTTCAGCAAAACTCTGACGAAAATAATTTCACCGATAAATATTAAACAGTATGCTTAAGACTTTATATATACTCTAATTTGGCCGTGGGGTATTAAAACTTTGGCCCAGTCGAAAATAATTGCGTACTTGTTTTTTTTTATAAAATTATGAACAGTACATTAGCACATCACTAGGAAATCAGGGGCGATACTATTATGTGGCTGAAAACTACGAATAAAATTCGTAGAATGGACGCAGTCATTAGTAATATTTACACACAAATATTTTTTAATGTGTAGCTGCACTCATAGTACTTAATAATATTCTTGGTTTTTCAGATAAATAGAAAAGTCAAAATCTGCAACACCGCCCATGCCCCTTTTCCTTGAGAGCGTCTCATTGAGCTCCATTTTGAACAAGACCAACAATTTTTTAAATTAAAAAAATAATTTTTTTTGTGATAAATGAGTGTTACAATATACCTTAAAAGTTTAAATATCGTTGTTCAATATTTTAACTTTTTAAAAAAATCCTAAAAATACCTTAAATTTTCGAGCGCTAGATCACCGGCCTTGTCTAAAGTGCCTATCAGTGATCTGCAAGCGATGGCATTTTCGCTACTTGCAATCTACCCTCAACAAATACAGTGACAGTCTGACCACACTACGCAAGCCCTGCGATTGTTGTGTCGAACATACTTGCAACATTTAAGCCAACTGTGTATGAGCGTGTCGTAAGACCACAATAATGCATGTTCGAGTTGTTGGTTTGATAACCAGCGCAGGGTCTTTTCAACTTCTGGTATGCAATGGTAAGTATGGTCATTTACAAGCAACAAAACAAAGACATAAAGCGTAACTCCTGCATAAAAAAACCAGCGCTTATTTTGTTCTCCGTACACAAAGTATTTGCAGTAACATTGCAGTAACATTGCAGTTACTTTGCGTGACTTTTGAGAGCTTGTAGCTCATAAGCTAATGGTTCAATTGAGCTGATTTCTTTTTTAAAATAAATTCTAAAGTTTAATTGAGTGAGCAATAAAATTTGTTTAGTAAATTTTTAAAGATCTTTATTAAATTTAGTTTTTTAAGAAATTATATCAGACGCCATTTTACTAAAAAACACCTTTAATCACTGATTTTGATAAGATTTTGTATGCATGCAGATCTTTAATAAAGCTACAACTTTTGTTCAATTGTTCAAAATTTTGAAATAATAGGGTCGCCACCTAATAATATGTCTTTTCCAGAGTTTAAAACTGATAAATGACGTTAAAAACTCTTGAAAAGACATATTATTAGGTGGCAACCCTATTATTTCAAAATTTTATAATTTGGGAATTCTGACTATGGATTCGGATTCAGCGACCCATTTTTGGTGTACCATTTTTTTTGCCAGCCCCGAATTCATAAAACTACAAAAAATTAAGGTGGCAACCCTATCCACCATCTTGAATTTTAAAATTCTGACTTTAGATTCGAAATCAACGACCCGTTAACACTGATAAATGATGTTTAAAACTCTTGAAAAGACATATTATTAGGTGGCAACCCTATTATTTCAAAACTTTATAATTTTGAAATTCTGACAATGGATTCGGATTCAGCGACCCATTGTTGGTGTACCTTTTTTTTTCTTGCCAGCCCCGAATTCATAAAACTACAAAAAATTAAGGTGGCCACCCTATCCACCATCTTGAATTTTAAAATTCTGACTTTAGATTCGAAATCAGCGACCCCTTAACACTGATAAATGACGTTTAAAACTCTTGAAAAGACATATTATTAGGTGGCAACCCTATTACTTCAAAATTTTATAATTTTGAAATTCTGACAATGGATTCGGATTCAGCGACCCATTTTTGGTGTACCTTTTTTTTGCCAGCCCCGAATTCATAAAACTACAAAAAATTAAGGTGGCAACCCTATCCACCATCTTGAATTTTAAAATTATGACTTTAGATTCGAAATCAGCGACCCCTTAACACTGATAAATGACGTTTAAAACTCTTGAAAAGACATATTATTAGGTGACAATACTGTGGTAAAAATTTAGGTGGCAGCCCTAACCTCCATCTTAAATTTTAAAACTCTGACATTATATTCGAAATCAAATCCGTTGTCAGAATTTCAAAATTACAAGAATTCGCAAAAATGAAAAAAATCTAGGTGGCAACTCTATCTGCCATCTTAAATTTTAAAGTTTGACATCATCTTCGAAATAAGGTAACCCATAAAACTTCCTAAATCTATTTACTCTATTCATACTGAAGTAATCTACAAACACTTGAGTAAAAATGCAGTGTACGCGCTGATTTCATCGTTCGTAAGCTTACTTTTGTATCACTGCTTAGCCGAAGTTGAAATCAACCTGCAATGGTACACGAGGCAGTAGATCAAAATAATGCATAATTATAACGATTGCCGTTCGTGCGCTGTGGTTTATACACATAATTATTTTATGCAAACATCTATACTTTCCACTGAAGTCGAAGCACACATCACACAGTGTTTGACTTTGGTACAATTGGCTAATGCAACATGCTTGATGTTGTAAGTGAGCTCGATGGCGTAGAATATGTTGCATGGTATTAATGATATTGAAGTCATACAAAAACCAAGTACATATGTACTGAGTAATGGTCCAGTTAGCCTCGCATGGCATAGCAGTGCATGGCTTAACAAGCGTCACATTGAAATCTGTTCAATAGGATTTGTGTGTATCTGATATGCACAACATGGCAACGCATGGCAATGCTCAGATAAAAACAGAAATGCATCTCTGACTACATAGATAAACATGGAAGATCTATTTCATTTTAATATCTGTGTATTCTTCTATGTATTTGACGTTTTGGCAAAACAGATGTGAAGTTGTAAAATTGTTTGATCAAGTGCGGTTAATTTATTAAAATAAAATCGTTGTATTCTTCTTTTTTATTGTTTTATTTTGACCATGTGACTATGCTTTGCATAATCACCATTTATTTAGCTGTGTGCTAGCTGCTTATCTGCGTTGCATGCGCTGCTGTGCCATGCGAGGCTAACTGGACCATAAAAAAGCAGTTGCAGTTCATCGCTGCAGGTCTCTGGTGCCTATGAATATTCATGTCTGAATTTGCAATTCACATCAACACCTAAAACAATTGGCATCTTGTGATAATTTTCAACCCATTCAATGGAACCTTGCTACTTTTGTTGTTTGGATAGCTACTGCATTCACAATAGAATATGTAGGATATCTAATGCACAATACTTTTAATACATTCTTGCAAGGTTGCCAGTAATGTGGGAAAAGTCCCATTCATGGTAATTTTTAATTGGAATATTTTATTTTTATTTTAATTTCCATTGTATTTTTAAATCCAGCATAGAATTTTTGAATTGTTGTGGAAATTTAGCGAGGTATTTTTTATTGCATGGAAATTCGGGAATTCTCTTCTCAAAAAATTATTTTTCTCGTATATAAGCTTTAAGTTTACGCTGTACATTTTCTAAAACTATCCTTTATAAAAACCATTAGATTTCATATTTGCAATACTATCCTGAATTTTTGATTTTTTGCAAGCGTAAAACTAAAATACCAAATATAAGAAAAATATAATTACTACGAAAACAATATTAAAAAATATTTGCAAGTCTACTCATCGAATCCATTGGTTTGCAATTATCTTTTGAATTAAAATTAAATCACGGTCGTAAGCTGCGTATTTAAGATCCCTTACGTTTTTGTTGTTGCAAAATACGCTTCAGTTAATATATCGCTCTTATGCTATTAACATTACAAATACGTTGTTCATTGAATACCATTATTGTTTCTTTGTCGTATTTCTAATTTTTTTTTAATGTTTTATGCATATGGGATTTATTGTGGTATTTTTTAATGCTTATGGAATTTTTTGTGGTATTTTTAAAACGAGTGGCATTTTCGTGGTAATTTTAAATGATCGTGGGATTTTTTTTTTGGTATTTTTTAACTGCGGTGGGATTGATTTTTTTACCATGGGAATTTTTGTGGTATTTAATTTATGTTTCTGTGGGAAAAAGGTAAGGTGGGAATTGTTTCAAATTTTGACTGGCAACTTTGCAATACCTTCATGCGTTCACACGTAGGATAGCTAATGCACAATCCTTTTAATAAATTCCTGTCATCTACTGCAACATAGCTTTAGTTAATACTTAATATTAAATGAATCACTTCTTAACACAAAGGGCTGTTTTGGAGTAGTGGTTAGCGTGTAGAACTCTCGATCGAAATGGTGCGAGTTCGATTCTCACTGAATACGCTTATAAAGAAATATTTTTTAATTTTATGCTTACTTGTTGTAACAGACGTAAGTAAAAAAACAATAATAATTCTTAGAAAAAGTGTATTGAAATAGTGTTGCTTTTGAAATTTCACTCAAGCAAATCACAAAACGAAGCGTAAAAAGCTTCGCTACAAAAATGGAAAACTGTTTGTACCTAATTTTAGGATTATAAAATAAGTAGTAATTAAAAAATGGCTTCCTGTATTTTTCATGTATTCTTTATTAGATTTGTTTGGACATGGTCTCTAAAACACTGATGACATAACCTTACACAGTAAGCGATCATAGGTACGGTTAGGTTAATGTGGCTGCCTCAATTAGGACACACTTAAGCCGATGAGGCCCATTGTGATACCAAAGTTTTGATTTCCTTTTTCTATTTAAACCAAATTGAGCTATTTTCTAAGCCTAGGTATCGGTGTACCGAAGATTCCGAGAGTTTTTTAAGGTCATTGAAAAACCAGTTGCCTAAGTAAGGAAAGCGTTTTTGAGCCAGCGCTGGGCAAGTGTAGAGGCAATGTGCTTTAGATTCTTCCCCCTCTTCATCTCTACAGCTTCTGCAGAAGTCGTTGTAGTGCCCTGTAAAGACCCCTGCCATGGTACTGCTGTGGTATCTTCTAAGGAAGATGAGTTCTTTTAACGTTTACTGGTAAGATTAGACCAGATTTGACGCGTTATATTACACTAGTTTTCTGATAACCACCTGCTGTTGTTCCTATTACAGGATAGCTCATGTGTAAGGAGTTTATATGTAGTGAGAGGAATGCCAAGGATTGCCTTATCAGTAGATAATTGCTTGGTAGTGCATGTGCGAGCTCATCTTCATCTGCCTTGCAGTTACTTAGAAAATCCTTATGTCCGGGAATACAGACAGAAGGATCCTGAGCTACTTTGCGATCTCATTGAGAGATCTGCAGCAGTTCAGAACTGTTTCATATGTTATATCAACAGATTCTAGGGCTTTCAAAGAGGCTTGAATATTAGATAGTATGCAAATATTCATGGAAACTATCTCATGTACCTAAAGCCAAGTTAACGCTTCATACACACTGCAATGATCAAGGAGCCTGATGGTTTCCTAGTTCCAACTCTTCTTGAGAGAGAATGAATTCATCGAACTTTCTTTCAAAGGATAGTTTTCATGTGATGTAGTCGATTGATCTGGGTATAGGTGGCAGCGATTTTCTAATGCAAGACTGCCCTTGTGTACCTTCTTTCCGCTGGAAGATGGCTTCTAGGCGGATGGCTGTTTTAGCGGCTATCTATTTAGCTAGGATATCAAGTGGTGTAAGGTGGAGCATAATGTCTAATGTGTCCGAAGCAGTTGATCTTAGTGGACAACTGATGCATAGTTCAGCTAATTTTTTAAGTTTATATAGTAGGTTAAGGTGAGTCTGTTTGTCGAGTGCTTGCCACCAGACGATAGCACCATATAGTAAGGTTGGCTTAATAACTGCCAGTGAGTAACACTTTTTTGTAAACCCTACTTGCTGCGCCTTTTTACATGAATACAGGGCAATATTAGCTTTTTTGGCTCTCTCGAACAGATTGGGATTCCATTTTAGTTTCCTATCCAGTATTTTGCTTGATCTGAGAAGCTTAGTCTCGTGCTTCCCAGTTAAGGAGGATTGGTTAGAGATCAATTTTATTTTCTGGTGAAAATCACTAACTGAGTTTTATTTGGATTTATGCTGAGTTCACAGCTGATAACCAAAAGTACTAAAGTATTTAGCCAGTTTTGCATAATGTTTTTCAGAGGTAGCAATCGCAACGTCATCGGCATAAGCTTTTTTTTTTTGAGTGCAAAATACCAGTCCAGTACCATGTGGTACCATAATATAGAAATTTTACCTTCTTAGATAAGAAAAATTAAGGAAGTTAAAGAAAGGTACTCTTTCTGCTTAAAATATCGCGATTTGATCAAACTTTTGCATTAGACTTATGAAAAATGGTTTGGTATTGAAGATTATATAAGAATTTACACAAAAAATAACTTATTTAAGACAAGAGTAACTGTTATAATGAACAATAAAATAAATAAATAAAAGCAAAACTTCAACGTTTTCTGCGCGGAAACTTTTTCCCGATAGAGAAAAGGTGATACCACATTTTTTATATTTTTTCATGCCCCACACGGCTATGCAGTGGTATTTTTGATATTTGCAAAAATTGCAAAAATTTATATTCCTACTCAACAGCCTTCTAGTTCCAGTTTGACTTGCAGTTCATTTACTGCTAGATTCAAGAGTAGAGGCGAAATAATCCCTTCCCAAGGGGTCTCCGTCGGTAGAGATCCCAAAATTTTAACTTATAATCCTGCCTACCAGCATTTGATTTGTTAGTGCTACAGTGCGGCATCCACCCCAAGCTCCGTCATCACATTTATGATAAGGTCCCTTCTATATCAATAAATGCTACCATTGTATATTCCTTTTGATAGAGGAATTTTTCAATTGCGGAAACTAAGGAGTGGAAAGCTGTTTTCACGGATTTGCCTTTGGTGTAAGCATGTTGTGCACGTGATAATGATTTTTTTTCTGTCATGATTCTCAAGAGACTGTCGATTTCGATTAATCTCTCAAGGATTTTTAGAAGAAAAGGCGAAAGACATATTGGTCAAAGGTCTATTAAGTTTACGTGTGAGTTTTTGCCTGCTTTAGGTACTAAGATAGCCTTTGCATTACGCCAACGTTTTGATTAATGTGATTGTTCAATCCTGAACTAATTATCATCGAACGCCTGGACTTATCCTATACTAAATTGCTTACTTTATCATCATATTTTAATATTAATCATTAAATATACTTGTTGTTTATAAAAAGTCATAAATTTTCTAAATCATCGGTTGTTTGTTAATTTTTGCCCACATTAATTAATTTCACTCAAATTGAATTGGTTTCATATATTATTGTATACTCATATGTACATAAAATCAACTGTAATTTCTTATAACCTTATTGCATACTCAAACTAAATCATTAAAATCAGTTAGACAAAATCATCCTACGTGTTTAATTCATTTTTGGCAACCAAAAAACTATTTGGTTAACAGTGATTAAGGTTAAAGCAGCTTTGGTAGGTCATCAAAACCGCTCTTTTATGATGCCAACGTCTTTTTAATTTCAATGGGAGCCATGCCATCTGGTCTTGGTGACTTAAATGGCTTAAAGCTACTGATTTTCCATTCGAGCTTGTTTTGTGTGAGTGATTTCAGGGATTTGTCTGAATATCCCGGAAAGTGGTTTTCTACTAAAACATTGGCAACAACAACAACTATGTATAGAGTCAATCACACAGCAGACTAGACAGAACTGTTTTGGGGACTGCTAAACCTCGCTCTTCAGTAGTCTTGAGTGATTAAGCTGTGACCAACCCACTGTTTAAGTCTCATAGGATTTGCACTTGTTGGAAAAAATTCGTAAGAATTTTAATGCTCTCATCGGCCATTTAATCATATGACATTAAGGCGTATGAACAGTGTAATCGTCAGAACTTTAGATATTGTTAGTTTATTTTATAAAAAGAAATCGATTTAATGGATTGTTTTCATGTTTTCATTTTTTTTATTGATATATTTTTGGATAACGAACGTTTGAAAATGGCACCTCTTGAATCTGGCCCCAGTGGCGTTGACAGCAATCCGCTCACATGGATCATCTGAGGACAAAAACCGAAAAAGATTCTTAAAATATGAATTAAGATTGTGAGCTTTAGATCAAGTAAGTTTTCAAGAAGGCAACAACAACAACAACAACAACTCTGTATAGAGTCAATCACTTAGCTGACTAGACAGTCTGTTTCGGAAATCGCTACATATTCCTCTTCAGTAGTCTTTGAGTGATTAAGCTGTGATCAACTCACTGTTTAAAACTAGCATATGAATGTGCAGATCCTGGAATTCATTCTTATGAATTGTATGGCTGCTAATCATATGACATTTCAAAGCAGTAGGCTATTTATAGATCACCGCCATCAACTCTATCAAGGGTTGCCATCTGTTCTAGTTGCTTCTTCATTTATTTCAATATTCATTGGTGTTCGATTGTTTGTCGAAATGCACCATAGAAATGAAACGAGTTTTTGCTTCGCCAGAAGCTAGTGTTCTAACTGAAAAGTGGCTATTTTCACAACCAAATGTTCAATTACACATGACTTTGACCGAAAAATCGATCAATTATTAGATTATTTAATTAATTTGACATTAACTTATTTGGCCGTGCTCTGCCATAGTTAAGTTAATTAGTTTTTATTTAAATTCTTAAAATATCTAATATTGGCTATAGCCAGACGTAGGGATTTTTAAAATATCATTCAGAAAAATATATAAACATTTTTGGGTGTTTTTTGATAGAAAATTGTTTACAAAAATAAAAGATAAAAATAACTGCTACTCGAGGCTGAAGAAGCATTCTTTCTCTACAAAGCCCAATTTGAATGAAATCAATCGGCAAAAAACTATCTTAGTTTTGCTGTCAACCAGGTCAAAAAAAGTGATTTTTAGTAAACGGAGTTTAAAGTTGTATGCTGTTAAGAGCGCTCGAATAGCATGACAGCATTTGGCGCTCTTTCGAATATTTTACGCTTGAATTTTAACTCGAAACTTGAGTTACATATTTTTTGGAGTGTAAACTATAAACTTATGAAAAAAAAAATTATATTTTCTGAAATTTTTACACTGTTCAAGGGGTATGAGTGGGTAAGCAGTAGATATTTTTAGATCAAGACTTTAACTCTACCAAGCCGTCTCTACCGTCTCTACCGACAATACCGTCTGTTCTAGTTGGTTCTTATTTTTTCGATATTCATTAAAGTTTGACGAGTTTGCCGAAACACATCATAGAATTGAAACAACTTCTGCTTCGCTAGTAGCTAGCCCAGCAAATCAAAGTTTCCGAATACGTAACGAATTTGTTACGAGTTTTTCAAAATTATTCCGAGTTCGGCATTCGAATGTGTTCCGATTTCGTAACGAAAATCGTATGGAGGGGTTGACACGAATTCGTAACGAATTGTCGTAACGAATTCGAAAAGAATTTTAGTAACGAATTCGTAAAGAATTGGAGTATCGTATTCGTAACGAATTCGTAAAAAATTCGTAAAGAATTGACGTATCGATTTCATAACCAATTCGCAACAAATTCATAACAATTTCTTAACAAAATGTAGCACAGAATTCGTAACGAAGTGAAGCATCAAATTCGCAATGATCTCTTAATGATTTTTGTACCGTATGTAATACAAAATTAAATTACGATTTCGAATCAAAGTTTAGTTAATCAATCCGCTTAAGATGCTCCAGACTATATGTTTCGTACAAATGACATGCCAAAAATTACAGATCCTTTGCAACTACTATTATGAAACATATATAAATGTGAAATTGACATGTCGTTTGTATTTGCACCTGTAAAAATTAAAATTATAACCATCTGTTTTAAAGAAAAAATTGTTCAAAACTAAATTATTTAACAAATGGAAAATTATTTAAAATGCCGCTTGGCTCATTGCCTACCAATTTTTTTTCAACTCGAAATATATAAAGCACCTCACAATTTAAATTTGAAAATTTGATTTCGGAACTCTTTCGAATTATTCGGAAATGTTCCGAAATTGCTGTTGCGAAATAGTTACGAATTCGTTAAGAATTCTCGAAATAGTTCGGAGTTCAGACAAATTCGTAAACTTTGGTTAGCTGGGTAGTGTTTTAAGTGAAAACTGGCTACTGACACAACCAGATGTTCAATTATTTATAATGATGTAAAGATACAACGATGACAATAATTCAAAGAATAGATCACAATTAGTTATCAAATTAACTTTCAATGGTAGAGCAACACCAAATAAGGAGTCATTAATTAATATCAAATTAATTAAATAATCTAAAAATAGTTTATCGATTTCGGTCAAGGTCATAAATTATTGAACATCTGGTTGTGCCAGCATTAAAATATATTCATATAAAAAACAAAAAATTTAATTATATTAAACAACAAGTAGATTCTTTTTGAAAAAAACCGTTTAGTTTTGTTTAGAGCATTTGTCAAATGGGATGAACATTTTCAGTTCTATGTTTTTATATCTAAAGAATTGATTGATAAGCTAAATTTTCTTTTTAAACCAACCAATAGTGGCTCTTCAGTACAAAAGTAACTCACATACATATGCACAAAAATGCAATTCGGGGGAGGCCAAAATTGATTATGACCAAAAAAAGTATACCAATTGAATGGATTTTTTTATATACATATTAATTTTTGTATCGGAATTGGGGGTCAGATTTAACTTTAAGTGTATGCTTTTTGTTTATTTGACTACAAGAAAATTATTTTTTTACAAAAATAGTTTTTGCTTTGATTTTAAAAAATGCTATAATTTTGTTAATTATAACTTTTCTATTATCATATACTCGTAAAAAATGCTTAATATTTTTTCTTATGGAATTTTCTATCAGATATGAGGGCTAACTTTTTGTCACATATCAAATTGTTTTGAGATATAATAAAAAGGAAAAAATTATTTTTTAGCTACATTCTATCTTTGCCACGTTTTATACCAAAACCTTTTTGTCTTACTATCTTCTACAATAAACAACAATTTAACAATTCATGGAAGAAAATAAAGTTTTTACAAGAGTTTATTGTAAAGTATTGCTCTCAACAGTGGATTTTTTTTAATTTTGCTATTTATATGGAAAATTGTGGCTAATCGAAAAAAACCAGTACGATATTCGGATTCTACGGAAAATATTATCGCCATTCGTTGTGGAAAACCTTGTTTAGTAGTGTAATTAAATAAAATCAGCATTAAAAGTTTTTTCATATTTCTTTTTGATTTTGTTAGGCACTTTAAAAATAGATCTTTAAATTTAAGAGTAGGTACAAAAAATTATGCCAATATCGATTAGATTCGTTTTTCGGTTTTCCCTACCGAAGACTTAACTTCACACTTCATCTGATATAGCAAGGCTTGGTTATTAAAAAATTCGATTGAGTCTACGCAATTGGTTTTGGTTGGTTCTCTTTCAAATACAGAAAGTGAAAAGCAGTATTTTCGGCAATTTTATTTTTCACTATCAAATAGGCAAAAATGTTGTTCGAACAAGAAAAAAATTATGTTCGATGTGTATGCAGAAGATGATATTTATCAAAAAACGGTAATGCTATATCTTTAGTGGGATTTCAAAGGAATCGTTTTTTTAACTTCTTAACTTAACCAAACAATACTGCGATTAATTTTGAAGAGCACTGCCATCAGCTGGAAAAATTGAATTATTCAACAGGTTTAAACATCAAAGGCCACAATTTATCAATACAAAAGGAGTACCAATCTAATGCGAAATCTCATACAAGTTTGTTAATTTGCCAAAAGGTTTTACAGCTACACCTGGATGGGACTTCGTTCCCACACCCCCCCCCGCCCCCATATCCTCCAGATCGGGCACCTTTTGATTTTAAAGACAAATTTTTTAGATGGTAAAACCTTTACTTCAAATGAGGAGGACAAAAATCATCTGATTCAATTTTCTGTCAGCGAAGAACAAAAATTGCATGAGCGTGGAATCATCTTTCTGCCAGAAAGATAAAAAAAAGGTATTGAACCAAAATGCACAATATATAAAATAATAAAATATTTATTCACTACAAAAAAACCGTCTTTAATTTTCATAAAAAAAACAGGAAAATACTATTCGTACCCAATGTTAATATTTGTCTCAAAACAGTATGAAAATTGCGACTTAGTGCCACTTATATGTAAATGTTTTTTAAAGGATAATATTGCGACCATATAACAGGCAAGTGAAATTTTTTTTAATGTCTGTTTAACGGAATTTAAAGGTTTGTGCTGTTTCTGAAATTAAAGTACCTGCATTATAAAGAAACATCATAACAAAATATGATTTAACATTAATATTTTTGAAAAATCACAGAAGACTATAGAAAATCGTAAAATCCAATATTGTCTGAAAATGTCTGCATTTTTTTCTACCTTTTTTTTTGTGTTGTAATATCACAAAAATCGCAATTTTTTAATTTTTTTAATTGTTACCTTATTTTGGCTATTACCAGATATGAAAAGAATATTTCACGAAATTTTTACGTGCGAGGTTTATTTTTAAAATAAATTTGTTTAAGTACCTACTTTTGATGTTTAAGCCAAAACCAGCAGACACTACTTCCTTTTACATATAAATTAACCTATTCCTACACTTAAGACTCTGTCCTTTAAACAATTTTTTAAACAATTGACAAAACACTGTGCGCCATACTTAAGCTGTTATAATTTTATTTTTCATTTTGAATTAAATATAATACTTTTTTGGACTGCTACAGTTTTAATTAGTCTCCAGAATAATTAATTTCGGTTGCAGTGAATTTCAACGCAAACATCAAAAACTATTTATTAAAACGGTTCAACAAATTTTGCAATTGCTTCCACAACTCATATAAATCGAATAATAAATCGAGTTGGAAATGTCGAAAATTATTGAAAGGATCTCTTTTGTTTCCTGCTCGTGCCGTTGTTTTCTGGCATTTTGCAACAATTTAATTAGCTTCAAAAATTATTGAATGCTTTAAGTAAAGCATTTGATGCTTAACACTCAGCAGCACATTTGTGAACAAAGTTTTCGGAAGTTTTTCAATTGTTACGGAAATTCTGTTCAGCTAAACAGAAGAATGAACTAAAGTTAAGAAATTGATATCATTAAGGATTAAGTGAATGAGTTAGCCAAGGATTTTTGATAAAAAGATAAAGGGAATTCAATTAAAATAAGCAACTTTTGTTGATTAGTGAACAAACTGGCATGGAGAAATTTCTCAAATATTTGTTTATGTTATATAATGTTAATTATATGTACATAATTCAGTATATTCACATACTAATACAAAATAATTTTGATATTCATACATTCCTTAATGTAAAAATAAGCTCAGGATCGACTAAAAATAAATGCCTTAGGCATCAACGTATAAAAACACTCCGTTATTTTATGCATTTTATTAGAACTTCAGTCATAACATTGAAAAAAACATGCTATTCATTTTATGATTTAAAGAGCCTTTTTCGTAATGTAAGCATCTTGGCTAACGATCATTTTGACTATTGAGTAGTGAACTTTCAATCAGGGTTCGCATTTGTTCATTCATGAACTGCTCTTTTGTGCTTCTATTCCTTCATTTAAGAATATGAAGAAAGATCAAAGTGAGCAGCTCATTTTCGTGAAGAGCTGAGCAGATTTTTCTTGTTCATGAACTGAAGAAGAGGAAACTGATGTTCACTGAATTTGTGAGCATCAATATTTTTTACTTTTGCGAAGAAACTGTTGCTATTCATCTCCTCTTCAATTCTTCACTTGTTCGTTGGCTCTTCATTTGTTCATGAAATGGTGAAGGCAATGGATGATACTCACTTGTTCACTGGCAAATGATGGTTTGTATCAGAGAAGGATTTCGGTGCTGGCGCAAACACTCGGTAAAAATAGGTCGCTAAATCCGCATTCGTTGTCAGAATTTCAAAATTAAGTAATTTTCATAATAGGCCACCTTATAATATTTATTTTTAATAGTTTTAAACATAATTTAAAATTGTTAGGTGGTCGCTGATTTCGAATCTGAATTTTAAAATTCCATATATTTAAAAGGGTTGCCACCTAAGTTTTTTATTTTAATGAATTCGATGCTGGCACGAACTCTAGGTAAAAATGGGTCGCTGAATCCGAGTCCGTTGTCAGAATTTTAAAATTATGAATTTTTTGTAATAGGGCTGCCTCCTAATGTGTATTTTTAATAGTTTTAAACATAATTTAACGTTCGCTGATTTCGAATCTGAAGTCAGAATTTTAAAATTCAAGATGGTGGATAGGGTTGTCACCCTAATTTTTTTATTTTTACGAATTCGGGGCTGGTGCGAACTAAAGGGTAAAAATAAGTCGCTGAATCCGAATCCGTTGTCAGAATATCAAATTTATAAAATGTTGAAATAATAGGGTGGCCATCTAATATGTATTTTTAAGAATTTTAAACATCATCTAACAGTGTTAGGGAGTCGCTGATTTCGAATGATGTTTAAAAATCTTAAAAATACATATTATTGGGTGGCAACCCCATTATTTCAAAATTTTATAATTTTGAAATTCTGACAACGGATTCGAATTCAGCGACCCATTTTTACCCTATAGTTCGCTCTAGCCCCGAATTTGTAAAAATAAAAAAAATAAGGTGACAAAACCTTCCCCCGGTCTTCAACTTTAAAATTGTGACTTCAGTTTCGAAATCAGCGACCCCCTACCACTGTCAAATTATATTTAAAAGTTTTAAAAATATATATTATGAGGTGGCAACCCTATTATAACAAATACATAATTTTGAAATTCTGACAAAGGATGCGGATTTAGCGACCCATTTTTACCTATTGCTAGCGCCAGCACCAAATATAGATGGTTCAGGACACACGCTAGTAATCAATAAACTAAAAAAGCGATTACATAACGATGGCAACTCTATTTCACTATCAACCTAAAAAAAAACTTAAAGAAAGTACGTCAAAAAAACTTAAAAAATTTGTTTATCTGACATTTAGACGGCAGCACTATTTCACTGCAAACTTTTTGGCATTCCCAATGCTTTTGAAATTTATAGAAAATTGTTGCAGCCTGCAATCGCTATGTCTACAAAAGTTTCATACTGTTTCAAAATCGCTTTTATGTCATGAACATTTTTTTAAGACAGTAAATAGCTAAGTGTTTAGGACAGTATACAGAAAGCACCGAACGAGCTTTAATCAGATCTCCAAGCACTTTCTTTTTTTGACTTTGAACTAGGGAATTCAACCAAAAATTTACTTGCTACCAACTAAGGCTCTGTGAAATAAGGCCTCAGAAAATTGAGCTTAATTGAGCTTAAACCCAAATATTCCCGAGTAAAAATTGAATATTTCACCTAAGGCCCAACAGTGTCTGAGCAAGGGTCAAACAGCAGTAATTTTTGAAGTTACCTCGGCCAAAAATTGATCGAACAGCGGCCGAACAATGATCGTACCAGGTTCGAACTCTTTTATATAAATTTATAATTCAATATATATTATTTATATTAATATATATATTTGTTGTATATGTCTTGAAATGAAAATCTACCTTAAAACTCACTTCAAAAAATGTAACGTTAAAGACCACATAAAAGTAGTTATATCTTCAAAACAACAAAAGTTTGTTACATAAAATGCAAATGTCTTGAGGCCTACTTTTATTTACACATGCAACCTTTTTTTGGTTTCATGAAATATTTCCAATGTATTTGCAGAAATATTCGTAGGAGTGTAACGTTAAAGTGATAAAAATGGACCATATTAAGATTGCTTCGTGTTGTATTTGATAAATAGAATAAATATTAAGGCGCCTCACCTAAAAAAATTGTTCGGCACAGCTGCTTAAGATAATACTTGGTTTATGTTATGATGACTCCCCAAATATTTCGACTCTAGCGATAGCTATTCGTAAGCTGGAATGGTTTGAGATAACCTCTAAAAATCGATTTTTTTGTAACCATATTGGCTCAACAAATTAAAAATTTTGCATTTGGATTAAAGATAATGCTGTTTTTCCTGCATTTTTTTTTAATTTATTTTCACTGAAATTAAAAAAACTGAATTATTTCTAACACAATTCTTCCTTTCAAGAAATCGTTCGAAAGGTTTTGAGTGCTTGATTTGATTCCTATTCAGAATTGCTTGAAGTGATATTTGATAATGAAGTTATTTGAATTGTGAAAGTTTTTGTAAGCAAATAAAAAATAATATCAAAAATATGCATGAAAAACAGCATTTTTTCATTAATACAAATTGGATTTGAATGTTGGAAAAACCGCAGTTTTTAACTATGAGTGTCTGTTCAAAAGGTCCTATTTAACATTTTTGAAAAAGCTGTTTTAACTATGGCTTAGAACTTCAAATATTGAATCCCATCATTTGCACAAACAAAAAATTAAGAAAATCGTAAATATTTGCAATATTTTATGCAACAAAGTTTATGTTTTTGTTCAAAAAGGCCTATTTACATATAATTTCATTAATACTGAAAAATTCCTTTGAAGATATTTATTTTTAAACAAACAGAACTAATATCCATACAAGCTTTTAGTTTTTGTAAAATATTTAATCAAACGGGCTTATTACAATTTTTTTAAAAACTAAATTACAAGTTCTCTTTAAGCTTAGGAACTGATTATTCAGTGAATGAAAGTCCTTAATAAATCCCTGTCACTACAATGCGAAACCGATAAAGAATGTGAACGTATTATGCCCGTTATAGGCAGTTACGTATTTAGTTAATTAATTATTTTTATGAAAACTTTTTATGAATATTTTATTGCTGTGCTCATTTAATAACATGAAATATGAAATCTCCCATTTAAATTTTGTTTATTCGTGCTTACATCATATATAAATATTATATTGGCGGCGTTGATAGACTAGTAGCGCTTGACTATCGCTCAGGGGTCCCGGGCTCGAATCCTGGCTGGGCTGGTCTTACGCTATAACCTTTCTTTTCTTATTCCTGATCAAAGGAACTTAAAAACACATTAAATTACGCCGAAAAATTGTAGTTGGTAGTGGTAGGAAAAGTTTGTGGAGAGGAACTATTAGTAAGTTGATTTGACTGAAGTCAAGGCATAACACTTGCTTCAGATTTAATATTACATGTTCCTACAGCTTCTGTCACATTAAAAACATCCTACACAAAAGTTTCACTTGATTACTCCCTTCTTCCATTCTGTGGTATCACAACGGACCAAAAATATGGTCTAAGTGGGCTGGTCTAATGACTTGCCGCCATCTTAACCTAACCTTACACCTACATCATATATTAGCTGATGGTAGATATAACTGCGTTAAGAAAGTCTCAGAATTGTAAGCACGACAAAAACTAGACTTTTTTTAGTTTTCTTTAACTTCATACAATGCCGAAATAGACCCTTTTGAACAGACACTCCTCACATACTATATATTAAGATGTCTCAAAAAACAAAATATACCATTGCCACCGACCAAAAGTGAACTGTGATATTTTTTATGACAATTTCTAAAATATTTTTGCTGCCACGATAGCCACCAATGAGCGAAACCACTTTGAAGTAACCTCCAAAAATCATGTTTTTCGTTAAAGTTTCGGCTGGTATTGTTGTTAAAAAAACAAACGGTCAGAAAATATAGTACTGAAAAAGTTATTCCAAACAGCATCGGATTTTGCAATTGGATTAAAGATAATGGTTTTTTCGTGTATTTTTTTAATTATTTTTTAAGTTATTTTAACTAACATTTAAATAACTTCATTATTTCTAATGCTATGCTCACCATCAAGATCTCGTTGGAAACATTTTGAATGATTGCATTGATACCTTGTCAGAATTGCTTCGATTTGCATATAAAAACTAATATGTTAATTATATTGTAAAACAAAAAGTTACAGAAAAAATATTGTAATAAATAAAAAAAAAAAGCAAAAGTTATTTGAATTTTGAACGATTTTGTATGGAAGTAAAATAAAAAATATCAAAAGAATGCATGAAAGACAGCATTATCTTTAATCTGGTTGCAAAAATGTAAAATTTTTTAATTCAGATTGGAAGAGCTTTTTCCCGCCTATAATATCTGATAATATATTTTTTTACAACTATTACACCAACCAATATAATTACGAAAAACATGATTTCTGGAGGTTTTTTCAAAATGGTTTAGCTCACTGGCGGTTATTCTGAGAGCCAAAATATTTTGGCCTACGTCATTAAGTAGATCAAGTATAATTTTTAGTCGGTGGCATCGACACCTTTTTTTATTATTATTTGTATATGTGATTTATATAAAAAGGGTAATTTTTTAAGTGTTTGGTTTTTGAAAAATTAAAATTGCAGTAGTGAATGGAATATTTATTCGGACCTATACATCAATGCCTTTTATTTACTTTTTAACGAATATTCCATGTAAATATTGGCCGCGGCTACGCCTGAGTTGGTCCATCTATAAGCTCCAATTTTGGCATACTTTTTCCAACATTTCGGCCGGTATCTCACGAATGGCAGCTTTAATATTGTCTTCCAGGACTGCAATTGTGGCTGGCTTGTCCTTGTACACGAAAGACTTTACATAGTATCACAAAAAATAGTCTAGTGAGGTAAAATCGCATGGTCTTGGCGGCCAATAAACTGCTTCAAAACGTGGGACAAATCACTGACCACACTCGCCTCTCAAAAGGTCCATGGTATAGCGCGCCGTGTAGCATGTGGCACCTTCATATTGAAACCACATGTCAACGAAGTCCAATTCTTCGATTTTGGGCAAAAAAAGTCGGTAATTTGCTCCATTGACTGTAACGTTGCGATTTTCAATATTTTGGAAAAAGTATGGTCTATTGATATTGCCGCACAGTAGAAATTAAAGGTCTGCTTCGGATCAAAAATCTATAACTTTTTTTAAACTTCGTTAATGGCACACATCAGAAGTTTTGTTGAAATGATATTATGTATTTATCATTTGCAAATCGTTTCGCAATGAAAATAGGCCAATACTTAAGCTTATTGACAATCAGCAAAATGTAGAATGGTACCGTTATTTTCTTTTCCTTCTTTTCTGATTTCACCTTGATGAGATGCTTTGCTTGTACCTGTAGAACGAACTAGTATTTTCACAAGTACCTTACTCAAGTAAGTTTAATCGAAGGAGAAAAGTTTTAACTTGTATTCACTAGTTTCTTAGAAGTAATATCGAGGAAGAAACCTCTAATAATCTTAAAAATGTTACCTATTGAAGGTTATATACACTCTAACAAAAATTCACGAGAATTAACTACAATAATTGCTGGCAACTGATTGCCTACATTTATTGTCGTTAAATCCCATAGAGCAAAATTGTAAATATTTATCGTTAAAAATGCGTGAATCCTCTCACCTACAATTATTTCTTTCGCTCTCTTGTTAAAACTCTTCTAAAATTATTTCTTCCAATCTTGTCGGCGCTTATAAAAAAAGCTAGAAATGCGTGAAGTCTCTCAAGTAAGTTTTGAACATGGCAACAACAACAACTCTGTATAGAGTCAATAACTCACCAGAAGGCGCTACTCTTATCTACTTCAGTAGGCTTGGGTAATTAAGCTGTGACTTAATCTACTGTTTAAGTTGTATATAATTGGACACTTGTTCGAATAAACTCTTTGAAATCGTATGACGTTAAAGCAGAGGTGTTTATTTAAGGGCAAGCGTAAAATACCGCTGCTGGAGAGTTTTTAGGAGTATCTGAGCGAGAACACGCTAAAATAGTGTAAAAAGTAGGAAAAATATACATATTTTAAGGCTCTCTGAGCGAAAACACGCTAAAATAGCGTGAAAAGTAGAAAATATACATATTTTAGAATTCTCTGACCGAAAACACGCTGGAATAGCGTGAAAAGTAGAGAATATATATATTTTAGAGCTCTCTGAGCGAAAACACGCTAAAATAGCGTGAAAAATAGAAAGATATACATATTCTACGACTCTCTGAGCGAAAACACGCTCAAATAGCGTGAATAGTAGAGTAAATATACATATTTTGGAAAAAGACGCTGATTTTCAGACAAAACTGAAAAACCTCACTGCATAGCGTGGTTTTTTTACAAAATCGCCAATAAATGTCGTAAAATTTCACAACATTTATTGTAGAGATTTTTCAATCAGTTTTTAGAGTATAGTTAATTGGTAAATCACTTTAGTTAGTTCCAAAACTGGCTATGTCCAGCAAACTTTTACAATAATACCATTATTTACCAAATAGTCTAACTAAAATGTATAATACTTAAGCATAGCCGTTTATTTGCGATTACGATTAGTAATCAGCTATATTTTATTTTAAAAAGAATTGCAATCATTATATAATCCTTGAGGGAGAAGTTTATGATTAGTAATTGATTACTAGTACAAATAGTCAAAAAATAATTACGATTACTTGAAATTACAAAAATAATCAAAAAGAATCAAAAATAATCAAGAAAAAATAATGCGATTACTTTTAGAAATTAATTAAATAATAAAAAAAAATCAAAAGTAATTTTTGAAAGTAGTCTAATTATGTTTCTTGATTACTTTTGTTTCTTTTTGATTATTTTCGTAATCTGAAGTAATCGTAATTATTTTTTGATTATTTGTGATCGGAATTATTAGATACCGATTATTAGAAAATTAATTATTAGAAAAGAATTGTACTTAATCAATAATTTCACCATTTTAAAAAAAAATCAAACTACTAATGATTACAATTAGTAACAATTATTTAACAGCTATGTTCTGTAGCAATCATCACTTTGTTTTCTTTTTAAATAAATTACAATATGCCAAAGAGTGAAGCGTTTTGGATAACTTTTTTAAACACTTTGTGATGCTCATGGCTTGTACATAATGCTCTCCTGAATTAATTTTGATACTTTTTGAGTAGTCGGTGGAAAAGAACGAAATCGGAAAACTACACAGTGATTTTTTCCCTGGAGTCAAAGTCATTTTCTAATAAAAGAGTTTTATAACTGATACATTAAACGTTTTTTATATAAAGTTTATTGACGTAATTCCTTCATTTGCGTCTAAAAGGCTGTTCTAAGAGTAGAAACTACTATTTAAGAGCATTCCTTGAATGCTTACTTGATTAATGGAAAGTAATTTAAGTTTGAAAAATTTTATAACTTACCACTCTGAAATTTTTTGTAGCCTTTATCTTTTGCCACTAAAAAATATATACATGTTCAAAAGTAATAGAACAAGTCAAATGTTTCTTATAGAAACAATTATATTCTACATATATACAAAATCGCAAATCTGCACATAAAACAAAAGCAAAATCGTTATTTGTTTTACAAGCGAATTTATTATATTATGATCATGTTTTAAATTCTATTGAGTGTACAAAAGTCACCCAGAATTGCTCTTAAGAATAGTAAAAAGATAATAAAGCCTTACTTAATTCATCTTTATATTGTAACGAAAAACTGTCGAAAGAAAACGAAACACTGTACCATATTCAGTGATGTAGCTGTAATAACTGCAATAACAAAAGAAAAAGAATTTATATAAATTACAAATTATTTATTTATAAGTATTTGTTGTGAGTAAAATGCTTGCTTTTCGAAAAATAATGTCCTTATAAACATATTTATGCTGTTGAACTTCTTTCGTAAGTGGGCAGAAAATAATTTATTTATGTTTCCGGATGCATTTGAATGCGCGAAGAAGAAAAACCTACATCAAACGTTTAACTGCTTATTTTCCACTTCATTTCACTTTTTATAGCAGGGCCCACTTGTATCCAAGTCATAAACTATTGTTTTTCAAATCGCAATAAAATGCTTCAAAAAGCCACTTTGCATTCATTCACTCTACAATAAATCTCCCTCGATAGAAATTTCGTTCATTTCTGGCCTTTTTCTACACATTATTTTGGAATTCATTACACAATCTCATAAATTTTATTTAACCAAAGTAAAATAAAAAAAAAAAATGAATGTGTGAGAAAAGTGTTGTTGCATACACAAATTTGCTGACAAGAGAAGTGTAACTGAGTGAGATAAATTTCGTAGCGTCGGCAAGGAAAACCTTAACGGTACTATTTCATTTTAAAAAATATTTACAGTCATCTTTTGTTGTGCTGCAATTGAAATGGGCTACTAGAATAGAACCGAAAACTTCTCGTGAACAAACACACACACAGTAGCATATAAATCATGTGTTTGGGTGAAATATGTGCCTACTTAACACAGACATAAATTTATCCGCTTATGGAAAATAAAGTAACACTTAAATAAATGACATATTTGCAAATGTGCTAGCAAAGCGTTATGAAGAAGTGACCCAGTTGAAAATAAAAAACTTGCAGAAGATTTGATTTTTATAACGTACTTTAAGGCAGCGATGCCCACGAAAATTATTTGAAGAGTGCCAAAAAACAACAACAACAAAAAGCAACAGCAACAAAAAATTTTAAATCTGGATGCAATGACGAATTACTAATAACTCGAATGCTGGCAGAGTCCGCGACAACGAACTTATGCATATGTACACTGTGAAAATAATGAATCAAGTTATTCCAAATGTTTCAGTTATTTGCTAGTCAGAATACATTTTTATTTTTTATTTTTTTATGAATTTTCTATCATACATTTTTTTCATTTTTAATCTTATTATTTTTATTTGCTTTAACCCTAATTTTTTTTGTATATTTTATTATCCTTCTGTTTTATTGTTAAGTAAACTGTTATGTTATTAAGATTTAAATCTTTTATTATCTTTGAAAAACTAGGCAAACTCCCAGTTTTCCTCAAATTCTTTTCTTGCCATTTTCAAGGGTATAATAACTCCTATAAAAATAATTTATTCTGATGCAATATAAAAAAGTACCAACCTGCAAATATTCATTAACTATTTCTCATTGTGTTTTCGCACAACGAAAAATATGAAGAATACGACGCATGCTGTTAACGCGTCTATAATGTGAATGCCAAAAACAGTGCAAAACAGCTATCGATGGTTCGAAAAAAAAAAAAACAATAACATTAAGAAGCGAGGCTGAAATTGCAAACTGAATTCGCCGAATTACCACAATCATGAAAATATTGAAGTTGTTGTAAAAGAGTGGAAAGAGTTAGGCGCTGGGCATCGCTGCTTTAAGGTATAAAATAAAGTCGGCCCGATTACGATAACTGGGGCGTCGCGATTTAAAAGAGTTTTTTAAAAGTGTTTGGTCGAACAAACGAAAAATATGTTTTGTCAAAAAAAATATCGATACCCCAGCTATCTAACTAGTTATCAATTTTTTTTTTAAAATTTGTTTGCTTGGTAATAAAATTCGTTTAAAAACATCTATATATTTATCATTATCCAATTGAATTGCCTTATATATGATAAGTTATAATACATACGATATGGTCCACATTTTATCTTTTATTCAACAAAAGCTTTAAACTAAAATTAGCTATTAACTCAAAACAACTTAAAATATTTTCTGCTCGCATTATGTTATGGCGGCCAAAAAAATAGTATGTAGTTTTGTTCAACAAAAAATAAAAACAACAAAAAAATTGGTAATTAGCTTAACTGTTTGGATAAATCGGAATTCTTTCTAGTTAGTTATTAATACCTACACTTTCCAAAGCTGATGTTTGTTTGAAGGTTTAGAGTTGGCAATGCCCTTTTTAACATCACACCACAAATTCTTAAATGGATTCGGCGACTAAGCGCGATCTCATTGTCCAAGAACCACTTCTTCGCAAGTTCACTCGTATGTTTTGGAATAGTTGCCTATACAATAAACTAGACCAAAACTATAGAAAAAAAACATGCACAAACCATGATTCTGCAACAACCTTACTTAATGGTTTTTGGGGTGCACTTTGTCTTTGTGTGTTGTATGGTCTATTTTTAGGTCACCTACCATATTGATGAGACCCTTTACCACCGTACATCACAATTTTTGACGCGTCGGACCACAAAATGTTCCTCAATTTTCAATTTGGCCACAAAGAATGGTCTTTTGCGACTGCATACTTTTTTGTGCATGCATCTAAGTTAAAAGAGGTAGATACTTTACGAGGAATCATATCTGGTTTTTTAACCCTTTCACTGGATTTGCCCAATATATTGGACACGTCAGAAAGTGATTTTCATATTTATTTTGCAAATCGTTTGGTTCTATGAACAAAAGACATGATAAAAATAAATTTAGAGATATTTGGCATTGGATTTATATTTTGTGCAGAAGAAAAGCAAAACAATTTAATTTTGAAGCGAAGCTTTTTACGCCTCGCTTTGTGATTTGCTTGAGTGAAATCTGAAAAACGACACTTTTTTCCATACACCTTTTTCTTAGAATTGTTGTTGCTTTTTTTACTTGCGTCTATTGCAACAAGAGGATATAAATTTTAAATTTTAAGGGCCGATGTTGAATGTGAAGCACACCTAAACCTCAAGTTTTTTCTGCATTTCATTTCACATTTCTCAATTTCAGACTAATTCAATTTGAACCATGGAAAGATACACAATCGAGCAAAGCGTCAAAGTTATTTAGGCTTATTATGAAAATGGACGTTCAAATCAAAATGCATATCGTGCACTTCGTGATTTTTTCGGTCAATTTAATCGCCCAAATGTGCGTACAATCGGAAAAATCGTGCAAAAATTTGAGCAAACCGGTTCTGTAGGAGATGTGAAAACACCAGTGCATTCTCGTACAGCTCGTACTACAGAAAATATTGCTGCTGTTCGCGATAGTGTGGCTGAAGAGCCGTCCACCTCAATTCGTCGTCGTTGATGAACATTATGCATAAAGACTTGCATTTACACGCTTACAAGGTGCAATTGACTCAAGAACTAAAGCTCTTGACCATTTCAAGCGTCGTCGGTGGTCAGAATGGTGGCAAGAAATGGCAAAAGTGGATGATCAATTTTCGAAGAAAATCATCTTCAGTGATGAGGCACATTTTCACCCCAGTGGACTCGTCAATAAGCAGAATTGCCGTATTTGGGCGAATGATAATCCAATAGTGATTGTCGAAAAACCAATGCACCCACAAAGAGTGACTGTTTGGTGCGGTTTATGGGCTGGCGGCATCATCGGGCCGTCTTTTTTCCAAAATGAGGCCGGTCAGGCAGTTACTGTTAATGGTGTTCGCTGTCGTGAGATGATAACGAACTTTTTATGGCCCGAATTGGAAGATATTGATGTGGACGATATGTGGTTTCAACAGGACGGTGCCACTTGCCACACAGCTAACGAAAAATGGCCCTTTTGCGCGACAAATTCAATGGCCGTTTTATCTCACATAGTGGCGATGTCAACTGGCCGTCAAGATCATGTGATTTGACACCGTTGGACTTCTTTCTTTGGGGTTATTTGAAAGAAAAAGTGTACGTTGATAAGCCAGCAACAATTCAAGAGCTAAAGGCTGATATAATTCTGCACAGTAACGGCATAGAACCTCAATTATGCCTCAGCGTCATCGAAAATTTGGACCATCGGATGGAGGTGTGCCGCCGAGGTCGCGGCGGCCATTTGGCCAATATTTTGTTCCATACATAATTGAACTATACCAATATTATAATAATAAAAAGAAATGACAATAATTTCCTAAACAATTTGTGTTTTATTCAAAATCAACATCGGCCCTTCAAATTTAACCACCCTTTAAAATTTAAAATATTTCTTTGCAAGCATGAGAATCGAACTCGCGCCTTCCGGTCGAGAGTCCTACACACTAATCACCACTCCAAACCAACCACTTCTACCACAGTGTCATTCATTCAATATTAACTGCAGCTATGTTGCAGAAGATGACAGAAATTTATTAAAGGGATTGTTCATTAGCTGCCATACATATTCTTTTGTGAATACGTGAAGCTATAATGAAGCAGATCACAATTATGGATCAAATACTACGTTTCCATGGCGAGTTAAATCGAGGTTGACTCGGGATTTACTTCCCATGGAAACGCGAGTTGAGTTGAATTTCGTTAAATCCACGAAACTCCGCGAAACTTATTAGATTTAACTGAGTTAGATTGGATGCGTTCGGAATATGAAACAGTTGCTCAACTGTTGAGTGAGGTTTTCTTGATTATTTGTTATTTTATTTCTGCCACTGCGTTCACATAAAATGAACGTTGACATAAAACTCGACTCAATGTTGTGCATGGAAGCACTATCAAGCTAGAAACGCCATTATGTCAACTTGAAGAAAACCCAACCTAGGATCAACTCGCCATGGAAACGTAGTAAAAAGCATTTTGCATTAGCTATCCAAACAACAAAAGCAGCAAGGTTCCATTGAACGGGTAGATTTTAATTGCGAATTCAGACATGAATGTTCATAGGCACTTAAGGAAAGGATGGTGGTCTAGCGCTCGAAAATTTAAGGTATTTTTCGGATTTTTTTTTTTTAAAAAGTTAAAATATTGAACAACGATATTTACACTTTTAAGGTGTATTGTAACTCTCATTCATCATAAAAAAAATATTTTTTTAATTTAAAAAATTGTTGATTTTGTCAAAATGGCGGTCAATGAGACGCTCTCAAGGAAAAGGGGCATGGGCGGTGTTGTAGATTTTGACTGTTCTATTTATCTTAAAAAAATAATTATCTAGAATATTATTAATCACTATGAGTGCAGCTATAGCTGGCACTAGAAAAAAAAGATATGAAAAGTTGACAGAATGACACGATTTTGAAAATTAAGTTCTTAAAAAAGCTTGTTTTCTACCGGTTATTAAGTGTAAAATATACGATGTTTTTGAAATAGAACTTTGATTCTAGTTCCAACGATAGCCACCATTGTTATGAATAGCAATTTTAAATTTCAGATGATTCGGCTAAATAGTTTTTGTTTTTTCTACAACACCATGCCGAAAAAAGTAGTTCCGAGATAAATGAGTATAAAGAGAATTAATGTAGACGAAACACTGTGGCTCGACACCTATTAAAACGGCTGTAGAAGTGAAAATACAATGTTCAGTTGCTTTTTGACAAGACATAATTGAAAGTAACGTAGAAATCTAAAATCCACGTTTATTAAAACCACTTGTATAAGAAAGCATTGTTTCAAACAATAAGTGAAAGAACGCACTGCTCAACTGACATTAGATCACATTACGTTACTTCTATTATAATTGGACATTAACTTCAGAAAGACTATACTTTTGAAATATAAAAAAATCAGTTTCATAAAAATTCTAAGCCTTAAACAATGCTGTTTGAATAAATATAATTTGCGAATGACAAGCGATCCAAATATTTGCACAACAAGATTAGGACAACTTTTGATGTAATATTTGCTAGAAATATCGATGACATTACTTTAGAGGTGTTCACTTGGAAAATACATCGAGACAGTGCATCGATACTTTCCGATATATCGTTAAGAAACATAGATGTTTTCTAAAAATCGAGTACTTTTTCTAGCATTACATCACAATGCTAAAGTCAGCCCCTTCCTTAACTATTCTTAATTTAACTATGACTATTTTAATTTATTAAAAGCTCCTATAAAACCCCTGTCCTTGTCCACACGCCTTTTATCAGTAACTAAGGAAAAGAAAAACAAATTTTTTTAAAATCATTTTCTGATTCAGTTGTTGCTTATTAAAAAACTAAACGCAATAAACATAAGAATATTGGTTATTCTAAAAAATAAGGTCAATATATAAGAATATTGGTCATAATTATTACAAAAAAGTAAAAACAAAAAAGCCTCCGCAGTCATAGAAATTCCAGTTTTTATGTTCTATTTCCAGTGTTTTCCTTTAAATTATTTTTCTTTATTTATTTTTTTTTATATAATAATTTCATTAGGTGGTTAAAATTCATTCGATGTTATATGAAAATACATCGATCCATCGGGTATATCAAAAGCTTTTCAAAAGATCGGATCAAGTCGATGTATCGAATTGTAAACGTCGAGTAAATCCGATGCATCGATGTATATCGAATATCCCTACATTACATCTATATAATATACGTTTGATATTTTCGATATTAAATCCCAATAATTTCATTAACTTTTACAAAAATAATACAAAATTAATGTAAAATAATAATGTAAGTTAATAAAATTTACTGGTGGGAAATTATTTTTTTAGTTAACTAGTTAATTTTAGTTAAGTTTAGTTAATTAGTATTGAAAATTTTTTATTAAAAAAACCATTAAATTATGAAACGTGTAAAACTGCGAAAAAGCTTCGCTTCTCTCGTGTGTGTATTTTATAAGAAAATATCAACCCGACAAAAATCAAACATATGTTTTTTTATCTTTTCATTGCATTAATGATAAGAATATAAAGAAGGTTTAAAAAAGAAAGATCTAAAAGGTTGACAAATCTTCAAGGGATTACAAAAAAAAGATGTTGTGCCAAACAGGACCAAAACATTTTTTTGTACAAGCTTGCAAAACGTAAGTAGCGCAGGTAAAAATCAAAGTTTTTTTTCATCTTTTTAGGACCTAAATGATAGGAATATTACATCAAAAAAATAATTTTGTTCTTAGTTTAGCCTAATCATTGGAAGGGTTAAGAAGTCTACTTTAAATACGAATACTTGCGTCCAAATTATGTTTTTTTTATGTTTACTTGCACGAGAGCAAGGCTCATTTATAAGGTTGTGGCACTTGAGAGAGAGAGCTTGGTCGAACTGTCAGAATGGATGAAAAGAAAGCAAGAAAATGAATGCATAAAACAAAAAAAGCACAGTGACAGTTTAAGCAAAGGCCGAAAAAGAGTGCATTTCTCACAAGTGTCACAACCCTATAAATGAACCTTGCACGAGAGTCTCTCTTTCGACGCAAGAGAACTTACACAAGCTGTGATCGCATGTAAGCGTAGAAAAACCATATTCAATGCGTTTACTCTCCGTGGATCGGTATCATATATCTGCAACGAATACTTAAAAAAAGTAGTACTCGAGTACTATTCGTTCACAACTCAGTGATTCAAATCAGAGATTTGCAATGAATCACATTTTTGAATCATGAGCCACTTACTCAAAAATGAGTATGAATAACAGCCCTATTCTGGCAAATTAACAAATTGTTAACCAGTATTTTGAATGTTTCTATGTGTTTGTTGTTTTCAATACAAAATTTAAAGTTAAAAAAAACAAAATTTGTTAATGAAAATGTCAATAACTGAAAAGCAGTTGACAATTTTTATCAAAATTTTTTATTTTTGAGCTTCAAATTTTGTTTTGAAATAAAAAAATTACAACAAACATATAGAAATATTCAAAATACTGGTTAACAATTTGTTAATTTGCCAAAAAAGGGCTGTAAGTATAAGTAGTTCCCAAAGTAGTTCTTAAAAATTTTGGCTGGTATGGTAACTAAAAATAAAAAAACCGTCAGAAGTAGTAGTAAAAAAAAATTCATCCAATCTGCATCAAAAAATATTTAATTTTTTCAGTGGGATTTTGTCCCGGAATAATGCGGATTTTAATGATTTTTTTTACTTCTACCATAAAATAGGCGTATGGTAGCTGAAATAAGAAACAAAAAATTTTTGGACGATGCAGTCAGTCCCAGTCATGATAAAATTATTATTAGGTAGCCTTGACAACTACTAATTTTCTCAAGAGCTGCGACCATTGAATTTCACGCAAAAGAAAACAATATAAAGTGCGTGTGTCACACTCATTGGCAGCTTTCAGCGGAGTCAATAGTTGGCAACTGTTTTTATTTAAATTTGAGTGAGAAACCTTTGCAATTAAATGATCCATTCGCAACAGGTGACTCCTCTGAATGTGGCCAATGCGTGTGACACACGTTCTCTATTTTGTTTTCTTTTGTTTGACATTCGATGGTTGAAACACGAATTGTCACTCCTACCTATTACTTATTATACCATGGTCCCAGTCAGAGAATATGCTGGCGACATTTATAAAACCCTGTCTACGCTGGCCTCACTTAACTGACTTACCGAATGTCAAATCAAAGAGTCGCAAAATTTTTAAAATTTATAATTATCTTGCCTCACTTCATTCACCTTCCCACTTCCTCATCTCTTCTGTAGACGTAAAAGTGAGTCGGTTGAGTGGGGGCATAGTAGAAATAGACAAGGTAGTGTTAGGGCTGAATGTGTTCTCTTTCTTAGTGACCATAACTGTCAAACTCAACCATTTTGGTATTTTTGCCAATTTTTGCAGATTTTGTATGAAATGTCAATTTTGTTTTGACAGTTTCCTTGTCCAGCTACCTTGTCTACCGATTATTTGAAGCTCTGAAAATGCCATTTTTAAGTACTCATTGTGAAAATAAGATTATCGATACATCGATTTGCTATCGAGTTATCAATTTTTTAGGACATTTTTCTTTTTTATAAAATCCTTTAAGAAAACTGGCTATATTTTTCTTAATATATAACCGATTTTGATGGTTATGCTTTATTGGTGTTATTTAGAGCTAATATAAGTTTTCTAATATAAATTTCAAATTAACCAAATCCTTAGAATATTTCACATTTTATAGCTTTTTGTATGTAAAAGTAATATATTTTCTTACATAAGACCGATATTTTCTCAAAAACTACCGTTATTACTACGAATTATGGAGAGTAAATTATTGAAAATTCATCTTTCATTTGGTGTATAAAATATATGATTTATTATTCTCAAGTGTTCAATTTTCAAAAAAGCAAAGAAACAAGTTTAACCAAAAATCAACTGCAAAACATGAACATAAAGAAACTCGAGATGAACAGCTGACAACTAGCTCTCTTTTCTCTGCTTTCTTCTTCATGCCTTTCCGAGTCGGCCCTACTTGGTTATTCTGCCAAGCTCGCTGTCAGTATTGATGACGAGAGTTACTCGAACTCGGAAAATAATGTTCTCTATCTACTACAAAAACGCAAACAAATGCAAATTCCGCCACAGGTTATTGTCTTAATTCCAACAATTCAATAAACGGATTAGCTTTTTTCTAACATTTTGCAGTTAACGCCATCAAAGACTTAGTTAAATTATTTATACAACTTTTTTCTGGTTTAAAAATTTATAATTTTACAAATAAACTTCCTTTTAGAAAACACGATGTTGCTGCACAGACGAATAAGTCAATTTGTTGTTTGAACAATGAAAAAAATTATCGATCTTAAAAACACAAAAAGATTTTGTCACATACCGCTTACAATACAATATTACAATGTCATCACCGACAAATTTTTACAATCGGTGATCTCTACTCTTCTCTTTTCGCGCTCAGCTAGCACAATGCAGCAAAACACCGCTAGCTTCATAGGGAAACAAAGAGTAATATATTAACGACATAAACAAACCAATGTTATTAAATTAGCATATTAAACTTTATTTTTGATTTAATGCTAATTAATATTTTTCGTTGAAAAATAACGTTGCTAGAAAACCAAAAGTGTTTTTTAAAAGAAATGTGAGCTTAACTTTTTTTTAATAAATATGTTGTAATTGCTGCTTTAGAAAAATATTTTAATAAGAAACAACGAAAAGCTAATTTATTAAAAAAAACGCGAATATTTAAAGATATTACAAATTGAGTGTTTGTAAAGCCTTATAAAACCAAAGCCCAAAATGGCAGTTTTTTGTTCCAATTTAGCACAGTAAATATGGTTAGCAAAAAATATTAATATAACTGGGTTCATTTGAAGTCGCTTTTATTGAATAATTAGAAGTTTCTCAAAAAGAAGCTAATTATTTATCAAACTATGACTCATAAAGATTAATCAATTTTCAGCTTTATATTTTTGGCCCACACAAAATCATGAATAGTAGTCTCAGCTTAAATCGTATTTGAAATACGTACAAATCATTACAACAAATTTTAATACACTAACAGAAGACAGATGAATTTTTCAAATTCAAAATCTTCATTTAGTTGATTTACAATGTGAAATCTTGCCTTTTGTTTATATTCAGCAAAGTTATTTATTGCGATTTATTTTTGTACTTTTTTAAGGCAACTGTTTTTGAGAGTGGAATTCCATACTTATGTATTTGTTTATGTTCAAAAAAGTACACAGTCAAAAATCTTGTACCAAATTTTAGTAAATCCAATTTATTGCATTTATATTATTGGCGTTTTTCTTTTTCCACATCAGACCACAGATCTGAGCAGATCTGATCAAACCGACCATAACCTGAGCTGACAACATCAGATCAAATAAAAATTGGTCTGATTTGGTAATGAAACACTTTGGGAACATTTGCATCTTTTGTCCACTTAAATGTCAAGATATATAATTTTTTAGATAAATAGCTAAATTTAATAAAAAATAGTACATTCTAAACTAGTGCCAGCCATTTTTTGCTTATTGTTTTTTTTTTTATGTATGCGTTGGCAGCCGATTGCTTAGTGCTCAGTAAAAAAATTCTGAGCTCGTCGACAGCATCTGACTAACACTCAGACCATGACCAGACCATGAAAAGAAACGCATATATTGAACACAGCTAAGTCTGAGGTAAAAAATAAACGCTGATCTCTTTTTGACAACTCATGCTCAGCTCGGATGTAATAAAGAAAAACGCCTTATGACGGCTCCAAAAGTGTTTTATAATTAAATCGACGTCAAATATTTAAATTGCGTGCAATTAAACATGTGATCATTATTAATATGTTAATTTTGATAATCTTATAAAATAACGAAACCTCTGGGTTTTGAACCCACACTTTAAGGGTACTTGTTTATGGCTCTAAAAACTGGTCTATGAAACTACACGTTTTAAAAAAACCGGACCTTAATTAAAAATTCGACTAAACCGGACGATGCATTCTTATTTTATTCCAACACGTACTAAATTTAATTCTACGATTTTTTAAGAAAAATTCCTATATTTTGAAGACTTTTAGCTCTCTTAAAAATATACTAAGAGCCGGTTTTACAAGCAAAACTTGAGTTTTTAGCTATACTTCAGTTTCAGTTAAGTCTGGAAATTTGGAGACTAAAGTTTGACTTAATTCATCGAATCAACTTTTCCACCATACTTAAGTTTATTCGATGACTTAAGTCGAACTTTAAATTTCTATACTTAAATTAAACTAAAGTTCCTACTTAAGTTTCTTACTTAAGTGTGGCTATAAACTAAAGTTTTGATTGTGAAACTAGCTCCAATAAAAAATGCATGATTGCAACGATTAGATTAAAAATTGTGCTAAGGTTTTTGATTGTGTACAACGCCAAATGCAATGAAATAAAAGCTTATATCAAGTGTTGATACTCATCTAAAATTTTTATTCATTCAACTATCATTTTACATTTTTAGCAACATTTATCATTATTCTTTAACATATGTTTTTTTAGTCTGCTGTATTGGCTATATAACAATATTGCTTTTTTTTTAATCGACTATATTTTACTTTAATTATTATGCGAACCACGTGCAAAGCCATTATTTAAGATCTTGACAATAAGTTAAATATTGACTTAATTGCAATAATATGAGGGCTGGTGTATATAAACAAAGATATATAACAGAGGCTGAAAATAAAGATTACGCAAATTAATGAAATGGATTCTAAAAAAATGCAGAAAAGTGTATAATATATTTTAATATAAATCAATGACGAAAAACAAGACTGCTTGCTGAGTTGGTTTTATTTTATATTCTTCTAAGTACATTTGATTAAGTATAAAAGGAAATGTATTTACTGAATGCTCAAAAAGTTTAAAGATCAATTTAAAATAAGTGTATGATGACAAGCTAGTTGGTTTTTAGGTTTTGTTTTTGCGTTCCCTATTGTTTTTTAAATATTGCTTGAAAATTAGTAGTTTGCAAATTCAAGTTTATTGTATATTAGAACATCTCGAAAAAATGCTTCAAAATTACTTAAAAATTGAAAAAAGTTCAAGAGTATCAAGTACATGAAGAAAAAAGAACAGTAGGTCTGTTCCCGTACTCGATTTAAGTACCTTGAAGTATCTTAAAAGCGTTATTTTAAACATTTTTGAAGGACGAGAGAGAAGAATAACATGCAAAATGTTACTCTCTATTCTATTGCAATTACTTGTAGTTAGTACAGGAACAGACCTACTATCTTGCTTCGTTTCTTCAAATAATAGACAGATTAAAGTTTTTTAAAAATTGCAGTTTTTAATCCGTCATGCACAAGTATGTTTTTTAAACTTTTTGAGCAGTCAGTTTTTTTTTACAGCCTAATTTTTATTTCATTGTATCTACTAATGATATTTAATATAACTAATAACAATTTATCAGATTATAGAACAATTTTTTATATTAAGTATTCATTAGATATACAAAATATAAACGCAATAGATTTTGATTCTATAGTAATAGAATAATTCCGCTTTAAGCGTTGTCGACTTTGATTGAGTAAAAGTGGTTGTGCCAGTGAATTTGGGTGAATCTTATGTATTTTCGGGTATTTTTGTAAACTTCCTAGGATACCGTAGTAATTCGTATCTGTGGATGAGTGTGTTTTTGATATACCATGAAACCCCGACAATTTGCCGTAGTATTTTTGATTGGGTTCTCTGGAGTTTTTCTACATTTAATGGGCAAGCAGTACCCCAAAGCCCAATGCCTTATGTCCAGATGGGCTTCAGTATGCACTTGTAGGGTTTGCACTTTATACTGTAAGCTAAGTTTTGAGCTTCGTGAAAAAAGCCAATTGAGTTCAATCTTCTTCAATTTAATTTGTGTAATTTTCGCCTCGATATGCTTTTTCCAAGCTAGCCTGCGGTCAAGATGCATTCCGAGATATTTAGTTTCGGAACTTTGGAGAATAGCCTTATCATTGACTTTGAGGGGTGAGCAAGTTTAGACTGTCGCTGAGCGCGTCTCTCTTTCGCCTTACATAAGTCAGTGAGAGATACGACAAGACAAGCATTAAAATTTTAGGTCGTGGTAGATAAACGTTAAAAACTTATTCTCACTCCTACAAGATAATTTTATAAAAGTTTATACGCTGAATTTAGTTGCGATATAGAATAGAGATAATTGTTCAATTTATGTGGTTAAGTTAAGTGTAGACCACGGCGCCCTGCTCGGTCGGCTCGCCCCCCTGAAGCCGGCACTATATATAAGATTACAATATCCATATTTTTGATAATGTATATCATTTTGAGTCACACGACAATAAATTCAGTCGTGTTGGGAAGAATCTGAGTGTACCATCTTCTTTAGTAATTGTATTTATGGAAGGTCGACCACCCAGCCTCTTAAACTTCTTAAGCCTTCAATTTTTGGATTCAAAGATCATGCATAAAAAGTTGTTAATAACTTTTGAACATAGCGGTGCAATAATTATACCATTCCAATTCAGAAATTTAATTTTAAATGCAGAATAGATAAATTGAAATTCAGAATAGATAAATTAAAATTTAGAAAATATCACTTAACATTAAAAAAAAATCAACTGACATTCAAAAGTTTCAAAAACCAATTCCAATTCAGAAAAGATAAATTGAAATTCAGAAATTAAATTTTGTATTCAGAATTGATTAATTAAATTTAGGAAATTATAGTTTAAATTCAGAAAAAATTAATTGAAATTAAGAATATAACAGTTGAAATTCAGAAAAGATAATTTAAAAATCAGAAAAGTTCAATTGAAACTAAGAAATTCCATTTGAAATTCAGAATAGATCAATTTAAATTTAGAAAAGATCAATTGAAATTCAGAAAAGATCAATTGAAATTCAGAATAAATAAATTCATGGTGGAACAGAATATTTACTTTGGCTGTATTTCTTTATTCATTCCGGATAAAGAAGAGAACGAAAGAATAGATTGTTGTTTATCGAGAACAGAATGAATAAAGAAATAGTATTGGAAAAAAAGAACATTTTTTTTTTGTTAAAACCAGAAACATATTTTTCATATTTAATTAAAGACAACAAATACACCAGACACAATTTAAAAAATAAAAATGCAACAAAGCAATATAACACATTTAAACTAAAAAATTTTTCCATTTTCATTTAGCGACATTTTACTTCAAACAATCGAATATAACCTCACACACAAGGAGTTTTCTTTTTATTCTATCTTAGCTGATAGTATATAAAGAACGCGTTTGGAATATTCCGTAAGAATAAAGAAATACAAAAAAAATATTCCGGATAATCAAAACTGAATAAAGAAACAAAAACAGTCATTCCGAACATCTGGAATGAATAAAAAAATACAGCCTTTATAATATAATGATTTTGATCCCACATCATTCAGTAACATTTATGCAGAGTGCGGAGGGGTGAAGCGTTTCACCCTTGAAATTTTGACAGTGTGCAAACAACAAATTTGCTGCAGCAAAGCCAAAGTCAAATCGTGGCAAAAAGGTGATGTAGTCAGTAATTTTAACTTTCCCTCAAAAACGTTCGGAGCTTCTTGAAGCAGCAAAGAAAAGTGCTGAGAGGAAAAAGAAAAGCACATCGCAAAAACCATGGTATAAGGATAGAGGTAGCTGCAGCGCTGACTGTGCTCTCTGTCCACACTGCCATGTCCGTCAAATTAGCTGTGTGGCGAATGGAAACAAAAGAAAAGAAATAAAAAGTTTTGCTTCGTTTTGACATGTCCGGCAGTATGCTCTTATCTGGGGCATCTACCTTGGCAAAAACCAACACGCAAAAAAGCCAAGAGAGAGCGTCGTCGTCATGAAGACTCTTCCGAAGAAGAAGACTTAGACTTCTGCTTGTTGTGTTCGGAATTGATGCCAAAAAATTGAATTCGAACAATTCAATATATTGCAACAAATGCGACCGGCCATATCAACTGAATTGTGTCGACATGACCTCAATATTAGCGATGAATAATCAATTTTCAGTCGCTTTTTCACTCATTTTTCATTATATTTGTTTCATTCATTTTTGAGCCGCAAATAAAGGAATTTGGTGTTGAATTCGTTCGTTTTTGGAAAAATCGCAAATCGAACATTTTTAAAGTATCCTCATAACTTTTTGCCGAAATCAAAAATGTTCAAATCCGAGCGCATAGAAATTAGGAAAAATGCTCATTCTTGCAATTTAAGCTAAAAACCATTCAAAATTATAGTTGTTGGGGGTGCTGTGAGCCTCTAAAAAAAGCGAAATGCTTCACCACACCACACTCTACCATTTTACTTTTAGGTTTGATTAGTTTGAATAACTAAGCAACCAGTTTTATATTATGTTGTATACATAATTTTACTTTTAAGTTTGTATTAATTTTAATAATTTAATAAAACCATTTCTTTTATAATATTTTATACATAAATTTATTCGTAATAAATTTAGATAGTTAATTAACTTAAACTAACAAATGACTTTACATTAAACATAAATAAATAACTTGCACGCTTTTAACTATTGATTCGCTTCAAGTACGAAACCACAGTGAGTATCAAGTTTTCTGTATTCAAGTGTCTAAGCAGTTAGCTGATTTTATGAGAGATTAATGTTAATGTTAATGTTAATGTTAATGTTAATGATTATGTTAATGTTAATGTTAATGTTAATGTTAATGTTAATGTTAATGTTAATGTTAATGTTAATGTTAATGTTAATGTTAATGTTAATGTTAATGTTAATGTTAATGTTAATGTTAATGTTAATGTTAATGTTAATGTTAATGTTAATGTTAAAATTATGTTAGAGAGCTCTAATGAGACTCTATAACTTTTTCATATAATGGTAATTGTAATAGTAATGGTTATGGTAATGGTAATGGTAATGGTAATGGTAATGGTAATGGTAATGGTAATGGTAATGGTAATGGTAATGGTAATGGTAATGGTAATGGTAATGGTAATGGTAATGGTAATGGTAATGGTAATGGTAATGGTAATGGTAATGGTAATGGTAATGGTAATGGTAATGGTAATGGTAATGGTAATGGTAAAAGTAATGGTAATGGTAATGGTAATGGTAATGGTAATAGTAATGGTAATGGTAATGGTAATGGTAATGGTAATGGTTATGGTTATGGTAATGGAAATGGTAATGGTAATGGTAATGGTAATGATAAGGGTAATGGTAATGGTAGTAGTAATAGAAATGGTTATAATGACAGTAATTTTTTTTTAGTGGTAATGATTTTGGTTATTATTGTGGCTAATGACAACGATATTATAGTTTGAATTGATATTTCCTGAATTTCATTTGTTCTCTACTAAATTTCCATTTATGTTGTCTTAATTTCAATTGATTTGAATTTCAGTTCATGTTTTCGGAATTTAAATTTATCTTTTTTGAATCTTAAATTAAATTTCTGAATTTTAATTTATCTCTTCTGAACATCAAATGAAATTTCTGAATTGGAATTGATCTTTTCTGAGTTTCATATGAATTTTCTGAACTTATATTGATTTTTTTCGAAAATTTAAAAGATCTTCTTTGATTTTCAAATGAAATTTCTGAATTCCAATTGATCTCTACTGAGTTTCAAATTGGTATTTCTGAATTTCAATTGATTGAATGAATTTTTGATATTTAAAAAAAATCAGAATTTTAATTGTGAGTTTCTGAATTTCAATTGATATTTTAGAATTTTAAAATATCTTTTTTTTTATATTAATATTATTATGAATTTCAATTGATATTTTGTGAATTTCAAATAAAATTCTGAATTTTAATTGGTCTATTGTGATTTTTCAAAAGAATTTCAGTTGATCTTGATCTATTCTGAATTTAAGATGATCTCTTCTGAATTTCAAATTATTTTTTCTGAATTTTAATTAATTTGTTTCGGAATTTTTATAAAACTTTACTAAATTAAAATTAGAAAAATTGCAGTTTTTGAAATAAAAACAAAAGTTTTAACATAACTTTTTTAAAAATTTCCATCTCAATCATGAAAAATCATAAGCATAGATTTTCAAACTTAAACAACAGTAATTGTATGAATATAATCCGTTCTAGAGAAAAAGAGAGAACACAGTTTTACCATCCTTTGACTCTAGTCTACATATGGTTTGAATATGGTTTACTTCGGTTGAGAAAATTTTACTGATAATTCTGGCACGGTTTTCTTTATTTTTTTCTGATCCATCAAAAATTATTAAATAGGGCATTCCATTTTGATTGATGGATATCAATAATAGTTTTATGCTATCCCTGATATATAATGTTGTTAGCCTTCAATTTAATACATAGTCTAATTTAAAATGGTAATATAATAGTGCCACATACATATATATATTGAATTTTTTTTTCCAAACACAAATGTACTAAAAACTTATATGTACTAAAAAACAAGAGCTCAAGTATAGTGTGACTGCGTACTCAGCTTTTATTTAATTAATGTTTTAAGAGCCTGAAGATCTTAAATAAGTTTAAGCCTGAAGAAATAAGTTCCAACTTAATTAGCAGAGAACTTAAATAAGCAAAGCAACAACAATAATGGTCGAGTCTACCTTACTTCTCCCTTGGGGTTTGAACAAATTACCAATGTAATATCGTTAGCATTCTTCACACCCTTCGAGAGCAAGAAGCTGACTGAGTTTGTGTGAGCTGTGCGCCTGCATTTTTATATATATTTTAAAATGTGTGAAAATCAATAAATTGCAAAAAAAATATATTACGATGTTCGCTGCAAACAAAAATTTACTGTTAATGAAAATTTTGCTTTGTAAAATTTGTCATCCGAAAAATTATAACATTAATATGCTACTTTTTTCATTGTATGAAAAAAAATCATAAGGCCCTCAAAGAAGCTCTATAATAATTCTTAGTAAAAAAACTATTAGAGTTGTTATTGTAGCCGTACCATCTTATAAAAATTCACTATTAAATTAAATGTTTAGTAAAATAATAATGTTAAATATTTTTTATTTTTTTCCAAGCAAAAAATTAAAAAATGTAACTTCAAAAACTATTCTGCACACAAAGCTTTTATGCAGTGTATGTTTGCTTTGACGAGTAACTACAAAGAGCAACAGCTGAATTGGTTTTTTAATTATATATAGCTATATATATATTATGTTTTTGTTTATGTTTTAGTTTTGATTGTTTAAATTTTTAACTTAAAATTGTTTATTTTGATTCTACCGACATGTTTCAAGTTTTCCAAAAATCCGACAGCAGAACATTTGGTTTATTTTGTGTGAAAAAACACTTTTACTAGCCATTAGCGTAAATATATATTAGTAAACAATAAAACAACCACGACAAATATCAGTGATGAGCCTTTTTAAATAATTTTAAAGCTAATTAATTCTGAAAAATGTTCAAAGTGAGTGTTCAAAAACATTGAAAAAGAAATAATTCTTATCTTCAGCTTAGTAAGACTCTAAGTTAATGGAACTAACGGAACTTTCTTTTTTAACCTTAAATTGAATAATCGAAATGCTTAAGTATTTACAACTCCATATAAATAGGCGTAGGCGAAACAGTTCTGTACTATTTTCTCCCATGTTTCTCAATTAGAGATGGAAGAACATGGTGTAAGAAGAAATATACTTGTAAACTTTGCAAAATGGTTCCCTCTTTCGTACGGATACCCTACGATAAGCATTTTTGAAGTAACATGTGCAAATATATATTGGGATAGTGAAATTTCTTAGTAAATTTCGAAAAATTCCTGCTATTTCGACATCATCTCATGACGATATCTCGAAAACTGTTGCTATTTTCAGTACAACGCATTCTTGTATAAAAAGTTGGTGGTTGCGAAATATAATGGTATATAAAGCTTTCACGGATAGTATATTAAAAGAAAAATCCATTATTTTGACATCAAAATTATTGCAATATCTCAAAAAGTGTTAATTTTCTTAGAACAACGCATTTCTTTGAAGCAAGGTCATCGCCCCAGAAAGAGACAAAAACGATTGAAATGTCAGGCTTTTTCCTATCGATTTTCACCAAATTTTCTTTGTCTGAGAGTTCAATTAAATGACTTTGAAGAAATAAGAAAAGCTAAACTGTTACCTCACAACTCAATGTTTCATACTGTTTTCAAAATATATATAATTTTTGCTCAAAAAGTAGGCCAAAAGAAGTTTTTGTTTTACATTTTGTTTTAATTTTCTTTTTCCACACTTTTTCATACGACATATTATTTATTTAAAACAATTGCTTCATTTTGCTACACCCTTTGATTTTTTTAATGAAAATTAATTTTTTCAAAATATTGTTTTTATATTTTCTACAAAGTTCTACAGCTTAAAGAATTATTTCTATAGAAAAAATGTTCAAATATTTTTAACTACTCCAAAGTTATATACACAAATCTATGTTTTAAGCCACTTCTCTATCTATACAAGGTGTCTCGCAACAGAGTGCAACTATTTAAGGAGGTGAAAGATGATGTCGAGTTGAGCAAAAAGTAGCATGGGATGGCATGGGGTCTATTTTTACTCCCATCTGTTTCTCAACCGATTTTAATAGTTTTTTTTTTTTAAATGAATAAGAGTAGTTGTTGTGACCTTTAACCTGAATAATGAGCGTTAAAAGATAATTTTATTAAATAAGCTAAGCCATAAGAGAAGGAAGAACACGGTATCAAAGGAAATTTTAGACATTGCTGAGATGTATAAGAAACCTTGCGGAAATTTTTCGCTATCTCTTACGGATACCCTACAATAAGCATTTTCAGGCTTTCAGAGGTTGCATATGTGAATACAGTAAACCTCCCTATAACACGGTACTCTTATAACGCGTTTTCATATTACGCGATTTCATGTCCCTCATATAACGTGTGTTTTCCCCCCGTATAGCACGGGGATTTCACACGTTATATTTGTTTTCTGTGAAATTGGCCCAAAATACACTGTAATGCTTAGTTTGCGTGAGCAATCAGTTATTCAAAAACACACTGAACCGTTTTTTTTTTTTTGTGTACATAAACTGTGTGTGTCAGTCCATCCTAACTACAGCTTTTTCGGTGCGTGAAATTTCAAGTTGCCCACCTTGTCAGCCTGAAAAAATTTATTTTTTTAAATCAACTAATTTTTAGTTACATATGTATACGTTTTTTATTTAAAATGCTCTTAGTTTGAATTTAATAAAAGACACATATTTCGTTCATAACATGATTTCTCCTTAATATTTGATCTAAGCCTACTTTAATCCTTAGCGGCCACATTGGGTAACGCATTACCCCACGCTGAAAAACCTAGTTGTACAAAAAAGACATGGTTATTTTAAGACTTCTAAACGACTGTGTTATGTTTGTTGAAGAGTTTTTCAACGTTTCTAATAATTTTTAGTTTTAGTTAGTTTATAGATGGCCTTCTAAAATACATATGTGAAAATTTGACAAAAATTACTTTTTACAGAAAAAATTCTTTACTCCGCCTTTTTTCAATATTAAGGGCTAAACTTTGAGGTTTGTACTAAACACGTGCAGCAGTGTAACTGCAAGTGATAACAAAACGAATACACCATATACATACCAATATACCATGGGTATAAATCAGAGAATGAGTGTAACAGTTGTGGTGTGTTTATTTTTGTAGGAACACACCACACCACACAAAAGAGAAACAGTTGAGTGTAGTATTGAGTATGAGTGAGGAATGTATTTGCTTTTTGTTCTCAAATAACTGTGGTACCATAAGAATTTTGTAGTTACAGGTGGTGGAACAAATAAAATAGTGTGCTAATTGGAATTTGAAAAGAAAAACAAACTAAAATGAATAGAATAAAATATTAAATCTGGAACATACAAAATTAGTGACAAAAAGGGTCGAAGCAAAATATGGGAATGTTTTGGAATAATAAAAGATGAAAATGATGAAGAAATATTAAATTTTGTTGCATGTAAAACATGTACAAATGTTTATAAATACAACAAAAGCGCCCTTTCAAATTTAAATAAGCATAAGTGCTATTTATTGATGAAAAGTGAAAACAAAGAACTAGTTGAGCCAAACCAAGAAGCTAAAAAGGCATGCACAGAAGTTTTGACCAATTGGGTTGTTCAAGATATTCGCCCATATTCTATAGTCAATGATGCTGGATTGAAAGAGTATTCGAAGTTACTTCTGTCATTTGGAATTAAATTCGGGAGTAACCTAAACGTTGATGCATTGATCCCACATCCTACTACAATTTCTCCAAATGTAGAAAATAGTTATATAATACAATTCAACAAGCTTCATTCAGAGATATCATCGATACGGGAAATTGGATACTCGCTCACGTGCGATTTGTGGACGGAGAATTTTTCAAAAATTTCCTATCTTGCCCTAACATGTCATTTTATTATGGATGGAGAGTGCAAAAATAAGCTTTTAGGAGTAAAATAAATGAAGGGATCTCCAAATACAGGTAAAAATACAGTCTTATTAAAAAGAGTAACATGAATATTTACAAAATAAAGTTGCATACATATTTGTTTTCTATACACATGTAATATATAGAACATGAAAACATCAACTGCATAAATCATTTGCTTCACAACACAATTGAAAAATGCATAAAAGGGTCATCACAGATTCAAGAAATAGTAACAACAGCATCAAAACTAGTAAAGTTTTTTAAGAAATCTGGTTTAAATGTAGATCTTAACTCATCACTTAAAAGCTACCCACCCACAAGATGGAATACGGTATATACCACAATTTTGTCTATAAAAAACAATTTTACAGAAATTCAAACAGTCCTCAATGAAAAAAAATTAACAGAAAAATACAATATTTTAATAGAATACCATTTAGATCTCTTGATATCTATTTTAAAACCGTTTATGGATGCTTCGAAAGAACTTGAGGGAAGCTCCTATCCTACGTTGCATTTGGTTCATCCTCATATAAATAAATTGAAAGTGATGTGTAACACCACAAATGACAATGAACCTAGTTTTATCAAAGAATTTAAAACAAAATTATATGACACGCTAATTTCTCTAGTCGACAGCCATATAACAATATATAATAAACTAGCAATATTTTTGTTTCCACCAGCTAACCAGCTTACTCAATTTGATTCAAATGAACAAACTGATGTAATAAATAAGTGTAAATCATTGCTGTTACATTATTCAAATGAAAGCAATACTGATGATTTAACAATTGCTACAAATACCTCCACAATATATTCATTGTTTGAAAAGTACGTTCAATCAATCCAGGAAGTTCATTCTAGCGAATTGAGGATTGAAAACGAAATAATAAAATATAAAAATACAAAAGTGTCCTTACAACATGACTTTGATCTTTTAAAGTGGTGGAATGACAGAAAAAATGAATTTCCACTATTGTACAAATTAAGCTGCCGAATTTTGGCTATTCCGGCTTCAAGTGCTCCGTCTGAGAGGATTTTTTCCATTGCTAGGGCTTTAATAACTGATAAAAGATCTAAAATAGGATGCAATAGCAAATCGTTTAATGAAATTTTATTCATAAATATAAACTCAAAGAAATAAAATAAAAAAGTTGTTACTGTTTATTAAATACTTTTTATTTTCAGTAAAATTCAATGTAATTAATGTAATTAATGTAATTAATGTATGTTATTAAACTTCAAAAGACTGAATTATTTTGTTTAAGTTTACTTTGTATATTAATTTTAATTGAAATTGATTACAAAGCCCAACACTACTTTTGTTTCAATCAATTTAAATACTCATATGAATTCTTGTGTTTATGTTTTTCATCCAAAGATTGATGTTAAAAGCTTCTTAAATGTTATTTTAAAAATGAATTGTTATTTTGTTATTAATAAACTTTAAATAAAAATAAAATAAAAAAGTTGTTACTGTTTATTAAATACTTTTTATTTTCAGTAAAATTCAATGATCCTACACAGGAATTATTCTATTAAAAGCTAATTTAATAACAACAACTCGTTCTGATCAACAACATACCATAAGTACTTATGGTGTCACCACCAATATCTGTTTATACCAGTTTGGGAGAAACAGATGCAAACAAATATGTTACTCTCTTTCTCTCTATACACACCACACCATAACTGTTAGAAAGAGTAACAATACCAACTCGTAACAGAAACTAAATTTTACTCATCTATACTCACTCAAAATAGGAAAGCATACAAACTGGTGCATTCAGTTGTATCTGTGCACGCCTTTAGTTTGTACGCACAACATTTACCACTGCTGAAGGGGAAAAAATATAACAAATCATAAAATTTGCTTTTTTGTGTTGTATAACCTTCTAAATACACATTTACATACAGTATTATTATTTTTTAAATTTGAAAAAACGAGAATGCTCGTACAAAGCGTTTTCCTACAACGTGGAACGAATCTACCATGTTATGGGGGAATTACTGTATATATATTTATTAGAAAGGACAAATTTTTTACAAATAGAAAATTTTAAAAAATTTCCGTTATTTTGTCCTCAACGTTATGAAGATATCTCAAAAACTGAAGCTTTTTTTAGTACAACGTATTTTTGTATGCAAAATTGTTCGTTAACATTAACTAACTAAGAGAAATAGAGTCCTTTTTTCTACTTAATTCACTTGGCCAAATAACAATACAAAAGTATTTTTTCAAACTGTCCAAAATATTTATCCATGGAGATTTCTAACAAATAAAAAAAAACTTAAATTTGACATCACATTCAAAGAAGCTACATTAGTAAAACAAATTGTATATATGAGGATCATCGAAAAAAGTTTAACCTTTTTGCAATAAATACAATGCTTTGTGAATTTTTTTTTAAATATTTGAAGGGCTTATTGTAAGAACTTGATATCTAAGTTCATCAGTTTTAAGACACCTCGTTAATTCAATGCTACAGGAAAAGCAAAAACCCTTACAACCTATGAGATTAAATTAGCAAAAAAATTTAAAGAACAATTTCACGAATAAAATTTTATTGAGTTTGATTATGAAACGAATGATCAAAATCTTTATAACTTCAAAACAGTGAGAAAAATAATCATCAGAAATAAAATGAAAATTCTTAATTTTTTATTAAAAGCTCTCAGCAACTGCAGAAGAAAATGTTGAGATTAATTATTAGTAAAAAAATTAACAATGTATATTTAAATGAGATAGAAAATGAAAAATTATTCAAGGCATATTTTCATTACGAAATGTTATTAAGGAGGAAGCATTGCTTTGAAAAACAAAAAGCACAAATAAGTCTGTTCTGATTAAACAGAAGTTGTGCATATAAGTTTATCAAAGTGGATGGACTGCAGAAACCACAGAAGACTACTGAAGAGTTGATGTAGTAATCAACGGTACAGCTGTCTAGCCTGTTTGGTTGTTTGTTCTGCAAAAACTTGTTGTTGTTGCAATCCTGCAGCCTCGTCAATTTATTTCGCATTAAGCTTAAACATACTTCTAAAAATATAATTAATTAAAGTTTTTTCTAAATGACCTCTATATTTATTATGTTGACTTTATATGATTTAAATACAAATTGTATGATTTAAACTATCAAACATTTAGAATTTGTATTTAAATCATATAAAGTCAACATAATAAATATAAATAATTTTTTTTTAAATTTGTGATAAAAAATTTTAAATTTTTTGACACGCTCATTGCGTTTACGAAAAACTGTCTATAAATTGACTACATGACCGGCGATATGATGTTTTACAGTAAAAAATTTGAAAAATGTTAGCGGTTTAAGGTTAAAAAAAATGTACATTTGTATAAAAACATGCCATTGTTTGGGGTAACTATTTACGGCTTGGAAGCAAAATCTATTGGGTCCTAGTAAAGAAAAACTATCTTTTTTAAATTAAATATTTTTGAATCATTCGCCTTACTTAATTATCTCTCGAAAACGTATTTTTTTTTATTCGGAAATGAGTTTATAATTGCACTCAAAGAAATATTCTTGGTAAAATTGATACATAACTTTTGTTAATCCCTAACAAAAAAAAAATTTCCAATGAATTACATTTTATCAATAATGCATAATTTTTCGTCAATTCAAAAGAAACTTTATCCATTTGATTAAAAACAGCAACAAGTTCAATGAGTTGTTTCAAAGGAATTGCTTTACTAGCTTGAAATATAAGTTTGTTAACTTGATTTAAGCTTGTTCACGCTGACGGACTCGTCAATCAATCGGAATAAAGTTTCATCATTTTAATAAATAATTTTAGCAAACTAAAGTAGTTGGCTTGATAAATAGATTTGTTATACTGAAGAAATAATTAATGTCATAGATAATCGATTGAGTCAAGTAGACAAAATTTCCATTTCATAATGATAAAATGGATTATCAATTTCAAAAAACCTTTAATCACGATAACAGAAAGAAATTCTTGCTATTTTGGTGGCGTTATTTGCCTTTTTAAATCAAGTACAAAATAAAGTTTAAGAGATAAAATTCGGGAAAGTCCAGTGCAATTTTTTAAGTGTGCAGAAGCTTATTACCCTTTTATACTATTATACCAACCGTAAATGTGATCTTGTGAAATAAATTTTTCTTACTTTCAAGTGCACCTATTTTGCCATAGTGTAACTTCGACATATGAGGAACTTCTACATTTTTGGCTGAGTTTCTAAATGCATTTATCATTAGCGGTGACTACAAATTGAGTTATTTTCCAATGAATTCGGCAGGAGTTTTGGTTATTTATTTATTTGCATTACATTATTATTTATTTCCATTATTTGTTGAGATTATCCTTGCTATTCGTTATTAGTGCTATTCACACTATAATAATTCACAATGTGAACAATACTGTGATTTATAATAATGTACACAGCGCTAATAACGAATAGCATGGATAATATCAACCTTTGTGAATTCCATAATTATATTTATAAGTAATGCGCTTAATATATATAAAATTTTATATGTTTATTATATATCAAATGTAATAAAATCTTTTTGTCAGAACAAAAAAACATTTTAGTATTATTGGTAAAAAATATGTTTTCAACAGAAAAGCCTTTTTCTATTCAACAAACTATTTCTTCATGTTGAAATAATCTTTATTCATATTGACAGATTGTTTTATCAAATCAACAATTAAAACGCTATATTCTGATAATGGCTTTTATCAAATTGAAGCATCCATTTATCAAATCAACAAAATAAAATTTTGTCAATATGATTTTAACTTATTATCTAAAATCCAATTGACAAAAGCTTTTGTTTACTGTATAATGGCAAAATATTTATCAACTAAACCTAGGAATTAGTCAATATGAACAAGTATTTCTTTGAGTGTAAGTTAAATGGGAAACTTTAACAGACAATGTATTTTAAATGTGATTTTTTCAACATTTTTTAAAGCTTATATAGAAGAATACTCAAATAGAGTGTTTTATTGCTCTAAAAAATGTAATAATAAATAAAAAGTATAGCAGTGAGAGGACTGCCGACCGAAGCGAAAACCTATATATAAAATATTAGTATTAGCTGGAAGACGTTGTCCTGCCACGGACCGCCTTACTGCTATATAAGAATTTTCATGCTAATAGGAGGTTTCGGACTATCCTACATGTAGGATGGATTTGACAGGTCGGACGGATATGTAGGATGAAATCAAAAAGTTTTAAAAGTTCCGCTCTGATCTTGTTCTTCTCTGTGCGTCCTTGTTTGTAGATTTCCTTGGTAATTGTTGTTGGCGCAGTTAGCCGGAAATTTTTGGTAGACGTTGTGAATTCTAATCGTGTAGCTACAGTTGGCATATGAAATTAGAATTATTTTTGTTAGGAGCTTATAACAATTTATTAAATTTTTTATATATTACTGAAACTATTTATTTTAAGGAAAAGTGTTACCATATCAAAAATACATATAATTAAAGTAATTTATTTAAATTATTTCATTATTTAATTAATATAAAAAATTTAAGCTTATTTATATCTATCTATATCATAACACTAACACAATATACATGTTCACCATATATCTTTATTGCGTTGTGTATTAAAAATAGAATATTCTAAAATTAAAAAATATCTATAGCTTATAAATTATATATAATTCATATAAGAAATTAAAGCTTAACAGTTTTAAAAAATAGAATGCTTAGGATAAGCAGACTTTAGTTATTCAATTACTACTGAAAATATTAATTATTTCGCAGGTTTAATACGTAATTGTAACATAAATATTCTTTAAATTTTCTCAATGAGCTAAATTGTTCATATATATGAACTATATATATATGTAAATTTACGAATATATGTACATATATATATATATATATGTATTTCCGATACGGTAAAACTTTTACTAAAAACAAATAGATTTACCTATATATATTCCTTAATTCATATGTATAAACTGTTTTCTAAATTAGTTCGATGTCATATGCTGACTGTAGCTAAAAATAACCATCCACAAAAAATTAAAGCTTACTGTACAACAATAACTACTTAGCAAATTTACAACAACAACGCAAAGAGAATTACAAGATCCCAGCGGTTGCGCAGCGTTAGAGGGGATGAACCGAATTGACGGCGTAAAATATACAGCACTTTGCATGCTATATTTTCTGTTTGCCTGCTAGCAAGCACTTAGCACTTGCTTGTGCTACTGGTGATGGCACTTAGAGGATGTTGGCTAGCAACAAATTTTGCACTGCACTTGCTGGTGGTGGCACTGCACTTGCTGGTGGCAAGCTCAAGCACTTTAGTTCATTTTTTTCATTAATTTGTTATTTTTTAAGTTTTTTAAATTAACAATATTACAAGTTTACGAAATATGTTGCAAGTACAAGCTCTCGAATTAAATATGTCACAAATTGATAAAATGCAAATAAAATAAAATATTTGCGCTAAAACACGACCGAAATGTGAAACGTCAAAATTTGTAATTGTCAAAATGTCATCGTCCATTTGACACAGCAAAAAAGGCAAATTTATTACAACACACACAAATTTTATTCAACTTGATATTTTCTATCCTACCACGACTAATTGACACACAGCCATAGTTGACAACTATGAATATAAAATGCCGCAGTGGTGAAAATAAAAAGCCACTGACAAATACAACAAGTATGAAAATTGTCAAACTTTGTTTGACGATATGTAATAAAATAAGAGCATGCATGTAATTATTTGAATGTTCAACATATTCCTTTATCACAACTTAAAGATTAAAATGTTAGAACACTCAATCCATACATTATTTTTCTTGTTTGCAAACGAAATTCCAGCAGAAAAAAGCAGAAAAAGAAGAAGATCGTTCTATTTTAAATCTCAGCATGAATAGCAGCTGTTTAAGTAAAAGCAAATTTTTCAAAAATGTTGACTAATACAACAACTGAAGAAATTGCCAAACTTTAAAGGCATATATATACCAATATAAACAGAACTAATAATAAGTTTTGGTTGCAAACATCTTATTGCAACCTAACTTAAGTATTTTTATACTAACAAACAGATTATATGCATTAATTTCAGGAGACTCCAAGTGATTTCTTTGTGAGCTTGCGGCCGATTGTGGACGATTTCCTTTGAAAAATACGATGATGCAAACCAATGATTTACCCTCTACCAAAATCGTTCAACGCGCCTAAAGAAGTTTTCACTTCAAAAAAATCTTGCTGATGCTAGGTATTGAATCATGCATGATACAAGTCCACAAAAATGCATTTGGGCAAATCCACAGAAAAGTCAACCGTGATTAAAAAATTAAAACTTATTAAAAACGTTTTATTTTATGATACTATATAAGAGAAACATTTTAATTTTATTAATGTTAGCAATTTATTTATGCATAAATTCATTTACCATGCTGATTATATCACCTGCACTGTTTAACAAATATAGTTTTTCTTTTTCGTAAATGTTTAGCAAATGTTTCGTAAACTTTTTTGTTTTAGTAAAAATCGAAGACATTGACTAAAGATAATGAAAAAATGGTTGAGGCAGGGAAAGGACAATGTATTAAATTTAGTTTTTAATTACTAAATTTCATAATTACTTAACTACCTAATAACTTAATTACCCAATTAAAATGCAATGGAAAAATCTGTGACGTCCGACACGTAACGTCCGAACGAATAAAATTGTTAATTGTGACTTTAAAAATACGATTTTTGATATGATGTTGGACTTTTTTTTTTAACTTATTAATTTGCAATTTTTTTGGTCCCTAAGACTTTCAAGGTGCGATCGAACATTTCGCAGAAATATTCTAAGTTAGAGTGTTAGTCTCACAAGAACTACTTTTTTTAGTAACGTCCGAACGCACAAAAAAAAAATAACAAATTTTAGGTAAACTGATATAATTATTTTAAATTATACTCATGAAAAGCTATTTAACCAGATGCATCTTAGTTCAAAAACTCTTAATAAAATTTGCGAAATTGATGAAAAAAATGTATGCGAATGTGATGTCCGAACGCTAGGATTTGCCCATATATTACTTAGCACTTAAACAATATTTAAGTTTCAGATTCTAGTTTTTTTTTCGTTCTTTTTAGATTTTAACAAATTTTAATTACTTATAATTCTTTAGCGATCCTGTAGCTGGTCTTCATTAATTACTATGAGCCATTTTGAATCAGTACAAATATTTATTACTTATTCCTGATTTAGAGTTTGTGTTTAGTTTCTCGAATGTCTGGCTTAAGTCATATTTTTGAATTAATTTTACTTTACATAATATTCTATAATAATTATTAATCATTTATTATTTAAATATTTAAATATTATCTCTATTCTAATAAGATTATGTATTTATCAAATCGTAACCAAGGCCCCACGTTAGGCGCCAGTTAAGTTAAAGCATACAAATTTAACTCAAATAAAAAAATATTTTTAACGGATAAAACCGTTCCTTATTCGTTTACTTTAAAAATACAGCTGGCACAATAAACATTAATAACTTAAACTAGAGCCTGCTGCCGTCGTCGTTAACTAAGTGTCTTGTTGACTTGTTTTTAATTGCTGCTTTGTTATATGCTAAGGTTGGCATTCCCACGATAAACTAAATGCACTTGCATGGTGTCAACATTTCGTTTATTTTCCGAGAATTATTGTTTTTCGAATTATTGCTTTAATCAATCTGCTTAAAACAATATATGTATGTCAAACGAAATAAAATAATTTATTATTTGCTTTTTATTTATCTCACTTTTCTCCATGCTTCAGGCTCATCTGAAGCTCGTTTCTGAACTATTGCGACAAATAGTCACTTTTTCTGACGTCACAGTATTTTACTCCAAAATACACACTTTTGAGGAAAACTAGTGTTTCTGTTTACTGAAAAGCGAAATAGTGGTCCGGGATGAAAAAAAATACAAAAGCAAGAAAAAACACATCTGAAAGTAAAATTAATGGCAGAGCACTTTGTGTACAATTATATTAGTACTGCTTATTTGGCTTTAAAAACGTGGCTATACGCATAGTTCACATCTTATTTTTCAAAACCATTTTTAAGTATGTCCTATACAAAACTGCGGCTTAGGACAAAATATTGTAAAGCAAATTTTCATTATTGTGAAGAACCTTTATTTTTGGTTAAAGATCAACCGAATTTTTTCTTCTTTATATTTTTTAGCTGCTAACATTTCAGGAGCTCCAGCAAAGTAATTAACAAGAAGCAAATATTTTTCGATTCAACTCGCATATTTTTGTTTACAGAAACATTTTGTTTCGAATTCCTTCGAAAGTAGAACTGGAACATTCGAATAAAAGTCACCTCTTGATCTCATTTTATTACAGAAAAAGATGTCAAAGTAAGAAAACCTGGTGAGAACTGCGGTGCGAAAAGTTACGGAACAGTTTATGCTACAGTGGTCGGCATAAATATTTTGACTAAAGTTGGCATCACATGTGCTTTCTGAATAAAATGAAACGGTGAATGATTCTCTCTTATTGTGATAAATTATTGTAAAAACATGGTGTGAGGAATTTAAATCTGAATAAACGAAGGCATTTAAGCTAAGCTTTCCGAGGTAGTAAGTCGTTTATTACAAAAATAAATAATTTCTTGGCGGCAAAAGTATTTTGACATTTATGCAAGTTACGATTTGATAATTAATATCAAAGTATTCAATAATTATTCGAGTTTATTCAAACGTATTTGTTTATTTTAGTTATTCTTAAAAAAAAATGGGAAAAAGGTCGGAACTAAGTGTGGAAATGAGCTGTGCAATCGTAGAGAAGCATATTTGTTGTATATCTGTCACAGAAATATGCTCCGAGTTACATTTGTCAAGGCAAACCGTTCAGTATCAAATAAATAAGCACAAAAAAAACAAATTCAGTGAAAAATTTTAAATCCAAAAAGCCATGAATTACAGATGAACATTTTTGGTCTGAATGCAGTTAGCGAACGCACGATTCGCAGACGTTAAAAAGGATTTCAATTCGGTACATACTCCGTTAGGAAAACACCTTACAGTGGCTCACAACGAAAGTCGGGCAGGCATTTCTTAGCACTTTCGCATTGGTTTCAGAAATAAAAATGTAAGAAGAAACTTGGAGTAAATATTTTTTTCAAAACGTTATTAATTGGTGAGCAAAATTAAACAGAAACATAGTTGAAAAATTAGAACATAACGGTAAAGCAAAATTAAATCAAACCAAAGCTTTAAAAACGAGCTCACATTGAAAGTCAGGCAGATAAGGAATTAAATGCTACAACTAAGAATTTAATTTTTTGTTGCCAGTCCTTTTTCTTATATGACCGCTTGCAGCCTTTTTGAAATGGGTGCAACCAAATTTTTAAAAACTTCAGCTCCAATCTGATTCCACTCTTCACTTAGGATACTTTTTTTTAGGATTAGATCTTTAGTTGCCCATCTCTGATACTGCACTCAGGGTTCAAGTTCATCTCATAGATGTTCTATAACATTTTATTCTGGGCCTAGTGAGGTTGTTTTTATGGCATTTGAACAAATATTAAGTACACAATGCTTTACCAAGAGCGTCGTATGTTTCAGGCAAGGTTGCCAGCCAAAATTCGTAACAATTCCCACGAAAATTACCTTTTTCCCAAAGTCACATAAATTAAATACCACCAAAATTCCCATGGTAAAGGTAAACAAAAAAAATTCCCACAGCAATTAAAAAATACCAAAAAAAAATGCCATGATCATTTAAAATTACCACAAAAATACCACGCGTTTTAAAAATACCACCAAAAATCCCATATGCATTTAAAAATCCCACAAAAAATCCCATACGCATTAAAAAATACCACGAAAAATCCCATATGTATATAAGAAATTTTAAAAAGTTTAGAAACACCAGAAATTTTTGCATTTAAATAAGCAGAAATAAATAGACACGTCGATAGTTAAAAATTTTGCATTTATTGTCTTTGTTTCAAAACTATAACAAATAAATAACCCAAGTAGAATTTTGCGACCACAGGTTACTTAATATACATTTTTTTAAATGATGACGTTGCAGAGATACTGATTTGGATAATATTTTATAGAAAAAGTTTGTAAAAATTCCTATTTGTAAAAATTCCTATTCTTAAATAAAGCCTTCAATGTGACTTTCCTTTTTAATACTATTTTACCACTTGGTCACGGAATGTTGTAACGATTTATCAAGTTTTACCTTTAAAAAATGCATCACTCAACTATTGAATAATAACTTAAGAAGTTATCATTTTGTAACGATTAAATAATTGCAACCCAAGTGTAGGCTCTTTGTATTTAAAATGGTGTCCGCAAATTATTATTATATTTTCCTAACAATAAACATGAAATTGCTTTTATATTGTATTGTTAAGCTTTTCAACTATGTTTTATTGATTGCTTACATTAAAAACTATTCCTGAAATTTGTGTACAATACTTTCTTCACAAAACTTTTTAAAACATTTTTTATTAATATATGAAATTATTAAAAAATTTCTGAATTTAGATTACGCTTAAATTTTTAAGAAGTTTTGGCTGTTTTTTACCGAAAATCTTCTTTCCCATTTACATTTAGCTCCAAAAAATATCCAAAACACCTAATGTTATGTTGTACTCTTATATTTTATATAAATTCTAATTATAAAATAATTTTTAATAATTGTGGCTGTAAACAAAATTGGCAACTCTATAATGCATTTATACTAAAATGTAATAAGTAACTTCAAGTAGTTTTTACTAAAACAATGTCGGCATTGTGTTGCACCACTTTCGAAAAATAGGGATCTCTGTAACGTAACCAATACATAACATCATGTCAATGTTGACACAAAAATAAACGCTTCGACGTCGCTGCAACCCAAATATGGACCATCAGTTCTAGTTGGGAACATACAAATTGTTTCACATAAAGTTAATTGTTACACATATCACATATTTTCGTCTTATATTTGAGATCGTGAATTTTATTTGTATGTATCCATTTAATAATTTCTAAAACGATAGTATGCTTATAAAAATAAAGTAATAAAAAATAAACAAAATAAAATAAAAATATTGTTTTCAAAAATATTTGTGATTTGTGAGGTGATAAGCAATTCATTTTAACACAACATGACTTTTCATAAATTTAGGTACTTATTTCTAATATCAAATAATAAAAGTGATTTCAGAATAAAAAATAACCATAATAAAATATGTATACAGTTTTCAAAGATATTTGTGCTTTGTGAAGTGATAAACAGTGAATTTAACACAATATGATTTTTCAAAAAATTAGGCACTTAATTCTAATATAACATAATGTCAGTGACTTCAAAAATATAAAATAAAGAAAATAAATTAAATATTAGTTTTCAAAGATATTTGTTTTTTACTTATTTCTCATATAAAATAATATACATAAGTGACTTCAGAAATAAAAAATTAACAAAATAAAATAAATATAAATTTTTTATGGCAACTGTTATTTAATTTTGATTTTAACAGATAACTGCTGAATATTGGATTCGATAAGTAAACTTGCAAATATTGTCTATTATTGTTTTATTAGTCTTATATATTTCACTTTTTTTGGACTTTTAAAATAATTTTTGTAAGCTTAATGCTTGCATGCAGAAATGTGGAATTTTCAGAAAGGTCAGAATTTTAAGTTTAGAATTTTTTTCAGAAAAGAATGCGCTATTCGTTTTTATGCAATTTTGTGATGTCAACTTGTTCTTAAAACAAATATGTAATTTATTCATTTATATTAAGAGTAAGTTCGAAAAAATGTACAGCGTAAACTTATAGCTTTACTCTACTGTATATATACGTCGATCATCTAATACTATGATTAAGATTTTGCTTAATAAAAGTGAAAAAAAACTTTTTAAGAAAAAATTCCCGAATTCCCATGCAATTAAAAAATACCACGCTGAGTTCCCACGCCAATTAAAAAATACCACGCTGAATTAAAAAATACCATGGGAATTCCCAAAAAAAAAATTCCCAGGACCAATTAAAATTTACCACGAATGGGATTTTTCCCACAATACTGGCAACCTTGGTTTCAGGTCATTGTCTTGGTTTAACTAAAAATTGTCTGCAATTCCTTATTTACCCGCACTTTATTTTACTTGCGCCATAAGAATGTCAAGGAACAAATTTTTGTCCATTATACCTTCAATAAAATGAATCCTTCCAACATCAGACGCAGCCCCAAACCATGACTGATCCTCTGCCATGCTTAACCGTATGTTTAGAATTTTTATTGCAAAATTCTTTATTCGGTTTTCGCTTTCCTTCTGAACTATATAAATTAAATAAACTCTCATCGGTAAACAAAACCTGTACTAAAAGTTTATTGTTTAAAAGTGCTTAAGATCCTAATGTTTTCTGTTTTATTAACCTTGCTCTAGAATAGAAAGTCTTTGGTCATCTTCTCGTGCACGAAATTGGGCCGTTCTATTACATTTTTCTTTCTAATGCAGTGCTTTTTTCCTGTTACTCCTCAATTTAAACATTTTTTTTTTCAAAACTCTTCAAATTGTTTCTGAGAGAACACTCTTATTCAAATTGAGTTTTAACATGACCTCTAGTTTTAGCGCAAATAAAAATGGGTATTTTATTATTTCTAAGTAAGTTTATTTTTAGCTACTGTACGTTCTTTATTGCATATTCTCTTATCTTGTATATAATGCTTGATTATATCGTGCACTGTTGATTCACTTTTTATGGCGATTTGTGAAATTTGTCGCTCGGATTTTCCTTTCAAATAATATTCGTAATCTATCACGATCTGCCTTTCTGCTAGTGTTGATTGATTCACTTTTCGAGAAATGTTTAATTTGTTAAGTTTTGCGTTTGACTGAAGTTATTCCAACAGTAGTAAAAAGTTGTAAGCAGGAATAACGGTTTAAGTACCACAATTTGCATTCTTTCTTTACTTGCCCGACTTTCAATGTGAGGTCGTTTTTATAGGTTTGTTTCGATTTAAATTTGTTTCACCGTTATGTTCTAGTTTTTTAATTATGTTTCTGTTTAATTTTGTTCACCAAAAAATAACGTTTTGAAAAAATTTATATTGCAATTCATACATTTCATTTCTGAAATCAATGCGAAAGTGCTAAGAAATGCCTGCCCGACTTTCGTTGTGAGCCACTGTAAATAACGCCGGCAAATGAAACCAAACGACTTAAATTTGCCAAAGATTTTCTCTGCAAGACTATGAGCTTATGAAACCGTGTTTTGTGGACTGATGATAGTACGTTTGAGTATCACGGCTCACCTTAAAAGAGAGTTTTCCGAATTCCAAAGAAAACACGAAAAGAAGTAGCTCCAATCGTACAAGCAAATCGCCATGGCGGCGGATCGGTAATGATTTGGGGATGCATTTCCTCTTGTGGCCAAGGGGATTTGGTTATAATTGATTGAACGATGAACCAATACAAATATTTGGATGTCTTAAATGACCATGCATTTTCATCTAGTGACAAACTTATTGGTGAGTCATTTATTTTACAACAAGATAATGCACCATGTCACAAGAGTAAGTTCATAACTAACTTTTTGAATCAAACTGGCGTAGATGCTTTAAACTGGCCACCATAAAGCCCTGATTCAAACGTTATAGAAAATTTGTGGGCCTATATTTAACGAAAGCGAAACGTTTGCTTGACTCGGACTAGAAGTGAGACTATTTCTAAAATAAAAAATCTTTGGAAGCAAATTGCAGCAGATATTTTGAAAAATCTTGTGGAATCGGTACCTAAACGTATTCAAAAATTAATTAAAGCTAATAGCGGATATATTTTTTTAAATAAATTGTTAAGTTTTTGTCATAATTCTTCTTATCTTTAAGCTTAGTTTTGCATAAAATTGAACTGTCAAAACAAATGCCAAAACAATTAAGTTATTTCTAAAAAATGTGCACATTTTTTGAAAGATTTTAAGCGAGTAAAAATATATTTATTCGGGTTTGTTAAAATATTTTAAAAACTAAAAATATTTGAATTTTTTTTTTGTCAAAATAATTATGCCAACTACGTACTGTTTGTTTGCGCTGTGCTAGCTTAGCACAACAAAAAAAAAGAAGAGAGCAACATAGAGTTTATTGAAACTTTCCCAACACAAACGCGTGAAAAGAAAACTATTAAACAATACGTGGCAGCTGGGATGGTTTCTTAAGTAATTTTACACTTTAACTAAATAAACGTATTATTAAAATTTCAAAAGGAAAAACTCCTAAAAAATGCTGTAATACAAATATGATATTAAAAAACAATTTGCATAAAAATTGGTCCTGTACTTTTTTAGTAAAATGGTAACTATATCATGGTAATTATATATATATAAAAAAAGAATTATTTTCAAATGATGAGATTTCAATGCTTATTTCTAGAAAAGTTTAATTGATTTGACATATTCCTGGATCAAATAAAATGATTCGTCAAAATTTTCCTTAAAAAATTTTTGTTCTTAATATTTACTTGAGAGCTATTTTCGGATAACTTACTTTTTCTATGGGGAATGTAATTACACGAAAATGTGGAAACATTATAAATAGCTTATTTACTCACCCTGTATATAACCAGAAACTATCAAATATTTAAGTAACTTTGCAACATCTCAGACCATTTTTGGTCGCGGTATAATTGGTATAATTGTCAACAACATAGTTTTTTCCAATTTCTCATTTTTGAAATAGTTTTGGTTTGTTCTGGATTTGTTCTCTAAATTTGAAAAATATTTCCTTGAATTTTTCAAAGCTTGCAGGGTTTTGAATAAATCTCTTATTCTAAAAAACAAGAATACCATTTAAATTACATATTTAAATCAACTTTCACTAGCAATACTTTGTTCAGTAAAATTTTTCATCAAGCAAGCAAGATGTCAAAAGATCTAAATTAAGTTTGTTTTCGAATATTCCTGAATCTGAAATTTAACTGAATACGTATTGTAGTGTCCACAAATTGTTAAAATATTTACTTGTTTTATTTTTTATACTTTACGTTTAATTCTGTTTAATATTTATAATCATAAAAAAAGTCAAAGATAAAAAATTGTATTAAAAAAAAATTTTTTTTGAATATAAAATAAAAACTTCAAACCATAAAGACTAAAAATATATGTACATTATTAATATTTATAAACATGATACAACCATAATTGGCAATCCTGCATTCAATCCTGGATTTTTAATCAACAATCAACTAATTATCATACGGATAAAACTACCACTTCCAATTCCAACAATTACGCTTCACCAACAAGAAGATTTAAATTGTTCTTCTGCAGAGTTGGTTTACGGTCAAAGCTTAAAGTTACCAGGGGAATTGGTTGTTCCAAATAATGATAATATAAACACGGATCATACTCTTCAAAAATTAAGAGAACATTTTTCCCACATTCGTTCAAAAATTGTTCATCATAATAATGACAAAAGTTATGTTCCAAGATCGCTGAGTACTTGTGAATATGTTTTTGTAAAAATTAATCGTTTATCTGGAGTTCAACAGCCGTTTGAAGGACCTTTTAAAGGAATTTCTAAGCATGAGAAAACATTTCAAATTCAGTACGGTAACACAATAAAATCTGTCTCTATTGATCATCTCAAACCAGCATACACTAATTCAAAAACAGAAATACACATTTCTACTCCTTCAAACAATTCTTTTAAAAAGAAAGTTACTTTTAATATTATATAAGTGTTCAATCGGAGGGGAGTATTTGTAGTGTCCACAAATTGTTAAAATATTTATTTGTTTTATTTTTTATACTTTACGTTTAATTCTGTTTAATATTTATAATCATACAAAAAGTTAAAGATAAAAAATTGTATTAAAAAAAAATTTTTTTTAATATAAAATAAAACCTTCAAACCATAAAGACTAAAAATATATGTACATTATTAATATTTATAAACACGATACAACCATACGTATGTACTTACTTACTTACTTAGTTGGAGCTACAACCGTATGTCGGTCTTGGCCTCATCTAAGAATTTAAGAATTTGCGCCAGCCATTTCTGTCTTTCGCTTGCTGGCGCCAGTTGGAAATTCCAAGCTTTGTCAGGTTGTTCTCTACTTGGTCTTTCCAACGAAGATGAATACGTATGTATTTTCAGATATTCACCAGAGGTTATTGAAACAACCCTCAAATTGTAAGACAGTGTTATTTTTAAAGTATAATAATTACATATGAACATTTTTTGCTGTCGTACGCGACATTTGTACGCATTTGTTATAACAGAAAAACAAAATAAAGTTAAATATAAGGATGTAGTTCATACCTCGGTTGTATTTGAGCCCTAGAGGTGTATCTACTACGTACAGAAGTAAAATCAGACACAGTCAAGCGTTGAGTTTCAAGATATCAGACTTTTTAATGACGATTCGTACGCGACAAAAAAACTAAGTGCTTTGGAGGTGTATGTGAAAATATACAAAAGAATATGCGAAATATGATAGAAAATTATTTTTCTTAAAATGTCACAATAATAATCGGCAATGCTATTTTATATTGACGTGACTTCAAATCATAATCATATATCATATTTTTTTTTTTCAAATAAACCCAGTAAACCGTTTGGAATTCATTTATGAACCTTTTCGGGCAGAAATGTTCACTTTCGGCACTCATAAATGAACCCTTTTTGTATCATTCGTCGGACTAAAATGCCTCTCAAAAATGAACCCTATTTTGTTCGGAAATGATTTAAAAAAGAACCATAAATTATACTTTTTTTGTTCAGATGTGAGCTAAAAATAGAACCATAGAAAAGTTATTTTTCGGCACTCGGAAATGAACCCTTTTTGAATCAATCGCCGGACGAAAATGCCTCTCAGAAACGAATTTTTTTTTCTTCTGAAATGAACCATAGAAAATTTATTTTTTTGGCACTCGGAAATGAACCCTTTTTGTATCAATCGGCGGGCCAAATTGTTTTTCAAAAACGAACCTTTTTTGTTCAGAAATAAAGTAATAAATTAATCATTTTGAATTATAAATTTTATTATTGCATATTATAACATAGCGATAATTAAATGATTTTTGTTCGCGTCACGATTCGTTTGCTTCCGTTTTTCGTATTCATCAATTGTACTTAACGCATTGAAGGCGACGCGGTTTTACACCATTTTCCTAATTTTTTGCTATCTTGATTACTAAACACAGCCTACCGCTTGTTGTCATCGATTTCTTATCTAATTAAATTTTCTATTCTCTTTAAAAACAAATTACTTTTTGAAATTAAATACTTTGTAATTTTATATTCTTTCTATATATATATCATAACTTTTGGAAATTAAAATTGGATTCTTTTGAAAAAACAAAATTGAAATTGTATCTTCTCAAGTTCATATTAACTTAAACCAGAATTGGAAATCTGCAACAACCAGGTTACATTGAATTACTGAAATCCAATCGTTTCCAAACAGCTAGAGGGCTTTCTATTCGCCATCAAACCAATTTTAATTAATATTAAGCAAATTTAGTTTGAAAAAATTATTATTTAGTTTATCATATACATAGATAATATGCATGTGTGGTATTAATCTATAGTAAAACAAAGTAACTATATAAAAAAATAATAGTAAAAAAAGGTCCCAGCAGACAACTTAATGATTGTAATAAATGCAATGATGTTTTAATTGAAATTTCAAGAAAAATCTAAACTTAAAGCAAACACATCTGCTGTCACGCACATCTAACCACTTAATTTGCAAATGTATTTTTAAAATTTGCCAGCTTATGTTTGGATGACATTTAAACATGTATTTCATAAGTAAGTATTATAACATAGCGATAATTTGTATAAAAAAATTAAAGTTTAGTTTAGATAATATGTATGTATAGTATTAATACATTGTAATAATATTAATATATTGAACTCATTTAAGAATGCAAAAAAGAAACAATTATGATTCATTTCTGAACTCATTTAAGAACTCGTTTATGAACTCATTTATGAACAAAAATGGTTAATGGTAAATGGTTAATGGTTTTACCTTCTAAAATGATTCTTTTTGGACTCAAAATAAGTTTTTTGTGAATTTTGCTAAACAAGTAAAGTTTTGCTTTATGGGAAAAGTTTTTACGAATTTTATCTTTTATAGCAAGAACTTTTAAGCGACAAAATAAAAAATCAAAAACTAAAAAAAAGACTATCCAAAAACGTTCGCAAAACTCTCACCTTACTCAAAACCTTCGCTTATGGTTCAGTGGGAAGTGTACTAATATACGCAACAGATTTTTTCCTTCAAAGACGTACAATATTATATAGGATTACTTATTTAATTGAACAAGAAAAACATATAGAGTGTATCTCAGGACCGAAACAATCGAAAGCTGAAAAAACTGTAATTAAACTTCGTATTATACGAGCATATATTATACTTATACAATTACTGAAATTATCCATATAGTCAAACTATATTCAGAAGTGCGTTTCAGAGCCGTATGCTGCTGAGCAAAATAAGCTATAGAACTTAGATATTCACTTATAAGATGTCTCGCAATTTCATTAAGTCGTTATACAAATCGAACGGGAGAACAGATGGTGATAGAAAAAGTTCGCTTTTTTTGCAAAAATCTTTTTGTTATGATAAAGTTTGAAAAATTTATTTTACTAAACTATTATAAATTATGAGAAATATGTTACGATAAAACCAAATATTTCCGAAATAAGATAAGTTCTTCCACAAGGTCAAAAGTAAGTAACAGCTGTTTGCACTTGACACAAACTTGATATCCACTCAAATAAACACTCACTCATTAGGCGTTCCTGAAACATATGCATTAAATTTCCTTTTTTATTTATATTAAAAAAAAAAACTGACGATGATGATGATAGAAGTCTTTGAGCAAATCAAAGCGGCAAAAAAAAAAGAAAAATTTAATGATGAATGATTGAAGTAGTGCGTGAAATTGAAGGTATGAAGAAGTGTATATTTATGAAACCAACTCAAGTGCCATCAACGCAAATAGCTCATTTTGTGAACATATAAATTTCAACAAACACATAGAAAATATTACAAAATATTGTCACGTTGTGCTCATCATAAGGGCAAAAAAAAAAAAAACGAGTAGAGTAAATAAACAAAAACAGCAACAAGAGCTGTAACAGTAATTGTATATATATAAGTCAAGATAATGAAATGTACGATGCTTAAACTTAAAGGTGCCATACGTGGGTTTGCGCCCAGCACTCTTTCCATCACTGGATTGTTTTTATTTAATGTATGCCTTTTTCGAGATTGAAGGCATAAATATTTACGACCAGAACACGAACACTATTAAGTGAGAAGAATGTTTTACGAGTTAAAATGGCCAACCGGAAGCTGAAGTGAAATTGTGCTTCAGCCAAGAGTAAATAAAAAAATGGTGTTGAATGACACACTTACTTAAGTTATGTCAGAATACGACGCTGAGCGATGCACTTAGGCGGCCTGGCAGGCTGGTGGCTTACAACGCCTGTTTGCCGGTTGTCTGATTTTTTTTTTCTGTACCTTTTCACTTATCCGCAAGCGAACCCACTAAACTATTGGCATGGACAGAAGTGTAAAATCGGCATTCATATTTAGAATTTTAAGTACAACTGAATAACGACATAAGAATGCATTCAATGAATGCAAAATTGATTTATAAATAAAAGTTTTAATTCACATTCATTTTTAAAAATATTATTAATTATTCATTTCAATTATTCATTTTCGTTATTCAGAATAATGAATAAATTTCTTTATTCATTTGAGTGATATTCACAAGGAATGCAATTCACAAAAAATTTCAGAATTTCAATTATCCTTTCATTACTTATTTTTCATTTATTATGCGTTACTCATTTTTTATTCATTATTCCTTTTTCATTCATTATTAATTTTTTTATTCTTTATTCACTTGTTACATTATTCATTTTTTCTTCATCATTAATTTTTTATTCATTATTCATTTTTTATTTATTATTCATTATTCATTTTTTATTCATTATTCATTTGTTATTCATTTTTTATTTATGGCTTAGGACTAAAATGAACAAAAACTGAATAATGAATAACAAATGAATAATGAATAACAAATTAATAATGAATAGAAAATGAATAATGAATAAAAAATTCATAATGAATAAAAAATGAATATTGAATAAAAAATTAAAAATAAATAACAAGTGAATAATGAATAAAAAATTACTAATGAATACCAAGTGACTAATGAATAAAAAATGAAGAAAAAATAAATAACGAATAAAAAGGAACAATGAGTACGAAAAGAATAATTGAAAATTCTGAAATTCTTTGTGAATTGAATTCTTTGTGAATATAATTCAAATAAATAAAAAAATTGTTCATTATTCTGAAAAACGAAAATGAAAAATTGAAATGAATAATAAATCATTTTTTTAAAAAATTAATGTGAATGAAAAATTTTATTTATAAATCAATTTTGCATTCATAGAGTGCATTCCTTTTTCGTTATTCACTAGTTCACTTTTTTGTGAATAAAATCAAATTGAATGCATTCTTTTACAGCTCTGGGCAGGGACCTGCCAAAAAGGAAGAGCTTGGCCATCGCTTTCATTTTGATATTTTTCTTATTCTGATATGAAAAATTTCTGCAAATACTCTGGAAACTATTTATATTTTTAATATAAAAAAATATTATAAATATATTTCGAAAAATATTGAATAAGAAAAAAAATATTTAATTGTTATTAAGTTCGAAAATGAATCATAAGATAGTCGCTTTTTTATTTCAGTATGAAAAAATACGTCGCCAAGTGTGTAAATAAGTTCGTAAGTAAATTTATTGTGTGTTTAGATATCTTATAATGAATTCTTTACACATAAATTAATAATAATAAAATCGTAGAACTGAAGAAAACATTACGCCTATATAATATAATTTAATTGAATATAGTAATTAGCTGTTCACTTTATATTTGCTCAACCTAATTAGGACGATGATGCCATACGGTTTCACTAACAATAAGTCGGATCTCGCGAAACTAACAGTATCACAGACAAATTAGTCAAAATAAAAATTAAGTCCAAATTCGCCAATATGTGAAAGAATTGTTCCGTCTTAAAAGAGTTACCACCAAGGGAGTAGGCAGGGGGGAAACTGTCATCCTAAATCTGGGAGTTTTTGTATAATCGATAGATTTTTAAGTAGTTTCTATTTGTGATCCTTTTTTAATGTGTTGTTTTAAGTTTTTCTTTGAAACAAGAGCTGGAAAAATCAAAAGCAAATCAGTATTTTTAAAGCGATATTGTCCAAGCCGGTTAGTATGTGTCTTATATTTTCTAGAAATTTATACAATTTATACTGTTCAAACGAAAAGTTAAAAACTTGGACATTAACATGGAGTAGATAATATTAACATTTTTATTTAATATATGAATTTAATTGTAAGCTTTAGATCAAGTAGGTTTGAAGAAGGCAACAACAGCAACAACAACTCTGGATAGAGTCAACCACACAGCAGACTAGAAAGCTTGTTTCGGAAATCACTACATTTCCTCTTCAGTAGTCTTGAGTGATTCCGCTGTGAACAACCCACTGTTAAAGTCTTATATGATTTCACACGTGTTCGAACAAATTCGTAAGAACTTTAACGTTCTCATCGGCCACTTAATCATAAGGCATCAAAGCTGTAGCTATTTTTAGATCACGCCTTTAACTCTGCCAGGGTTGCCGTCTGTTCTAATTGCTTCTTCTTTTTTATTTCGATATTCATTGGAGTTTGACGAGTCTGTTGAAATGCACCATAGAATTGAAATGATTTTTGCTCCGCTAGAAGCTAGTGTTTTAAGTGAAAGCTTGCTATATGCACAACCAAATGTTCAATTATATATGACATTGACCCAAATCGATCAACGTTATTTTATAAAATATTTTGAAATTAATTTAGCCTGAATTTAAAAGATGAAACATTATATGATCTCATCACGGCGATAGTTGTTTTGCTTTGCTCAATCACGGTGTGACTTAAGAAAAAGATTGCTAAATTGAAATCACTCCTCATATCTTCAGAAAAAAGCAAAACTTTGATTAAATTTAAGCAAAATTTTGCTTAGTTATTATTAGGGACCGGAATCTCATGCACTAAAACATCCAATATATGCGCATATATATGCACCTAAAATTAAGAAAATATGCACTTAAAATATGCATTAAAAAACAAAAAATTTTTTCAATATTTATGACAAACAATTACATAAATGCATGTACTTACCAAAAAACACATAAAGCTCAAAAAATATTTGTAAATATTAGCTTAGTTTGTTTTCATTCCTCGTTTCAAGCTCAAGTTTAAACTTAATACGGAAAACAAAATCAACACGAACTAAAAAATCAAAATATGAATCTACACTTATTCAAGTTCAAATTGAACTGTGCAATGTCTCTTGGTATGTTTTTCTGAGTTAAACCAGCAACGAAAAATAACATTTGTTGATTTAACAAAAAATAGTTAATATATTTAAAAGTTGAAGAAAGTTTAACAAAATTATAAATATGTATTTTGCGATATGGAATCAAAACTCTTTTATTCCACATTAGCCAATCATATCGGAAAATTTGTTTATCGATCCAAATTAAGCAGACACAAAATGTTTTAACCAATTTTTTTTCAAAGCTGAATTATGGTGACCGCTCTTGAGAATAATCGCTCATACTTATCTCGTTCTCGCTTAAAGTGAAAGAGCAGATTTTTTATTCTATAGGCCTCATATATTTAATTATTTTTCTTCAGATATTGCCTTGTGAGCAGAGACAACAAAATGTTTTTTCAAATAGCGATTTTAGTGAAAAGTACCCAAAATGTTGACCGAATTCTGAACACTGTTGCACTAAAAAATTCCTTGAATCTAAAAATCTTCCTATTTACAACTTTGGTGTCTCAGATACCTTTCATTTGCACCCATTTTTTAGGTAGTTATTTTAGATTGATAAAAAGTTACGGCGAAAAAACCGGTGATTTTTGGCGAATAAGTGATTTTTTTTAATCAAAACCGCTGAGTGACGGTTCCACCGATTTCGATATCCTTTTGGATTTAAGATCACTTGAATCCAGCTCCAAGAATATGAGTATCGAAAAAAATGTTTTTTTTTGTATCCACCTTACTGTTCATGTTGAGTTTGAACGTGAAATATTAAACGTGAAGAAAATTAAATAAAAACATAAAAACATTTTACAAAATTTTCAAAGAAAACGTGAGTTTTAAAGAAAATATGCAAAAAACATGCATTTATAGTAAAATATGCACTTAAAAAGATATATGCAAAAATATGCACTAACGATTGAATGCCATTTTAAAGGAAATTTTCCGAATCGCAAAGATATTCTATTCATTTTCTTAACATGGTGACCACTGCAAACATGCATTTGCATCAGATTCCAGTCCCTAGTTGTTATAAACTGCAAAAGCAAATGTTTGCTTAATTCAAGCAAATTTACTTTACTTTTACTTTTTGAACAAATGTCATTCATATCCGATCATGACCTGCTATTTTGTGCAATAAATTTTAAACCACGCAGTCTTTCTTCTCAAGTATCTGTTACGTATCGTGATTTCAAGTCCATTGATTACTCTCTGTTGTATGATTATTTGTCTAGCATCTGTTGGAATGACTGTTGGTTCAGCCAATCTGTTGATGATAAGTTAAATGTTCTCGTTTCACACGTCAAATATGCTTTTGATAACTTTGTTCCCATTCGTGAGTCTATAGTTAGTAACAAGTTATGTCCATGGTACACGTCACATGTCAAAGTTGCCATAAATAAAAGAAGCAAACTTTATGTTAAATGGAAAAGACACCCTACTAATGAAAACTGGGAATTATACAAACATGCTCGCAATACTGCCGTTTCTATTATTAGACAGTCTAAAAAAAAATTCTTCTTTAAGAAATTAAATACAGCTCTTCCTTCAAAAATTCTTTGGAAAAATATTCGTTGCTTAGGTGTAGGTAATAAAGATAATCAAAAGTGCGATATTGAACCCAATAGTCTTAATAACTATTTTCTGTTTAGATCACCAGCCAATATTAGTGTAAATGAATGTAATGCTCGTAACACTCGTAATCATCTTGTTAATGACCAGTTCTCTTTCTGTAATGTTGATGAAAATGATGTAATATTGTCAGTTATGAAAATTAAGTCTAATGCCATTGGTAGTGATGGCATTCCTTTGCAATTTATTAAAATTATTTTGCCGTTCATCATTAAACCTCTCACACATGTTATAAACCACTGTTTTACTGCCTCATGTTTTCCCAACACTTGGAAGCTAGCCACAATTATACCAATTGGTAAAGTCAATAATGCTTCCTCTATTAAAGATTTTAGACCTATTAGTATTCTATGCTCTTTCTCAAAAGTCTGTGAATCCTTGATGTGTAAGCAAATTAATGAGTATTTAGATTCTTATAAACTGCTTTCACCGTACCAATCTGGTTTTAGAACCGGACATAGTTGCGCAACAGCAATGCTAAAGATTCAAGATGATATACGCATAAATTATGACGCTGGTAATATAACACTCCTGTGTCTTCTTGACTTTTCTAAAGCATTTGACAGTGTAAATCATAATATTTTAATTCGAAAACTGAAAATTGAGTTTGGGTTCAGTAATGGCGCTGCTTTTTTAATTGCTAACTATCTAAAAGACAGGAAGCAAAGAGTAAAAATTGGAAATGCGCTGTCTGACTACGCAGAAATAAAAGCAGGTGTTCCTCAAGGATCCATTCTTGGACCACTGCTATTTACTTTATTTATTAACGACATTTTTACTATATGTAATGATATGACAATGCATGCATATGCCGACGACATTCACTTATATTCTTCAAACCGGATTGGACTACTTGAAGATCTATGCTTTAGGCTTAATGACGACTTGAATGCTATTTCGAGGTGGGCTTCTGAAAACGATCTCTGCCTGAATGCCAACAAATCGTACATTCTTCCTATATCCAAGGATAAACTTGACTTCAATGAAATTCCGACACTTAGTTTTAATGGCAATCCTCTAAAAATAGTTGACAAAGTGAAAAATTTAGGATTTTATATCAATTCAAAACTTACTTGTACTGACCATGTGAATTACATAATAAAAAGAATATATTATACTCTTAGATGCCTCCGTTTAACGTCTAAGCTTACCCCTACCTTGACAAAAAAAAACTTGTTGTTCAACTCATGTTGCCTATAATTACTTACTCCGAGTTAGTTTACAGTAAATTTGACTCTCATTCTGAGCACAAAATTCTTGTTGTGTTTAATGACTTGACTAGATATATTTTTGACTTAAGACGATTTGACCATGTATCTGAAAAAAGTAGGGAAATTTTAGGATGTACTTTAACAGGATATTTAAATGCAAGAAACTGCATATTTTTGCACAAGTTGATTATCAATAAGACTCCATCATACCTTTTCGAAAAACTGTGTTTTAGTGCATCGAACAGAACTCTTAATTTAATATTACCAAGATATTCATGTTTACATTCCAAACGGCTCTTTTTCATCAATGCCATCAAGCTCTGGAACTCGCTTCCTTCAAACATCAAAAGTATTGTCAGCGTGAACAAATTTAAGCTATCAATTATTGACTACTTCTCTAACCCCTAATTTTCCCCCTCTCTTTTATACTGCTTTATTTACTTCCTTTCCTCCTGCTTTGCCTAGCTATGATAAAATCTTTCTTTCTAGTTTGCTTTGTTAAATTTTAGTTGTAAGTCTTAAGCTCTATTTTATGTGTTTTGTTGATTATTATGTTTTCAAATTTCAAATTTTATTTTAAGCTAAAATTTTAATTTTTAAATTGTTAAATTTTTATTATAAGCTTTAAACGTTATTGTATGTTTTTTTGTTGATTATAATGTTTTTAAATTGTTGTACGCTAAAAGACCTTCATAGATCTTACTGTACTAATTTAAGTGAAATAAATAAATACAAATACAAATACAAATACAAATATTTGAAAAGTTATTATAAGCTCAAATAGCAAATTTTTACAACTTACGAACCTTACGCGGTCAAGTTTCAAGTCTCCGGATAATGGTTATTTTTCAATTTAATTTAATTTAATGTCAATAATTATTTCACTTCAAAAATATGCTAGATTACGCAAAAACTAATCAACATTTCCTATTTCAATTTATAACAACTTAGCAAATATTTGCTTGAACTAAGTATAAATTTGATTTTGCAGTTTATAACCAGGTTGGCCAGTAATGATTACTTTCGTGTAATGATTATAAAAAAATTACTGATTACAATTAATCATACACAAATTTATTTCTTGATTACCTAAAAAAAAATCATAAATAACTCTAAAGTATTCAGTGATTTTTTGGAGAAATCAGTAATCATGCAAAAGTAAGCAGTGATTAATTTAAGTAATCAATCATTTTGTAGTAATGAATGAATTATTCTGATTAAGAAATTTATCAGTTATCAAGCTTAACCAATCGTTGATTGCAGATTTCTTTAACTAATATATTGTTTTATATCTGTTTTTAAATATGTGGTTCAACTGTAAAACTGAGACAAATAAAATACAGTAACGATTTCTGAACACTATTGTTGCACTTGCTTAACAAAACCAATCCAACAAACATTAACATCATTTTAACAGCTGTTGAAGAAAATATTAAGGGTTCTCATAGCATTTAATTTTTTGATGAGCGATAAAGTGTAAATAGCGTAAATGTCGACAAAATGGCGGCTGCGACAATATTATGACTTTTTTAAATTTTAAACCTTTTAAAAACCTTCATTAACATAGAAAAATAAATAAAACGTTTTTGTATTTACTTCAACTACTTTAAATATGTATTGATTAGAGCCAAAGGCGACTACCATTCACACACGTAGATTTAAAGGCTACACTCTTAAAAATAAGTGTAAGTTTACTGCTATTATAGTAGTAATAATTTGTTGAAAATTGAAGTGAAGTGTAATTTTACTACAACTTTTCAAGTAATCTTTAATTTTTCAATTCAAACGTAAATTTAAGTAAAATTAAGCACATGTTGTTTAATTTTGCCACAGCAAAAATATCAATATAAATTCATTTTTGAAGCAATCTGAAATTGTTTTAAATTTGACATTAATTTCAGTAAAATTAAACATCAGATGTTGAATTTTGCTACAATATCAGTAGTCAACATTTATACTACTACATCAATTGTATATAAATTCAGCAATTGCTTAACTTTCAACAAATGCAACAGTCGTGCATGTATTTCTCATTCGAGTTTGCTTATAATCGCGTAAGGACGGTTGTTTTTTGTGCTGCTGTTTTTATTTATATTTATTACTCTAAGGTATTTTATAATTTTGGGCAGTTTAATAAGTCACTAATAAGTCACAGTTTAATAAGTGCAATATATGTAAAAAAAAAAGTCATGTATTTAAAAGTGTACAACTCTCACTTATATGTGCATAAGGAAGAGAAATTTAATGACTTTTTCAATTGTTCTGTAAGCCAGTGCAAATATCTTGGATCCAGCCTTACCGATATATATCGCCACGTTTTAAAACATTTATACGTATCATTTTTTAAGAAATTTTAAAATAAAAATTAACTAATAAAAGTCAAGTAATCCTGGGTTGATGCTGATATTTAAAAAAAGGTCAAACTTGAAAATTACTCATTTAAAAAAGAAAATTACGTCATTTATCAGTGTTAAGGGCTCGCTGATTTCGAATCTAAAGTCAGAATTTTAAAATTCAAGATGGTAGAAAGGGTAGGATGACGTTTAAAACTCTTAAAAAAACATACAGGTGGCAACCCTATTATTTCAAAATTTTATCATTTTGAAATTCTGACACGGATTCGGATTTACCGCCCATTTTTGTGTACCATTTTTTTCCAGCCACGAATTCATAAAAATACCAAAAATCAAGGTGGCAACCCTATCCACCATCTTGAATTTTGAAAATCTGACCTTAGATTTGAAATCAGTGACCCCTTAACACTGATAAATGACGTTTAAAACTGTTAAAAAGACATATTATTAGGTGGCAGCCCTATTATTTCAAATTTTTATAATATTGAAATTCTGACAACGGATTCGAATTTAGCGACCCATTTTTTGTGTACCATTTTTTTTTTGCCAGCCCCGAATTCATAAAAATACAAAAAATTATGGTGGCAACCCTATCCACCATTTTGAATTTTAAAATTATGACTTCAGATTCGAAATCAGTGACTTCCTAACACTGTTAAATGATGTTTAAAATTCTTAAAAATGCATATTATTAGGTGGCAACCCTATTATTTCAAAACTTTATAATTTTATAATCGCAAATATAAAATGTAAAATTTGACTGCACTGTTCATTGTAAAACAAATGTTGAATTTTAAACTGAAGTAGAAGTCTTTTTTTATATTGTATATGATTTTTTATATTATATATGAAGTAAAATTACTCAACAATTGTTAAAATTAACTATTATGAGATTAGCATATTATGAAATATTACTACACTTGTTGAAAGGAAATAATGTAGTCATGTTTAAGTTTACTATAACATCAATAGCAAATTCAGTGCTTAATTTTACTACAATGTACAAAGTTAAACACATGTTTTATTTTAAAAGGTGCGTAAATTTACTATAGCAACAGCCGCAAAACTGTTGCCTACAAGTATTGTAGTATATTTAAGCAAAATCTTTTTAGAGTGTAGTTTACACTACAAAATAGGCTCGAAAATGATGTAAACTCACGCCCATACAAATTTGGACAGATAGTTTACGCGCATGTAAGTTCACAAGGTTTACAATGTTTACGGGTCAGTTACACGCTTAGATGAGAACCCTTATTGTATTTATGGTAAACTATTATGGTAAATAGCAATTACTGAAATAATAAAATTACATACAAAATTGGAATTTTTTGTCTGACGAGAAGTAATCTGTAATCACTGAATGCTGGGTCGGATTACTGATTAGTTGATTTATTAAAAAAATCATGTAATTCCAAGTTACGATTACTTAATTTTTTTTAAAAATCATGCAATCACCTTGCACGATTACTTTGTTTTTTATAATCTCATGTAATTTACCATGATATTTAGAAAAATCAAGAAATCTGTGCAATCTGAATACATGTAATCATAATCAATAATCTCGATTTGTAATCATGGCCATCCCTGTTTATAACTTAGCAAAATTTTGCTGGAATTTAATCAAAATATAGCTGGAATTTAATCAAAATATAGCTAAGTTATTATAAACTGGAATAGCAAATTTTGATTAGTTTTTGCTGAAAATCAGCATAATTTTGAAGTGGCTGAGATTTAAGCGCAACCTTTTGAAAATATAAATTTAATTCCAAATGTTTGACAGTGTTAATCATTCTTGATTTTAAATACAAATTCTAGTTGTTTGATAGTTTAAAATCGTTAATTGAGCTTTAGGTCAGGTTAGAACAATTAATTGCTCTAACGAATTTTTCCAAATAATCCACAACAACAACAACAATATTTTCAAAATGAAAAGGAAAACATCACTAGCTGATTTTATTGCAATTTCGGGCCGGCTGCAGGACTCATCAGAAATCTTTGTGATATCGGCGGGAATCGAACCCGGGCCGTGCTTGCCTCGTGCAAGCGCATCTTAGCGCAATACACCATCAGAGGCGATGAGATTTCAGTATCAATTTCTCAGTTTTTCTCCCTTTTCTTGTTGTTGTTTATATTTTGCTTGAAATATATAATAAATTTAGCATACAGTTTTCTCCGTGATGGCTTGCGTTTGTTTGATATACATTAGTTGATAATATTTTTCCCATATGGCTCGATCCTATATAACAACATCAAGTAATACGACACCATGCATTCATTCTGTGGCAACATGTTGTAACTTCACTGTCGACGCAACAATGAAACGAAGCTTAGTTTTCGATCTGGCAGTATGTTGTAATATTTTCGTTCGACAGGCGATTTGGTTTGTTTCGAAATTATATTCATTGAACAGCTGCACGCAAGCTTTTTTCTGATCTTGGCATGCTAAATAACGTGAATCAATATTTTTAAAAATTGTTTTATTAATAAAAAAGTCATTTAAACCAAAAATTATATATTAGTTATTTTCAACAAATAATATTGTTTGGAAAAAATAAAGTCAACTTAATTTGAATACACAGTTCTAAGGTAATCATATATATATTTTTTTTAAAGACACTTCTTTTATCATTTCACTAACTTAAAATCATTATTTAACACTTCTATGGTGAATAAATAATATATAATAAATAAAACCATGCTTAAATGGATAAATATTACCATTTATATTTACTTCGCTTCTCGATCACCAAAATAAAGTAATATTTTATCGCAAATATCGCCTGTCGAAAGTGTTACAACATACCGACTTTCGATAATTTCGACAGCTTCGAAACTTTCGAAGTTACAACATGTTGCCTCTGAACTATTTTCATTGACTCGTTAAATGCATGAATGAAAGATATGGTCAAGAAATGTTCTAATTTCTTGCCCACCCTAATTTTCTTTCCGCCTACGCCCTTGGTTTTGTTTGCGAATACCTCCTTCATTTTAAGTCGATTCGAACAAAATTGACTGAGATATAAGCGTTAAAAGAGATGAATCCATTTCGTAGACTACTGGTTTAACCCTCTACCTGGTAAGGCTGCCTCAGGACAGCTGTCCGTTGCCATGTCCGTTGCTATGTCTGCCAAATGTAACAGATTTTATGTCACAAACTTGTATGCCTTCCTTCAGCGATGCCTGTATTGATATTTCGAACATGCTGTGAACACACTGTAATAATTTGTTTTGTTTTTTTTTCCATCGCTTTTGTGTGACATGTCAGTGTCTAATGTCCGTGTTTCTCTCAAAAATGTTTACGCGCTCAAACCGTAAAAAAATATTTATAATTATCCAATCGTATTGTGAATTTACCGGTAAGTATCTATAGTGTGTACTTAAGTATGAATTTTTAGTGGATGTGGAGAAAATAGTAGGTTGTGCTTCTAAAACGAAAATTCAATAGCGGCCTCAGGGCAGCTATGCCAGTTAAAGCGAACATTTATTTTCCCCCTATGTTTTGTTGTTTTCCTTGTGTTTATTATTATTTAGATGAATATCGAAAATTAAAAGCTTTTATGAAAGAAGAGGTTCCATCTATCTGATATGGCCGGTGATCAGTTGCAGGAATTGATTGACTCAGTTAAAACAGATAAAGAGGATGCGGATGATTTTTGTACTGAAGATGTATACAAGGATCCAGATTATATTCCGGATGGCATCTTAGCTAAGGATGAGCGCGTTGCCTTTCACAGTGCATTAGAGAAATGAACGAAGGAATCGACATGTCACTCATCGAAATGCCTTTCAATATAAACTCAGATGATTACGCTCCTTTAGCATCAACAGCGGTCATTCCAGCAGTGGTGATATAAAGGCCAAACCAAGAGGTCAACCGAAAATGTAGGCTCGGCGTACGGTGTTGACATAAGCTCACTTTTGTGGAAAGACAATAGGAGTGTGAATGCTATCTGCATTCTTTTTCATTGAACTATTTTCAAGATCGAATCCAAACGAACAAGCTGCAAAGGCATCACGTTATGATCAGAAAGAAAATAAATTTTAAATTATTCGCGAGTATAGTAACCATATGCGTGGAGTCGACCTAATGGATAGGCTTATGGGTCGCTTTCACATCCGAGTAAAGACTCGGAAACCAATGATGTGCTTATTGTATAATTTTATCGATATGGCTGCAAACAAGCATATATTTTTTTTATTAGTATCACTGGGGTAATGAAAACGTGCCCATCTGAAGCTCTGAATGTAATAATAGGGCTACCCCCTTTAACGATCATTATCGGAAAAGAGACATATCTCAGTCACTAAGAATGGAGGAAATCGGTGATTATAAGGAAGGGAATTTTACGAGTCACATGATACTAAAAACCTTAGAAAATTACCTCTTTTTAAAAATCCAAGACAGGATGCTGCCGAAGATAAACTTCTCAAAACGCTACAAGGTCGCTATATCCAATAAGTAACTATGGAGGAATGATAGCTTCGCACTTGATCCTGGCTCACAGATATGGTACAGTGATGGGTCAAAACTCGAAAATGGAGTAACGGGAGCTGGAATATATGATCCCAAGTTCTAAAAAGCTCTTCCAATGGGATACACGCCAACAATATTCCAGGCGGAGGTATATGCCATTGAAGTTTGTGTCAGAGAAAGTCTCCGCAGGAAATCAAAGGGGGCTCACATATAAAGGGTGCTTTTATAGTGTGATACAAGTTTACTTCATAATAACACATAGTAATATATTTTCAATATCAATGAAACGAGCTTTATTGGATAGAAAATTTTATGAAATTAATATTTAAATATAATTTTGCTTATGTGGCCGCCACGGCTGGCGCGTACAAAGCGCAATCTGGAACACTAATTATCTCAAACTTTTCGCAGCATTTGCGGCCGTATCTCGCCGATAACACTTTGAATGTTGATTTTCAGGTGTTCAATTGTTTGTAGTTTATCGAAGTAGAAAAGTGACTTTACATAACCCCAAAGAAAATAATCCAATGGGGTTAAATCACACGATCTTGGAGGCCAATTAATTGGGCGTTTTCGTGAAATTATTTTTTGTCAAAAGTTTCCTTGAGTAAATCAATTGTAGCGCCTGCTGTGTGCCATGCGGCTCCATCCTGTTGGAACCACATATCAGCAAGATTAATGCCAGCTAACTGAAGGACGAAAAAGCTTCGAATCATGTTCCTATACCGTTCAGCATTGACAGTAACATTCTGACCATCATCGTTTTTGAAGACATATGGGCCAAGAACTCCGCCAGCCCATAAAGCGCACCAAACATTAATTTTCTGTGGATGTAATGGTGTTTCGACAAAAGCTTGTGGATTCTTCTCACTCCAAATACGACAATTCTGTTTATTAACGTACCCATTCAACCAAAAATGGGCTTCATCGGAAAATAAAATTTTCCATGGAAATTCAAAATCAATATCAATTTGTGCTTCGATGGTGGCATACGATGGTCGTTTGGCTTTAATTCCTGCACAAGTTGAATATTGAAAGGTTTGAAGCCAAGATCTTGTCGTAAAATCTTCCATAAAGTGGAAGGACACAACCCCAGTTGCTGAGAACGGTGACGAATTGATTGATTAGGATCATCTTCAATGCTTTTCTGTACAGCGGCTACAGATTCTTCAGTGCGCAATGTTCGGCGTCTCGCGGGATGCACATTATCAGTAACAGTAAATGTGGTCCGAAAACGATCGATTGTTTTTCGAATTAGCAGCTCTGAAGGACGATTATGTACGCCTTAAAATGAACGAAGTGCACGATAATTTTGACGAACAGACCATTATTTTGATTTAAAATTTCCACAATTTGCACGCGGTGTAAGTCAATCCATAATAAAATGTCAAAGCAAATTAAACAAAAAGCAACTATCAACTGTAATGGTGGTCAAATAGGTGGTCAAATAAAGCAGTGATGTCAACTTAAAGTTGTATTACTCCATAAAAAAACACCCTTTACATACTTTCAGATAGTCAAGCGGCTTTAAAAACGAACACATTTTATGTGAATGTCCGGCAATCCACAGCCTTAGACGTCTCCATTTTGGAGGGGAAGTAGTGCCCCCGTCAACAATTTAGAACACCAAGCCAGATACAGTGCTAAAATATATAAAAAGCCTTAATCTGGAGTGTTAATTAAGGGCATTCACAATAGATCCCATGGGTCGCGGTGCATATGGGCCCACTATAAACTTACTAACTAAGCATATATTTTATATGACTGTATTCATGCCGAAAAATTCAATACTTTGAGTAATCACTCGAACTAGTAGAATTAACTGACGAAAAAGCATTACTGCCATTGCCTGAGTTAAGAGAAGAAATTACTGCATCTCAGGCAGTTGCAACAAAGAAAAACGCAAAATAGACGACTACCACCAAGGCTGCAACAATCGAGCCCTTTTCAAGCGAGTACTTCGAGGATATGTCAAAAAAACTATACATCCCATTGAATATATGCGGTATGATAGTCATGATCACATGATAGTAACTAAAGTGAAAAAAGAAATGCAAGCTTTACAAATCATCACAAACACAATGTATGTGCAAAAAATGTGATCTCCATTTGTGTTGCTCATACGCCAAAAACTGTTTTTATGATTATTACTATTAACAATTTTCTACCTATTTATATTTTAACTTTGAATTATCTTCTTTTTTCAATAAAAATCCAACCGTAAGATAAAATGTGCACGTATTTTTTTAGCTTGAGCCCTGAGGCAGCCTTAACTGTTTTTCACCTGGAGGTAAAGCGAAACAATATTTTCATCTGAAAACTTCGAATTCTACCCAGTGAACCAAAACTATCTTTTTTAAATTCATTCAAAAATTTTCATGTAGAAAAATTCATTTTCGGCACTCATAAATAAACCTTTTTGGACTCATTCGTCGGACTAAAATGCTTCTCAAAAGCGAACCTTTTTTTCTTCAGAAATGAGTTAAAAAAAAATCATAAATAGTACTTTTTTGTTCCAAAACGAGTTGAAAAAAAAACTATTGAAAAGTTCTCACTGAACCATCGAAAAGCTATTTTCCTTTTCATCTATCAACGAGTCTGTCAAAACATTGCAACATTTCCATTGATTAGAAATTAATCAATAGACTAATTTAATATTTCACACATAATTTGAAAGTTTGTCAAATTGGAAAATAATCACGCTTTTCCATTTTTTATTATTATTTAAAAGAGCTATGTTACTTTTTTTCAATATTATTATCTATATGAATGAATAATATAAATACCTTTATTATCTTTATGAATACTAAATATTTTTTTTTCAGATCACAAATTATCGCTATGTTATAATAAATAATATAATGCAATAATAAAATTTATAATTCAAAAAGATTAATTTCTGAACCAAAAAGGGTCCATTTTCGAGAAGCAAATCAGCTCGGCGATTGATACAAAAAAGGTTCATTTCCGAGTGCCGGAAAATAACTTTTCTATGGTTCTTTTTTTAACTCATTTCCGAAGAAAATAAGGGTTCGTTTCTGAGAGGCACTTTCTTTCGGCGAATTATTCAAAAAGGGTTCATTTCTGAGTGCCGGAAAATAACTTTTCTATGGTTCTTTCTTTAACTCATTTCTGAACAAAAAAAAGTACAATTGATGGTTCTTTTTTCATTCATTTCCGAACAAAATAAGGTTCATTTTTGAGAGGTGTTTTGGTCCGACGAATAAAAAGAAAGAATTCATTGAGGAACAATTGATGGTTCTTTTTTAACTCATTTCCGAACAAAATAAGGTTCATTTTTGAGAGGTATTTCAGTCCGACGAATATAAAAAAGGTTTAATTTATGAGTGCCGAAAATGAACGATTCTACCCCAAAAGGTTCATAAATAAATTCTTAAATGGTAGTTTTGGTTCACTGATTTCTTTTTTGGGACCCAGAAATTAATTTTTTGAACTCATTCGTTGGACTGAATTAATTCTCAAAAACGAAACTTTTTATGTTCGAAAACAAGTTGAGAAAGGAACCATACAAAAGCACTTTTTCGACACTCAGAAATGAATTGTTTTGAATCATAAATTGTCTTATTATTGCATATCGATAATATGTTAAAAAAGAAATGATAATGTTCACAAATTATTTTAATTCTATTTGAGTAAAGTAGTAATATATCTAGGATAGGATGGGGCGATTTGAACATCTTAATGGGCGCTTCGCGTTTCTGTTTCTTGGTATTGTACTGAGCAAAAAAGTCCACTAGACCATACGTTTACGGTGAAAATCGAGCTTCCAGATTTTGACTTGCAGTTTTTTCTCAGACTTGCTCCCATTAACACTTTTTTCCTTCCACAGTAATCGCCCCACTCTAATCTAGGCTATCGAAATATTTCTCGCAGAGCTAAATTTATTCGAAATTAGAAAACAATAAAATTATAATTAAAACGAAAACTTTATAGGAGCATTGAACTTATTTTTTTCAGAATAGATTTTTTTCTAAATATATTTTTTTAAATAGATATATTATTGATAATAGGCTTTTCCGAACGTCAACAATATTTTTTTATGAATTAGCGATGAATTTAATCCAAATAGTTTGATATTAATTATCACAAAAATATAAGAAAAAAATTACATCAATGCCCCCTTTATCCCCCCCCCCCCACCATAGAGTTTTCGTTTTTATTCTAATTTTTATTGTAGTTCTGCCCCTGAATATATAGTAATATAAAATTAATGTATTAATTATTAATAGCAAAAACTAAGGTCACAAAAGAAATACTTCATCGATTATAAAATTTAAATTTTAAGTAAAATCTAAAATAATATAAATTCATTCCTATCAAGGAAGTAGTTTAAATCTACTAATTAAAAAACGTATATTAAAAAGGAAGTTCTACCCAAAAACGTACGCAAAACTCTTACGTTACGTCGTGGTTCAGTAAGGAGGAGAAAATTTCATGATCCTTTTTTAAACTCATTTAGAAATGTGAAAGAGTAACATTTACTAATCTTTTCTGAACGCATTTATGAATAAAAAATGGTTAATTTATAAGTAACTGTTTCCTTCTAAAATGATAAAACAATGTTTCTTTTTCGTCTCAAAAAAAGTTTGTTAATAATTTTGCAGAAGAATTAACAATTTTTTTATGGGACAAATGTTCACGAGATAAATCTTCTTTAGCAAAAACATTCATCCTACAAGGAATAAAAAAAATTCACAAAAAAGAATTTCCAACCAAAGACATACTCAAAATTGTTATTTTACTCATAACCTTCGCATATGGTTCAGTGGGTAATTTTATTGCCCGCAATTTACCTAAAAAAAAATTCCAAATTTTTCGGCTCTTATCAGTTAGGGCAGTTTTTAAGTATGAGTTTAAAGTCTAGTCAAATTAAACCGAGCTTTACTCACCAAAAATGAACGTTTAAACTGGGTTTAGGCAAAAAAAGCACATTTTATGATAATTTAAGTCAATTTAACTTCAACGAATGCTAAAATATCCATTTAAACCGAGTGTAAACGTTCAATTTTGGTGAGTTAAGCAAGGTTTAATTTGATAAAAGTTTAAACTCGTACTGAAAAACTGGCCCTTAGAGGGTTAAAGGGTTGAAGTATAAACTTTAAACGCATTTTTTTCGAGTAAGTGACAAAAATTACTCAATAAAAAAATAATGTAATATTTAATTGTTCGATTTTTAATTTTTTTAAGAAAAAAAATGATCTTTGATTATCTTTGTAAATGAATCGCAAATAATACTTTTGCAAGCCCCATTTGAATTTTCACAAATGTTCGCATTTTAGTTCAACCAAAAATGATGATTTCAAGGGCTTTCAAAAAAGATTATTTTGTTTTACTGGGCTTCTTTAAATTTTGGCTGATGCCACTCGTCCTGGCTTCCAAAAACATACTTCTTACATTACAAGAATGGCGTCAATAATGACTTTTGCTTAAGGCTTAGGACACATTTGGGCGGGTGCTTTAGGTGTATCTGGTGTTTGTGTACATATGTTTGTGTGTGTGTGTGTGTGTGTGTGAGTGCCGGTACGTGTTCACTTACTTTTGCAAGAGTCTCTCCCATCTTTGTATCGCGAGTCCTCTTAGTTTTATGTTTATCCTTTTTATGCTGCGACCGAATTTTTTTTCGCTTCTACCATTTTTCTTCTTTTTTTTTGTTCTTTTACTTATCTTTAAACTAATCTTATTTTCACAAATCATTTTCAAAGTTCTCGTTTGTATCATCTTCTTTTAGGCAGCTTTGAGGATTTTGTACTTCTTTGTATGCTGTTTACTGTCTGTCTTGTTCGGTGCGTTGCGTTGGCGTCTATTTAATCTAATTGCTGCTTAAATTACCCAAGGTCAAGACATGTTTTCGGGGTTCAGCGCTTTTTAGTGCAATTTGTTGTAAGTAAATATTTTCAAATAATTTTTGTTTTTTATTCTTTCTTTTCTCTTTTTGACTTTTATTAAGCATACTTTTTTGTTTTGAGTGGGGTTGTGCTCGTTTAATTTTTGAACGTTATGTCTTCTTACATAATTTTCACAATTACGGTCGGGAATTGTATTTTGATTAGGATTCAATGAGGCGCTTTGCTGTCATTTGGTCTTTTAATTTGGTTAGTGTGTTATTTTGTATTCCTCATTTCAAGCCAATTTGGTCGATTTCACGCTATTACTTTGTTTTATTGTGTCGCGTTAAAATTTTTAACTTAGAGTTAAAAGTTAAGGCGAAAATAAAGTTTATATTCATCATTCTAAAATGTTATTCACAGCTTTGTATGTTTGCCGTTGATTAGCAAGCTGTTAAAATATCGTCAAATTCTTAATTTTTTTTTTTTTGCTGTTACAGTCTTAGAATTTTCAAATCAGGTTACAAATATCGAAATAACCGTGAGTAAGCATCATTTCCGAGCCTGTTTTGTAGTGTACACTAGCATGTAAATCTACGTGTATGAATGAGGATCACCCTTAATCCTAATCCTTAAGCGCTAATCTTAAAGTAGTTGAAATACATACAAATTTTATTTATTTTTCTGAGTTAATAGAGGTTTTTATAGGATTTAAAATTAAATAAAGGTGATCGCGAGATTTTTTTGTGCCGATTAATAGTTAATCCCACAAATGCAATATTGTGAACAATCTTCTAATTGCTTCTTAAAAAGAGTCAAACTTTGCGAAGATTTAATGATAATTTAATTTATCATCACAAGAACGAGTTTTTCCATTAAAAAATCAAAGAAAATTAACTGTATTGAATATTTTTTAAGTGCATTTCAACACGAAACTGTGGCACGACTACGATTTCTGGGACACCTTGATTTAAAGTGTTTTCTCTGATTTCAACAAAAAAAATTTTTGGGCTGAACAAAGAATCAACTTTTGTTTTGGTCTGAACCAGTTTTGCCGTCCCCTGAATTGTATTTTTGTGCATTTTTGAGAATCGTTTTTACTAGAGACCCACTAATGGTTGACTTAAAAAGAAAATCAAGCTTATCTACCAATTCCTTGGATATAAAAACATAGCATAAAAACTGCAAATGTTCATCCCAATTGACAAACGCTTTAACGAGCTATTTCGGGTTTGTGCATAAATAATCTACATGTTATTTAATTTTAATTACAGTTTTTTTTTTATTTGAAATTATTTAAACTATGTGGAGTCTATTTTTAGTACATTTACAATGCAAAAGTTAAATACATTTTGAAACTGTTAGTGTTAACAAAATTAGAACAATTATTTTTTTTTAGATTTTGTAAAGGACATTTCTAGTAACATGATGGACGATGTCGAAATTCGACAGGTACCTTCATATTTTGTTAACGGAAATAGTTCCAAAATTTACTTTGATATTGCATTAAACAAAAATAAACCCAAAAGTGTAAAAAATTTTCATATAAAAAACAAAAAATTAAAATAAACTATCACGCCACTGTTGACCGCTGCTTCTTTTTTTTTTTTTTTTTTTTGTGTTTTTTAGAGCGCTGCTCTGCGTTTATTTGTATCTCTCTCACTTTTCGCCTTGCTCGAGGCCAGTGTTGCCAGAACTTTTTGAGAAAAGATCGAGATTTAAAAAATGCATCGCTCAAAATCGCCCAATGAAAAAGAAAATCGCCAAAATCGCTATTTCTTTGACTTAAGAAATGAGTAGTTATCCTTTAAATTTCCTTGTTAAAATACGTAATGCACACGCACAAAAATTTTTCGGTACTTATGTTCGTGGAAACGTCAACAATAAGGGAATAGCTTGAGCTTCCAATATCTGATAAACCCTCCGACATTATTGATGGATTGAGAACGTTTCTAATGATTGCCGAGCATTCCGTTCAATGAAGCTTTACTTAAAAGGTGTTAGTTGTCTGACACAGCTCTTTGTAAATTTCAATTAGATTGCCCTCCATAACGTCAGTGTACTCTGGACATCTGTCACTAGATTCCCGTTTTCATCCTTGCAGGAAGAGGCCCCGGTTTTAAAACCATCGGTAAGGCGTCTTCTTTTTTTCGAAAAATTTTCGGGCCTCATTCCTGACACCATACATCTCAATCTTCTCCAGCTCGCGCTTTTCAGCCTCTCTTTTTTTCCGCCTGAAAGTCCACTGCGCAGGAGTGAGAGTCGATTGGCGAAAGCTTCGGCTGTCTGTTTCGATTGCAGCTTGTAGATATCTAGCTTTCTCTGTGTAGGGTTGCGTGTATTCTTAGCTGCTCACAAACGTGTACGGATTTTGGCTGCGACAAGATAGTGTCCGAGTCAATGTTTGCACCACGGATCGTGCGTACATCCAATACACTGGAAAAGTGCCTTCCGTCGATCAAAACGTGATCAATTTGATTTTTGGTTTTTTGATCAAGGGACATCCAGATGGTTTTGTGAATATTGAGATGCTTGAATCTAATGCTACTCTAGTGCAATCAAGCGCATTGAAACGAAATCCGTGATTTACCAACGGTGAAAAATACGAAGAAAGGGACGAATTGTGGTAAAAGTGCAACACATTTAGATATAAAGGTTACCAAAAGTAGAATCTAACAAATTTTGGACGAAAACGCCAACATCAGCTATGAATCGCGCTCCTCTCAACCCAGGCTACTAACATGACACTTTGTGGTTCGTCTAGCATTTGCCGAAAAATACAAATTTTGAGAGAAAGACTCCCGAAATGTCATGTCTAGTGATGAGAAAAGGTTCTACCCTGCCGGCCCCTATGGTTGACAGAAGTACTGACACGATTTCTAACAGCCATGACAAACTAGACATGCGTAGGATCAGTGATGATTTGGCTGGTTTTGGATACTTTGAAAGTCTCCGCTGTATTTTATTTCGTGCAAATCGAATGCATAAATGTATATTGAGTTACTAGGAGAAGTACTTGTTGTTGAATTGAGTTCGTATGCCATCTATATGAAGATAGCTGGATTTTTCAGCAGTAAAAACGCTCCAATATAATCTCTTTGAGGTCTTTCTACTCAAAAGTCTTTCTACAAATCTAAAATATTCATGCCGGAGTGGCCTGCTGTTAGTCCAGACTTGAATCCAACAGAAAACCTGTGTGGCAATTTTTTGGCCAAAGTTTATTAAAACGAGTACCAGCTTGAGTCGGTGAGGCATCTGAAACAGTACTTCAAGAGCAGTGACAGAAAATCGATTACTCCATCCTCAGATCGTTGATGTCCTCCATGCCCTTCAAACTTGGCCAAGTCATATATGAGAAACTAAAACATGTTTCTTTCTAAAATCTATATATATATCTCTATTTTATTCCATCTATATATACATAAATGGATGTATGTATGTGGGTATTTGGGTATGTGCGTATGTGGCTATATCACGTATAGACTGCAAAACCGCTGAACCGATCTTTATGAAATTTTCAGGGAAACTGAAGCCACATCTTGAGAGTGTTGGTAACGATTGGACTAGGGGGCGCGGTACCTCCCATACAAGCCAAATTTGCGCTATCGATCACAAACAAAAAAAAAAAAGAAAAATATCTCACGGTTTCAATCGTAAAAAAATAAGATTTGGTAATTTTGTTCAGATGGTTGCTGTTGGTAACTGTACAAAAAATGGGCGTGGTCGTTATTTAAATACGCCCACTTTTCCGAAATCATGGCAATTCCGGAGTTCTGCACATTTTTACAGTGAAACTTGCTTTTTAGGTGCTCCAAGAGACAAACACAATTTATAAATGTTTTCACGCCCACTTTTAACGCCCACAAATCAATATCTATATACATAAAAAGCAAAACGATGTGTGTCTGGCTGTGTGATGCCTATAGACTCCAAAACTACTAAACCGATTGACCTGAAATTTTGGCAGCCGATTTATTTCAGGTACGAGATGATTGAGGGGGAAAAATGTGCCACACCCCCCTTTCACTGACCCCAAATCAATAAAAATTTTATATTTAAGTCAGTTTGGGTCGTATAAGACTAAAATGTTGTAATTTAGTATGTACGTTTACTGTCGATAACTGTACTTAAAATGGGTTTCCACGCCCCCTTTTACCGCCCACAAAAAAATGAAAATGCTTTATTTCAGACGGTTTTGGTCGTATAAGACTTAGATTTGGTACTTTGGTTTGTGTAGTTACTGACAGTAACTGTACGAAAAATTGGTTTCCACGCCCCCTTTTTGCGCCCACAAATCAGTGAAAATGCTATATTTCAAGCAGTTTTGGCCGTATGAGACTAACACGTGATACCTAAGTTTGTATGGCTACTTTCGGCAACTGTACTAAACAAAGGCGTCATCGCTATATAGCCACACCCACTTTTTGAGAAATCATTAAAATTGGCTACTAGGTCGATTGAGCTAAAATGTTGGCTTAGTTTGTACGGTTACTGTCAGCAACTGTACTAAAAATTGGTTTCCACGCCCCCCTTTTACTGCCCACAAACCAATGAAAACGTTTTATTTCAACGGTTTGTATAGTGTTAGACAAAAATTTTGTAATTCAGTTCATATGGTTACTCTCGGCAAGTGCACTAAAAATAGACCTGTCCCACTTTAGTTAAACTCACTTTTCGGGGAGTTAGCGTCGAGTGAAGTAAAGTGGGCCAGGCTTAACCTAAATTGAGCTGAAATTTGGGCAGTCGATTTGTTTCGATTACGAGATGGCTCAAAAGAAATATTTTCCCGCACCCCTTTTTACCTCTTGCAAAACAACAAAAATGCTATATTTCGCACGGTTTGATCGTGTTAAACTAAAATTTGGTTATTTAGTGCATATGGCTACTTTTGGCAGCTATACTGAAAATGGTGAATATATTTTGCATTTCTTGACATTTTCGTATATGGCAGTAAGGTGGTCTGTGGCAGAACAACGGTTGCCGAGGAGATAGATTGTTCCTGTGAGGTTTGGTAACGTTTGGACGAGGGGGCGTGGTACCTCACATACAAGCCAAATTTGCGCTATCGACCACAAACCAAATAAAGGATATATCTCAGACGGTTTCGATCGTAAAAAACTAAGATTTAGTAATTTTGTTCAGATGGTTACTGTCAGTAACTGTACAAAAAATGTGCGTGGTCGCAATATATATACGCCCTCTTTTTCGAAATCATGGCAATTCCGGAGTTCTACACATTTTTATACTGAAACTTGCTGTCTAGGTGCTCCAAGAGGCAGTCACGATACATAAATGTTTTCACGCCCACTTTCTTCGCCCACAAATCAATATCTGTATATATCAAAATGAATCGTGATTTGTACGGATGCTTAAAACTTGAAAACGGCTGGACCAAATTGGATACTTGCTTCTACGCGTTTGTTCGTTACTGCTACGCAAAGGTTTAGGAAAAAAATAAAGCCACACCTCCTTTTATCGCCCACAAATCAATAAAAATGCTATATTTAAGACGGTTTTGGTCGTATTAAATTGAAATTTGGTAAATAAGTTCGTATGATAACCGTCATTAACTTTAATAAAAACGGGCTTGGTCACACTTCATTTACGCCTACTTTTAAGAAAATCTCAAAATACTTCGAAACTATTGGTCCGATTGAGCTCAAATTTTGTAATTGGTTTTGCTTTGAGTACGAAATGGTTTAAGAAGAAATGCCACACCCCCTTTTGCCTCCCACAAATAAATACGAATGTGTGTTATCGAATAGCTTTAGAGTTATGGGTTGTACAGCTTAGAAATTCGGTATTCGACCACAATTTACAAGTAAAGTTTCAGTGATGAAATTTTATGGGAGTTGGACAAGGGGGAGTGGCACCTCCCATATAACCCAAATTTGTGATATCGAATAGCTTTGAAGTTATTGGCCGTACATCTTTTGCGTTTTTGACCTCAATTTACACATGCAGTTTCAATGATTTTATTTTATGGGCGTTGGACAGGGGGTCGTGACATCTCCCTTATAACCCAAATTTGCGATATCAAATTGCTTTGAAGTTATAGGTTAACAGCGTAAGAATTTGGTATTCGACTTAAATTTATACATGCACTTTCATTACTTACATTTTATGGGCGTAGGGCAAAGGGGAGTAGCACTTCCCATACAACAGCCTAGCAGTTCAGTATTCGATCCAAATTTCTACATGCACTTTCATTAGCAGCATTTTTTGGGTGTTGGGCAAGGGGACGTGGAACCTCCAATACAGCCCAAATTTGTGCTATCGAATAGCTTTGGAGCTATAGGTCGCACAACGCCGGAATTTAGTATTCGACCTCAATGTATACATGCAGTTTCGTTGATTTAATTTATGTTATTTTATTTTATTTTATTTTATTGGCACTTCCCATTTAACGTAAATTTGCGATATCGAATATCATTGAAGTTATAGGTCGCACAGCGTCAGAATTCAGTACTCGACCTCAATTTATACATGCAGTTTCATTAATTACATTCTATGGGCTTACGACAAGGGGGGCGTGAAACCTCCTATTTAACCCAAATAAGAGATATCAAATAGCACAGTTTTTTAATTCAGTATTGGACCTCAATGTACACATGCAGTTTCATTGATTACATTTTATGAGCGTTGATCAAGGGGGCACCTCCTATACAACGAAAATTTGTGATATCGAATAGCTTTGGAGTTAAAGGTCGCACAGCGTCGGAATTCAGTATTCGATCAAAATTTACGCTTGCAGATTTAATGATAAAATTTTTTTGAATTTGTCAGGGGGGCTGTGACACCTCCAACTTAACCCAAATTTGGGATATCGAATAGATTTGGAGTTATAGGTAGCTCAGCCTCGGAATTCAGTATTCGACCTCAATTTACACATGCAGTTTCATTGGTAAAATTTTATGGGCGTTGGAAAAATAGGAACGGCACCTCCCATATAACCCAAATTTGTGCTATCGAATAGTTTTGGAGTTATATGTCACACAGTTTTGGAATTCGGTATTTGACCTCCATGTACATATGCAGTTTAATTGATTACATTCTATGAGCGGTGATCAAGAGGGCGTGGCACTTTCCATACAACCCAAATTTGTTATATAGAATAGCTTTGTGGATTTAGGTCGCACAGCCACGAAATTCAGTATTCGACCTCAATTTAGACATGCCGTTTAACTGATAACATTTTATGGGCGTTTGACAAGGGAGAGTGGTAGCAACGCGCCGGGTTTCAGCTAGTAAAATCAATAAAAATAAGTTTGGCACATATACTTATTTGCTACGACGTTCTTAAATATGATATTATTCTTTTAATAACAACAATTATTTTAATAAGTTATATAATTTTTTACATAGTAAGACCATTATCCTTAATCAATAAAAAAAATAATATTAAAAAAATAAAGTTATTTATGTGTGCTAAGAATTGCGTTCGAAGTGTTACACATATAAATATTTGCCTAAGGTATAATAAGAAAAATAATCCAGTTTTCTTAGTAGATCGTATAAAAAAAAATTCTTAAATAATTGATATCTTGAAAACAAGTGGATAAATCGATGTTTTTTTCTTCGGCCATTTTTATATTTATCGAAAGTACTTAAAGAATCGATTGTCAAACTGCGGCGCCCCTAAAATCATAGTCTCCCGGAAACTATTAGTAGTATATGATGTATCAAAAAGGCAACTTTGTAAGCGAAATTCATACGAAAATACAACACGGTCAGCTGCCACTTGAAATAATATCTGAAGGAATGGCTGATTTAGGTAAGGTATGGTAAGTAAGGTCGTGCACCGTTACCGGTGCTTCCGCGGTGGCCTACAGGTTCTTTGCGAATCCATTTTTTTATTGTTTGTGGTACCATGTCAATCATTGTTCCAATTTATTCCTCAAACCAGCCTGTGCTTTTTATGAACCTCCAGATGTCTCGCAGTAGTGTGTACGCTAAATCTTCCAAGTCTTTGAAAAAATCGCAAGGTTTTTTCGTTTGAGTTCGCTCTGAATGGTGTTACAACTGCCGTAGTCAGCTTAAATGCATTGTGTCTAACTATCTGATAAGAATTGGCTGGTTTCATTGACAAGGAGCAATTTTTATACATGCGACTGACATGTACGCAAACAGCTTGCACTTGCACAGAATAAATGTGCTTACGCGAAAAGTAAGCTTCGGAGTCATTGGAAGGTTTTTTTTTTGCTAACTGGATTTCAATTTTGTCTACACATTAAACACAGTGTGGAAATTCGTGATATGTTTTTGTAACAATCTGCACGTTCGACATTTGGCTAGTAAAAAAATTTATCTTTGAGTTTCAAAATTGCTTTGAAAACTCGATTTGTTATGTTTTGCAGCGTTCCACCGATGTGGCACCTTCGCCACCAGAACCTAATCGATACGTAACAATCATCAGTTGCATATTCACTGGGAATTAGTTACACAATCTAGGGTTCAGTATTATTTGACTCCTGAATCTAATCCAAGGCTGAAAGAACGTTGAGTAAAATGTGTTTTATCTTAGAACGGAGTAATGTTAGAAAGGAGCTACATAACGGAAGCCGGTCACAAAAATAGTTGAATTGATTAATCCTTAAGAATTTCTTGATCTTCTCCGAACCAATTTGCTCCTGGTGGAATGGAAAAAGCTCATGTTCAAATCTTAAGGTTATATAAGCTTAAAAAATGGTTACCATAACTCCAAATAATTCCAGCAATAGCAAATTATTTACTGCTGTATCTTCGAGGTACTTTATCAATTTATCTTTTTCGCTTAAGTGTGGCATTTTCCACCTTTTTTTTTTTTTTGTTATGCACTTGCTTTAGCTTAAAAGTTGTTTACTTTTGACGCTGCAATGTTGTAAGACATCTTTTTTTAATATATGAACCCTGACTGAAGACTACTAAAATGAAACCCTAACAGCAGCTGTCATTTTGTCGACATTTACGCTATTTACACTAAATCGCTCATCGAAAGTTGATATGATTTACATATTTACATGCTAAGATGAGGACCCTTATTATTTCTTAGTTGATTGAAGAATCGAACTGAAAAGTTTTCCTATTTAACTGACGTCCTTCTTTCAATTTGTTCATTGTTTTTTCGGCATTTATTTACCAAATTGTACGAAAATAAAACCTAAGAATAGATTGGCGGCCGCAAAGCGTTTAACCCTCTAATACCTAGGACCACCTATAGGCAGGGTTCACGTCGAGCTCTATAAAACCGCAGTCTTAGGAAAATTTTTCAAATGGTTTCCTTCCGAATCTAGAAGAATCTTCAAATTACATTACAGTTTTTCTGGCTTTGAGCTAGCATTTTCTGTTTGACAATTACGTCAATTTGAATTGAAATTTCATCATGTTTTAACGAATTTAATTAATTTTTTACTCAAAATTTTTAAATCGATTTTCGGGGAATTAAAACATACATTAACCCTACGGTCCATTACCGGGTACCCGGGTACTTTTTTGAACTTTAAAGTGCTGCTGTTCCTTTATTATTGAAGATATCAACATGAAACTCCGGATCATCAGAGATTTCGGCTAAACTTAGAGACTAGAAAAAAGTTTTTCAAATTTGGTTAAATATATTAACTAAAAAATGAGTTAAATGTTTTTGCATACAGGGGTCCATGACCAGGGTACCGGGGTACCTTAGTGCAATTACCTAATATTTCAAAGAAAAAACGTTTGTTTTATTTTTATTTTGTTTCAAAATGTTTATTGATATGTAAAAAATGAACTGTAATTGTTTTTTAGTTAAATTATTTATATTTTATTCATTTTAACTTATTTTTAATATTTGATTTCTTATGTTCAGTCATTGTTGAAACATGGAAAATATTTTGATATTGTTTGAGTATGTTGATCGCAAATTGGTTTCTTGCAAACGTTGCAGACTTTTCTCGTCTTTCTTCTGCTTTTGTCTGGCAAAGAAGCGCACAAATAGCAGCATCCTGTTATTGGCTTCCTGCCATTAGTAGAAGCAGCCGTAGAAGTAGATGGTTGCTCGTTATAGGTTACCGTCTCCACTGGTCTTCCCAAAAAGCTCTCAATTGCTGATTTGGTGGGAAAATGGCGCGTTACTTGGCGATTAGCTTCTCTTTCTTCTATTATTGGAGCACACAAATCTCCAGCAAGTTTACGCAAAAAGCGTTTTCTCCGTGTTGTTTGATATGGAACAGTTTTGTTATTATCATAAAATATAGTGTATGCCGCGAAAGCACTAACATCGAGTATATTGTACAAAAATGACAAAGGCCACCTTTTTGTTATAAAAATTGATGATTTATGGTTTGTCGTTTTCTTCTACAGTTGCATCATCATGCAGAGTCGATAACAATATTACGGAATTTTTTTCCTCTGTTTGTATGAAACCATAGTCACCTTCTCGTGGAAACCAAATTTGCTTGTCCCAACAAGTGTTGGTTGCCATTGAGTACCATTACGTGCAATCATACTTTCTGTTGTGCTTGATGTTGGTGCATTTTCTTTAACCATTCAGTTTCGCTGTCACTTTCATCTTCAAATACATCTTGCTCAATTTGCATTGGAGTGTCAATAGCGGCTGGAATTTCGTTGTCATTGTCTTCACTTCCTGAGTCTTGCACTTCTCCCGTAAATACCTCTCTTTCTTCCTCAATTCATCCACAGTCATATTATCAAGTATAGACTCAATATATTGGGGGTTGGAATTAATTTTAAAGGTTTTTTTTTCGGTTTTTGAGCATTTATTTAGAAACAACGGTACAATGTATATTATTCAAAGTATTGTCCATCGTTAGCTACAACATTTTCCCATCTTTCTGGCAGCATATGGATTCCGCGCCGGAAGAACGATTCGTCTTTTGAGGCAATCCACGAATCGACCCATTTTTTGGTATCCTCGTAAGAAGTGAAGCGCTGCTCAGCCAAGCCATGCGTCATCGATCTGAATAGGTGGTAGTCGGAAGGGGCTATGTCTGGGCTATAAGGCGGGTGGGGTAGCACATCCCAATTCAGCGCCTCCAACGTTTCCTTGACGGTTCTTGCAACATGTGGCCGTGCGTTGTCTTTCAACATGACCACTTTGTCGTGTCTTTTGGCATATTCCGGCCATTTAACCTTTAATGCTCGGCTCAATTGCATCAATTGTTGTTGGTAGCGTTCCCCAGTGATGGTTTCGTTAGGTTTTAGCAGCTCATAGTACACGACACCCTTCTGATCCCACCAAATACACAGCATAAGCTTGGCGCCATGAATATTCGGCTTGGCCCTCGATGTTGATGCATGGCCGGGTGGTCCCCACGATTTTTTTCGCTTAGGATTATCGTAATGGATCCATTTTTCATCGCCAGTGACAATACGATGCAAAAAACTCTTCCTTTTATGCCGTTGAAGCAGTTGTTCGCACATGCAAAATCGCCGTTCAACGTCTCTCGGCTTCAACTGGTACGGCACCCAATTTCCTTGCTTTTGAATCATTCCCATGGCCTTCAAGCGTTTGCCGACCGTTGATATGTCGACTCCCAATGATTCTGACAATTCTTGAAGGGTTTGACACGGGTCTTCATCGAGCAAAGCCTCCAATTCCTCATCTTCAAACTTTTTCGGCTGGCCCGGACGCTCTTTGTCTTCCATATCAAAATCACCACTTTTAAACCGACGGAACCAGTACTCACAAGTAGAAATCGATGGAGCATAGTCCCCGTAAGCCTCAGTAAGCGTGCGTTGTGCTTCAACCGCTTTTTTCTTCAAATGGAAGCACAAAAGTAAACCTTCCCGCAAATTGCGTTTTGTTGGAACGAAAGTCGACATGTTCACAGAGAAAAAAATATATGTTGTTTACACTTCAGTGGAATGACACATACTGAAAAATGAAGCTTAGACAATGTGCTTTGAAATGAATATAGTCACAGGTGTGCCCGATGCGATCTATTGATAGTTACGCCATCTCTTAGAAAACCTTTAAAACTAATTCCAACCCCCAATATCTGCTTCTGGCTTCTTCACTCAAAGGCATATATTGTCTTTCAGTTAAATATTCTATTTTGCGGTTCATTTTTTTTCAACTTCATTGTTCAACTGTTCAACTTATACTGACGAAATCATTGAAATGTATTCTTTTTCTACCTTAGCTGAACATTTGCTACCTTAAAACACAAACAAAAAAACACAAAAAATACAAACACCACATTTGCTACCTAAGAACACAAACAGAAACATAAAACCAGTTTCTGTTTACTTTTGTGTGCCTTTTAGGTAAAAAATGCCCATAGAAACTAATTTTATCTTACAAACATGAAATTTGTACAGTTGAAATGTAAAAATTAAGCGTTTCTGATAATCTGTGCATATATATATTATTTTATTTGAATATAAACAAAAAACTTCACTAGGGTACCCAGGTACCCTGGTTATGGACTCTCGTTTGTCCAGGTGGTTATGGACCGTAGTGTTAATTGAAGTGATATTGACGTGAAAAAAGATACAAGGTGTTAAAAAAACAGTTGACATTTTCACATCTAGTTCACATTTTCACCTATATAAAATTAACGAGTAACTAAAATTAGAAACGAACTTCAGATTCAGATGCGGCAGAAATAATTTTTTTCTTAAAGCTAGTAGAATTAATTTTTTAGCAATGTAAGAATTAGGGGGACTCAATGGTTTATTGAGATATGGTAATTTATTTATTTATTTTATTTTTTAAGTTTGAACTACCGTTGCAAAGGAAATTAAACGCACTTTATTCTAGAAATAAGTTTAAGAAATTTTTGCCGTTAGGCTTCCGTTCCTTGTGTTAAGGATATTATTTAGTTGAAAAGCTAATTTTACTACCTTAAGAAAACAATACTTTACATTTTTATATGGTGTACTTTGCACTCCTTCTTCGAAATCAATTACCTTACCGCAAGGGATGGAATCCCCAACCTCCAAAATTTCCCAAAATTTTTACATTAAAGTCGGTTTAATTACCTTTCCAACAGTAGTTCAAGCTTAACATGCGGATAAGAAATGTTTGAGTTATGAATTTTCGTAAAAATCTATTTTCGACGTTTTGACTTTTGATACTTTTTTCCTCTAAATTAAGTTTTTTATTTCCGTCAGTGATGCTCCTTGCAAAATTAAACCTAAATCAGAAATGGTCATTCTGTAAGGACTGTCCGTTTTAAATGAAATTGCTGACTTAAAGCACGTTGCTGAATTGATTTCATATTTCTGTTAACTTATTATACCGTGAAAAGTCAAATTTTTACTGTTTTCAGAAAAACCTGAAAACCAGATACATAATGATGATATTTTTAACATGCAATAACAATAGAGTTCAGTTACTGCAGCCTTTTCACACTTTCTCCGCAATAGATCATTTTAAGAACCAACCCAAATATCATTGAAATATCTCAAAGATATCGATAAAAGTGGTCCAAAAAACACCCAAAAGGGAGAAAAATTTACGCACCATAATATGGGTTGGGCTGAGGGACAACACAAGACATAACAACTATCCATGCGTTTACATAGATCTTATCTTTCACTTGTTTTCAATATGTACTAGGAAAAGGCGCATTGTATGTTTGAGGGTCGTTAAAGTTTTGGACATTTGCAAAACAAAACCTTACCCAAATCCAAATATCGGACTTATTGTAAAAAATTACACTGTGCGGCACGAAAATGTGTTTTTAATAATTTCATTGCTTTTCACTTAACTTTAATATGAATAATTTCGTGGTAACATTCGTTTTGCCACTTTACCAAAGACTTAAGTGCAAATTTTTTTTTAATCAGTCCAGATATGCACTCATTTGCATGTTAAGTACTCTTGAACCGTTAGGATTTTAATTTTGGTTTCTTTGGCAAAGTTCTTTCTATTATTCTTGTCAACAACTTTGTAGAACAAATATATAACAAAAAATTATTTGCAATTGTTTTTAAACCTTTAATAAGCGACATATGTCTTGCCCGCTTTCAACGCTTCAAAGCAAAAAATGTTACTCATACGCAATGTTGTTCGAATTTTTTCGTTTGACTTTTTGTAAGAATCACTCGATACGACCCACTGGAAGCCATTTTTTCATATTCATTTATTGAGCAAAGTTGTTGGCCAGAATTATAAAAAGATTTTTGCTGAAGAAACCAAAATGAAATATTAATGGTTCAAGAGTTATCAACGAGTGCATATCTTGAGTAATTTTTGATATATCTTAAAAAAGAAAATTTTGTTCTAAAATGTTCTGTAAAGTAGTAAAACAAATCTGACCATGAGATTCCTTATATCAAAATTAAGTGAAAAACGTTTAAATTATCAAATATAGAGAAAAAATCGCAAAGTGTTATTGGACTTGTCTATTTTTGAAGCTAAATCAGTTGGACTTGTATATATTTGAACCAAAGAAAAGTTATAAAATTGCGTAATTTACTATTATCCTTCAAGCCTGTTGGACTTGACGAGTTTTGAATCAAAACGCTTTTAAAAATACTGTTTTTAGGTGACGACGAATGTAATTTGACACTTTTTATTTTCATTACAAAAACGATTTGAAAAAAATTCTCAAAGAGGGACATGTTGCGAGTCCATCGCACCTGGTCTGGTCTCTCAAACTTAGCTCACTACTTTTTTCTATACGAAATTCTATTGCTTTTTGTATTTTACTTCTCGTTGATGTGCATTTTGGTGATATAAACTGAAGCGATTAGTTTTATATAATTTTTGCGAATAAGAAAAATTTTTCGACTGAAAGCATTTTACTCCTTTAGTGCAAATTAAAGCATTCTCTAGTCTTAAGAAATTTCTCTTCTATTCTGTTCTGTTTTTTGCTGCTTTTCTCCAAACTTGTACATTAGGTTTTTAATATGGTTAGTTACGCCATTTATGAATCTTATCCTTCATCTGTCTTTTGTTCTCGTGCTTTCAGGGTTGCTGCTGACTATTCCGTTTTGTTTCCTTGACTCATTCATATTAACTTGATGCTCAAGCTATCTTATTTTTGGGCTTTTAATCTTCGTCTCTAACTATTGTGTTGATTTTCTTGTTCATACGCCGAAAAAATATGCCATTTTCTAGTCTTGCCACGTAAATATTATTCTCATTATTTGCTATTGTAAGAGAACGATAGTGGCCGAAGAGACAATTTTGTATAATGAAGTTTTCAGTTTTCTAGACAAAGTTTTCGAAGTTGCTTGTGTGCAAAACGCAAGATAATGGGCATTTCCTGCTTGTAAACCGTCTTGAACACAGTGGTGCATGCTTTTGTCCTTACATAAGAGGACTCTAAGGTATTTAAAGTTTCATACAAAATAATCGTAACATTTTCGGATTGAAATTTTTTATTTAAATTGTAAATGATCTTAAAGTCTTGTTTGTCATTGAACAGTGCCACCTAGTATTAATGTATGTGAATGGTTTTGTTTTCTTTTTAATTTTTTTTTTTTGCTTAACAAAATATACCAAACTAGAAAATAATGTACTACGTAAAGAAATTTACCACTTTTGATATATGCATTTGTATCAAAGAGGCAACCGTGCATTTCACACAAAAGTTGGAAAAATATACCAAAAGTCATCGAAGACCAACTAAATTTACTATTTGATATTTTTTGGCTATATTAGATCACAGAAAAATATATTTTCAAAAATTCTAGCGGTCAGCAATTGCAATGCCTGATGAAATCCGGTGTGAAATAATATGTATTTTGCTTTTAGAATTCAGGAATGATATCATTACTCATTTCAGAATAATCATTTCCATTTAAGCTTTCTGAAAATTTCCCTGAATTTGTCCAATCTGTAAAAGTTATGTTTTGTTTCAATCTCAGACCGGAAGATGCCCCTGAGCTTAGAAGCGAAAGTGTTATGCTGCAAACGTTTATGAGTGCTTTCAGTAAGCCCGAGACTGAATTTGCTTCGTATTCGCACCTCAGCGATGAACAGAGGGCTATTGATTTGGGTTTTTGGCTTAAAAATTTTGGATACCGGTTTTAAGTCAATAAAATGCTGCGTTGCTAGCAAAAAAAATCAATACTTTAAGTGTACTAGTTCATAAGTTACAAGTTGTCAAACTTAACTTTTTTTACTTTCGTTCTAGCGCAGTGCAGAATCGCAATTTTTCAGCATTTTTATATAAAATTTTTATTTAAAAAAACTCTTTTATGTAAATTTTTTAACACAGCCTTAAACTTAAAATATTTCTAACGCAACAAAAATTTATCAGATAAACTATTGCTAATAATTTTGTGTTTATTAAAAAATGTGTCAAAAAATTCCGATATTTTGCTATACATTTGGAGTTAAAGTTTATTTTGTTGTGTGCTGTTGCCGTTTCATTATGATTTTCTTTCAATATGGACTATTTTTATTAAGTGTTTAAAGTTTTGGTGAGCACTTATGAACATTTTAGAAACCATTAAACTTTTTGCAAAATAACTGCAGTCGCTATTATCAAATTAAGCAAGTGCAGCCACTACCCCAAGAAACAATTTGGGTCAGTCACAATTTTGGAGTTGTTTTGGCGATTTCGGGATTTTCGGGATTTTCTGGATTACAACTGACTGAAAAATTTTTAAAATAATTTTTATAATTGAAAGATCTTTTTTTTATAATAAAAAAACACACGTAAAAAAACTAAAATCGATTTTAAGGGAGGGTTCTCCTGGATTTTTTTGGATTTGGCCGAAAAACAAGCAAAATTTGAGAATGGTTTGTGGGAAAATGAAAAGACATACGAACTTATGCTTTTGAACTTTGATTCGTGGTTTATTGACGAGTAAAAAAAAAAAAAGATATTTGAAAAATTCAAAATGGCGGCTTGAAAATGGCGGATCTCGTCGACCTCTGCGCGCAAAACATCGACCTCCCGCGGACAGTGTGGGGCCTCAGGTAGTGAACTGAAATGAGAAATGTATAAAATTTATTAAAATTGATAACATTTCATATGCCTGGAACCTAACTTCAATTAAGTTTGGTAAAAAAAAACCAATTTTATGGACTTTAAAAAAAAAAATTGAAATTTTTTGCTTTTTTTTTACTTAGATCTCGTTTAAAAATTATAAATAAACAATTTTTTATGCCAATGTTAGGTTCCAGGCGTACAAAAAAGTATATACTTTCAAACATTCTTTGAATGAAGGAAATCGGATCAATAGAACAAGCCCTGTGCTGTCCGTTAGATTAGAAAACATGGTTCCGATAAAAACGCGTTTAAAGTTTTTAGAAAGTTGGTACGCGCGCGTGACACGGGTACGTTTGACACTCTCTAGCTCGAGAAATACGCGTCGTATTGAAATATCTCTTGGCACAAACATTCTACATATATGTAACTTTCATTTTATGTAAAAAAAAATGGATTTTTTCAAAAAAATCCAGGAGAACCTTCCCTTAAACTAGAAGTTATTGAAGCAACTGGATATAGTATGTTTTTTTTTTTGAAAATTGAAATAGTGTTCTACAAATTAAATTAAATAGTGAAAGGAACAGAGAAATTCTAAATGTTTAAGGCAGACCGGTGGTCTAGAGATTGTCTTCTGAGAAGTTTAAAAACATTTTAAAAATAACTATAAAAAAGGAACTATTTTATTATATTATTTAAATTATACGTTACAACTAAACTATACGTATTTTTTTTATTAATTTGGTCATCACTTAATTTTTATAATTTGTTTCGTATGTTAAAAGTTAAACTTAATGAATAATTTGAATATACACTGAGAAAAAAGCATGCTAAAACAAAATAAAAATTACTCAATAATTAAGAAAATTTTACTTGTTTTAGCTCCAAGGAATTTTATGTTTTTTTCAAATGGAAAATTTCCTTTGATAGGAACAAATAAATTTTTGAACGAAGGTTTAATTATTTCTTTCAAAGAAAACTAAACATATTTAGTATAGTAAAAGAACTTGTTCTTATTGTACTAATATGTTGAATAATAATAATAATAATAATAATAATAATAATAATAATAATAATAATAATAATAATAATAATAATAATAATAATAATAATAATAATAATAATAATAATAATAATAATAATAATAATAATAATAATAATAAATAATAATAATAATAATAATAATAATAATAATAATAATAATAATAATAATAATAATAATAATAATAATAATAATAATAATAATAATAATAATAATAATAATAATAATAATAATAATAATAATAATAATAATAATAATAATAATAATAATAATAATAATAATAATAATAATAATAATAATAATAATAATAATAAATAATAATAATAATAATAATAATAATAATAATAATAATAATAATAATAATAATAATAATAATAATAATAATAATAATAATAATAATAATAATAATAATAATAATAATAATAATAATAATAATAATAATAATAATAATAATAATAATAATAATAATAATAATATAATAATAAAATAATAATAATAATAATAATAATAATAATAATAATAATAATAATAATAATAATAATAATAATAATAATAATAATAATAATAATAATAATAATAATAATAATAATAATAATAATATAATAATAATAATAATAATAATAATAATAATAATAATAATAATAATAATAATAATAATAATAATAATAATAATAATAATAATAATAATAATAATAATAATAATAATAATAATAATAATAATAATAATAATAATAATAATAATAATAATAATAATAATAATAATAATAATAATAATAATAATAATAATAATAATAATAATAATAATAATAATAATAATAATAATAATAATAATAATAATAATAATAATAATAATAATAATAATAATAATAATAATAATAATAATAATAATAATAATAATAATAATAATAATAATAATAATAATAATAATAATAATAATAATAATAATAATAAAATAATAATAATAATAATAATAATAATAATAATAATAATAATAATAATAATAATAATAATAATAATAATAATAATAATAATAATAATATAATAATAATAATAATAATAATAATAATAATAATAATAATAATAATAATAATAATAATAATAATAATAATAATAATAATAATAATAATAATAATAATAATAATAATAATAATAATAATAATAATAATAATAATAATAATAATAATAATAATAATAATAATAATAATAATAATAATAATAATAATAATAATAATATAATAATAATAATAATAATAATAATAATAATAATAATAATAATAATAATAATAATAATAATAATAATAATAATAATAATAATAATAATAATAATAATAATAATAATAATAATAATAATAATAATAATAATAATAATAATAATAATAATAATAATAATAAATAATAATAATAATAATAATAATAATAATAATAATAATAATAATAATAATAATAATAATAATAATAATAATAATAATAATAATAATAATAATAATAATAATAATAATAATAATAATAATAATAATAATAATAATAATAATAATAATAATAATAATAATAATAATAATAATAATAATAATAATAATAATAATAATAATAATAATAATAATAATAATAATAATAATAATAATAATAATAATAATAATAATAATAATAATAATAATAATAATAATAATAATAATAATAATAATAATAATAATAATAATAATAATAATAATAATAATAATAATAATAATAATAATAATAATAATAATAATAATAATAATAATAATAATAATAATGATAATAAAAATAATAATAAAAATTATAATAATAATAATAATAATAATAAAAATTATAATAATAATAATAATAATAATAATAATAATAATAATAATAATAATAATAATAATAATAATAATAATAATAATAATAATAATAATAATAATAATAATAATAATAATAATAATAATAATAATAATAATAATAATAATAATAATAATAATAATAATAATAATAATAATAATAATAATAATAATAATAATATAATAATAATAATAATAATAATAATAATAATAATAATAATAATAATAATAATAATAATAATATAATAATAATAATAATAATAATAATAATAATAATAATAATAAAAATAATAATAATAATAATAATAATAATAATAATAATAATAATAATAATAATAATAATAATAATAATAATAATAATAATAATAATAATAATAATAATAATTATAATAATAATAATAATAATAATAATAATAATAATAATAATAATAATAATAATAATAATAATAATAATAATAATAATAATAATAATAATAATAATAATAATAATAATAATAATAATAATAATAATAATAATAATGATAATAATAATAATAATAATAATAATAATAATAATAATGATAATAATAATTATAATAATAATTATAATAATAATAATAATAATAATAATAATAATAATAATAATACTAATAATAATTATATTTAGAAAAAAAACTTTCTTGGCTAAAACAAGTAAAATTTTTTTATATATTGAACAAATTTCATTTCATTTTAGTATACTTTATTCAGAGCGTGTAATTCATTTTAAAAACAATATATAAAATAAAACAAAGAATATTTTACTTTTAAATCAAGTCTCCATTTATTTAAACAAATTCAAGTTTTTTTGTTTCAAAAATAACTTCCATAAAACTAAAGAAATTTTAGATTCTTGAAACAAAAACTTGTTTTTTAATTTAAAAGTCGAACTTTTTTCTGAGTGTATTAGCATTTGCTTAATATCTTGAGATATTGACACGTTTGAATTGTATTGAAAAACAAATTAAAGTAAAAAATTATTTTGCTTACAATTTAAACATATTTCAACGAAACTATTTTTAATGTTTAATAAAACCTTTACTTACTTACTTATTTGGCGCTACAACCGTATGTCAGTCTTGGCCTCATCTAAGAATTTGCACCAGCCATTTCTGTCTTTCGCCTTGCTGGCGCCAGTTGGAAATTCCAAGCTTCGTTAGGTTGTCCTCTACTTGGTCTTTCCAACGAAGACGCGGTCGTAATAATAATAAAACCTATACAACGCTTTAATTTTTATTTGAAATGAGCAATCTAATTTGTCGAAATCGAATGGAAATCACATCAAATTCTGATACAAAAAGTCATCACCATAATAGCTAAACATAGTCCTCAAAACATAATAAATTTGTTATTTTTACAAAAATTTACTCTGCTTTAAAATGTGAAATGCTTTCAAAAATAAAAAAAAAATTAAATGAAATCCCACCAAACAAAGCAACGTCATCAACTTGATTTGAGCATTACTTTGGAGAATACTTTGGCGATCATAACACGAAAAATAAGTATTTTCAATTACATGAATTAAAACAAACCTATTAACGTAGTTTAAATTTTGATTTTAAAATTTTTTGTATCATCCACGCAAATAATAATAATGCTAGTGTGTATAAGTTACACTCATTTCACTTTCTTTTTTATATGGAAATAACGCACAAATTTACTGACCTTATACATTTTTATCTTTTTTACATTTACATCTTGTGACGAGGCAAGACATGTCCTCAGTTTTGCCGCACATGGAAAACAATAACACAAAGATATCCATCAACAAGCGTGTAGCACACGAATTATAATAAGCAAACTATTCTTTCTTTATCTTAAACATTAAGTACTTTATCTGTGTATATTTTCATTTTATATTGTATTAAAAAACCAACACATGAATTACTTAACTAATGCTTAGTTATTTTTTACAAATAGAAATTAGTCAGATATAATTTAAAATAACTATAATAACTAAATATATGTTTTGAGCAAAGCAGCCTGTGCCAACATAAATAGCTTACCAACATTTATATATACGTGGTGTGAACAACGGTCAATGCGACTAAATTAAACAACAACAAGAACAGCATACACAAAGCTAAAGACCAAGAGCAACATGAGTACCAACAATTAGCAACATTTGATTAAGCGTCAACGGGACCGCGAGTACTTCGATGGGTGACCAGCAGTGTAACCAGAAGATTTTTAAAAAAATATGCTAAATATTCCACTTTCAATTTTTATATTCCACAAAAAATATTCCACTTTCAATTTTAAAGATATATATCTAAAAAAAACTAAATATGCATATAAAAAAAACACAAAAGCAAGCTTAAAAACATTTATTTGATTACTATCACACTTAAATTTATAAAACATAAGTTAATATTAAATAAATTATATTAATGAGACGTAAACAAAGCATATATCAGTTGATTTGTAATTTATAAAAGTCTTTTCAAAAATTATATTCTCTTAAAAATAGTCAAATATTTTTCTCACAGAGAAAACTTTATTTTTAAGTCAGAAACATATAAAATATAAAAACCCCAACAACATTTTTAATTTTTTGTAGGAGAAGCCAAAAACGTTTTTAAATGGGACATATTTTAGATTAAAAAGCCGTTTTTTGGACAAATACCTAAAAATAACTACCTAGTAAACGAAATTATGAAGAAATTATCACTTTACAATCTACTTATATGTGCTACTTTAAAACGCTTTTGGCTTCTCCTATAAAAAATTATGAACGTTGTTATGGTTTTTGAATATTAAGTAACGATATACAATATACAAAATTAAACTTCAGGCACATCTTCGAGATCAATACTTAAATTGTTGCTTGTATTATTATTATAGAAGTTCGCATTTCTAAATTTTTTTATTAACCTATCTGGTATTTAATAGGTATTACAACACTTTTTTTAAACATGTAGCCATGTTTTTACATTCAACAAATTATTTAAGAGTTTTTCTTGCGATCTATTTCGAATTTTCGTTATAATAAGATTCATATAACTAAAAATTTTCACAACCTCAGCATTGCTAAATGGGGAAAAGCACAAATTTTGATAAATCTTTTTCAGATTCCAAACTTTGATCAATAACTTTTTTCTGCTTTGTTGCTTTGAATCCACTTTTAAAAATAGTTAAAAGAAATAAATTTTGTTTGAAATAATAGGGATATTCACGATGTGGTGCATTTGTGATAAATTTTTTTAAAATTTACAATACTTACAACTTTGTGAAGGAACCTTCAGTAAAGTAGATATTGTATTTTTAAAATCAGCTGATTTTGGTATGAACTTCTGTTTGGAAATATTATTTTAAATCATCATTTAACTAAAGGAAATCATACAAAAATTGAAATGACAAATAGACATTTTTTATTGCAATTTTTGTTAATTTTAAAAAATATAGGAATCCGCAAAATATTCCACTTTTTATGCTGCATATTTTTATAAAAAAAAAAATATGCTTACCGAAGGTAAAATATGCCAAAGTGGAATATAATATTCCACTCTAGTCACACTGGTGACCAGGGCGACCCAGCAACACGATGCCTATGTTGCCGAAAACTACTAAGCGGTAACAACATGTCGACGAGAGCATAAGTAGCAGAGAAGGGTAACACCATTGAGGGGTGTCAACATGTTAACGAAAACATGAGTCTAACTAGCTAACAGCGATGCTGCTACGATCAACCAGCAGAGGTATGCAATAAATTATATGATGATAAGACAGTCAGTTGCTGGTAGACAGTTGAATCGAGCAGTTGGCGTTACTGAAGAGTTGCTGACGAACCACGAAAGCGAAAAGAAGGAAAGAGTCGATCGGACTAAGGAGTTGCTGACGAGCCACCAAAGCAAAGAGAAGGAATCTATATTCCTTGGGGAAGAAATCTGGACAGACGTAGCAAAAGAAGCTCAGACAAAAGCTGCTGAAGGTAATTGCGATAAATACGTTCTGCAGAAAATGACAAGGATAACAAGTGAGACGAAGGACACGAACATAGCTAACAGGCGCATCGTCAGATCGCAAGGGACCACATAGCTTATAGTCGTGTTGTCAGAATGCAAGGGACCACATAGCTTATAGGCGCGTCGTCAGATCGCAAGGGACCACATAGCTTACAGGCGCATCGTCAGATCGCAAGGGACCACATAGCTTATAGTCGTGTTGTCAGAATGCAAGGGACCACATAGCTTATAGGCGCGTCGTCAGATCGCAAGGGACCACATAGCTTATAGGCGCGTCGTCAGATTGCAAGGGACCACATAGCTTATAGGCGCATCGTCAGATCGCAAGGGACCACATAGCTTATAGGCGCGTCGTCAGATTGCAAGGGACCACATAGCTTATAGGCACGTCGTCAGATCGCAAGGGACCACATAGCTTATAGGCGCGTCGTCAGATTGCAAGGGACCACATAGCTTATAGGCACGTCGTCAGATCGCAAGGGACCACATAGCTTATAGGCGCGTCGTCAGATTGCAAGGGACCACATAGCTTATAGGCACGTCGTCAGATCGCAAGGGACCACATAGCTTATAGGCGCATCGTCAGATCGCAAGGGACCACATAGCTTATAGGCGCATCGTCAGATCGCAAGGGACCACATAGCTTATAGGCGCGTTGTCAGAATGCAACTGACCACATAGCTTATAGGCGCGTGGCCAGATCGCAAGGGACCACATAGCTTATAGGCGCATCGTCAGATCGCAAGGGACCACATAGCTTATAGGCACGTCGTCAGATCGCAAGGGACCACATAGCTTATAGGCGCATCGTCAGATCGCAAGGGATTACATAGCTTATAGGCACGTCGTTAGATCGCAAGGGACCACATAGCTTATAGGCGCATCGTCAGATCGCAAGGGACCACATAGCTTACAGGCGCATCGTCAGATCGCAAGGGACCACCTAGCTTATAGTCGTGTTGTCAGAATGCAAGGGACCACATAGCTTATAGGCGCGTCGTCAGATCGCAAGGGACCACATAGCTTATAGGCGCGTCGTCAGATTGCAAGGGACCACATAGCTTATAGGCGCATCGTCAGATCGCAAGGGACATACTCTAGCCAGGGAGCACATGGTTAGGACATAAGGACCAAAACGACGATTCACCAGAGTTTCCGCCAACCACCACACCCACTTTCGAACGAGAGTCGAATATCAACAACCTCAATTACCGCCGCATTACTCACCACATCGCCTAAGTATTTTATAAAATATTTTAATAAATAGAATCTAAAACATTTATAAAATATCTTAAGAAATAAAATCTAAAACATTTATAAGTAAAGCCTTATTTGGAAGGACCTGAAACAAAAATTCTTATTTTGTGACAATTTCTGGACACGACTGAGCATACCTCAGCTATAGAGCCGGAAGATCGGCAGCTTCTTTGCAATCTTTGCTCAAAAAACCTAATTTTGTAAAAAAACGGTTCTTCAAACGTCGTTTTTTATTTAAGTTTTCCTTATATACATAAAAATAGAATAAAAATTACTAGAGTTGTGATATTTCTGTGGTCACAAGGAATAACGACTCAAAGTATCGCAAAAAACGTTATTTTAATTGCACGACTACGACCCATTTTTTTGAAATATATGAACCGTTACAAACAAAATATGTGCAGACATAAGCGATGATCAATTTTGGGCAAAAAGTGGTTATCTGCGTACTTCCAAAAATTGCAATAAAGTAAATTCCCTATAGCTTTTTACGATATTCAAAATATTTTTTAGTCATTATTACAAAATTAAGTCATTATTACGAAATTAAGTCATTATTACGAAAAAATTGAATTTTCTTGTTGCATTATAAGAAAATCGTAGAAACTCAGATTTGAAAAAATTGCAATGAAATGTTGTTGAAATATTTCCTAAAGCAACACTATATACAAATACAAACAATTATGCGATTACATTAAATAATTTGCTCGTTAAAGAATTTTTTACTAGAAATGTAAGATTTTGTTAATTTTGAGTTTGGGTGTTTACTATCTTGGATAACTTTACTGTTTTTACAAAAATCTTTAGCTATTTTAAAAATTACTAAAACAAAAATTTGGATAAAAAGTTATAGCTGTTGAAACTTGCCTTTTTTTTCAAAAATGCTCAGTGTCTTTTTTTCACTGAGAACTCAAAAAATAAAATCATAAGAAATCAATAAAACTAGGTTTCTCATTTGAAATGAGTTCAGTTATTTAAAAAATATTTACATTCTAGAGCTGCCTGGTTTTAGGGTAAAAAAATACCCAAAGCCCTTCGACAAAATGTATGTATTTGATAAAAAATCTCTTAACTCCACCAAATAAAATTGTATTAAACTGCTGTGAGATATTATAAGCTGTGAAAAATTCTATATTTTGCACATAATATAAGAAAATCATTGAACATATGATTTTTAAAATATAATTTATTCATAGATCTACCACAGATATAAGTGTAAGAAATAGTTTTCACCAAACGTAAAATATTACTTATGTGAGGTATAATTGCATTTTGTATTTACAATTTTATCCGTTTCAGCGTTGTTTCGTGCATTATTTTCTTTTATTATCTGATTAAATTCTATTGAAATCCATCATCCCCAATTTGAAAAATTGTAGAATTATTTTAAAATTCTTAAAATCTGTCTTAAGGTGATGAAAATATTGAATTCTTAACATTGCGCGATGTCGTTTCCAAAATAAATTTTACGAGCAAACAGACATCTTTAATAATTTTCTCAAAAAACATAATACAAAAATATTATTAAATAAATGGCACCTAAGATTTCGTTTTCAATAACATTAAATGTCATACAGTATGCATGTTTTCCTTCCACACACATTTCTCGAACCACACATTTTTATTGCAATCACTTGAATTAATAAATGCCTTCAAGAAAACTCAGCTGTGCCGCTTGAATTGAGGTTGTACAAAATATATTGCTGATCATTCCTCACCGCAGTCGCTGCTCAGTGGCTCCATCACTTCTTGTTTTCTCACGTGATGAACACAGTGAGGTCGGGTAGTTTTGTTGTATGGCATGAACGAACGCCTTCTGTGGGAAGACGAGGCACAACAACGCACCACAGAACTTCAGTGGCTGGACTCATGAACATACATTTAAAATCGATGGATTGCTTAAGTTATAAAACATCCCTATCGGAAATTTTAAAGTGCTTTATTGAAAAGCAAGTAAATAGGGCTTCATCCTGCCTATGAATAGTGCTTTTTGAAAGTGCTTTGCTCTCGCTACGAACTGAGCTACAAAAAACTGTTTGTTTTCCAGATGCTTCGTACTTTTCCGTTATTTACTCTGCTGACTACTCGAACTCGCATCACTAACATCATTTTGTACTTTTCTCTTCATTACTCGTCACTAGTATACGCAAAAAGTTTATTTCTTGGAAAAGTTTTGCAGAAAAATTATAAAAAATATACGGTTAAATCGTTTATAAACTAAAAAAATGTAATGTTTCATAAAAAAGGTAATAAAATGAGTGGAAAGTTGTTTGTATATTCAAAACATATATGTAAAAGATAAGTTCGGGCAAAAATATACGCCAACAAAAATTAAGTAGCGCTTTTAGGTGTGAACGAAGAACACGCTTTTTTCGACTGTGTACAATTCATTGAATGAATGAATTGATGCAGATGTTTACTTCAAACCCGGTTACCAGAGTAACTTTACCTAACAAGATCAACTTTAAATGAGTTTTTCTCGAAAAATACTTTTCCAAAACGGGCTCCTGTAAACAAACTAATCATACGATTTCAATATTTTTTTAAAATTATTAATAATGTAATTCCACACCCCATTCTCCAAAATAAGCGTCTTTGGAAAAATTGTCTAGTTTTTACGCGCAATAATATGGTCAAAAATAATAACGACTCGATAATTTTTTTATAATTTTATAATTTTCTTAATTTGGCTTTATTCATATATTAGTACATAAGAAATAGTTATTCTTTTGCGCACAATAAAATAGTATAATATGTATCTCGAACAATGAAAAGAAACAAACAGTTATTAAATTTATATTTAAAAATTACATAACTTAAATTCTAAAAGTAGTTTAATTAAAATAATAAAATCAACAAAAACTTATATCTAATGAATAATTAAATAAAAAAGGGTTAAATGAGAAGAAGAGAGAAAGTAAAAGAGAAACGAGAATTCAAGAAAAATGTGCAGACATTAATTGCTTGAAGTTTTGTGCGTTGGAAATAGATTTAAGATACCTCGGCAAGGAGTTCCACAATCTAATGGTGCTTACGAAAAAAAGTCTTGAGGAATTTAAATATTTAAAGCGAGGAACTACCAAATTTAAGCTTCTGGCTGATAAACAAAACTGAAGTTTAGAATATAGATAGTTTGGAGTTTTTGAGTGTATCAGCTTATGCAGGAATATACAATTTCTTGCTTTTAAATAATGTTCCACATTGCATCCCAGAATTCGGGTGCTTAGACCAGTAACATGGCTAAATCTTCTGAGACCATACACATAACGGGCTTAATTTTCCATATTTTTATTCCATTTTGGTAAATAAAATATATTCAAGGGCCTACTTGAGAATTTTTTTTTTCAGACGATCTGGAGCCGAGCTAAAATGTGGCCTGATTTTCACACCAACTACAGCGCCATCTTTATATACAAAAACTGTATGTTACAAAAAAAAAGAAAAATTTTTATATAAACTGATGATGTAAAATTAACATGCAAATGTAATTTTTTATCTATATGATATAATTTTTTAGAAAACATCTTCTAAAATATTAATTAATTTCCATCGCTTTTGCCTAAAACCTCCACACATCCATATAAATAGCTATTTTTAAAGATTTGGTGGTTTGAAATTCATTGAAGAGCAGAATTCTTCACTTTTTCGTTCCCGCTATATAGAAAAAATTTCTCTACGCTTTAATATACATTAGGGCGGGTCGATTTGTAGGGAGTGAAAAAATTCACCAATTTCCCTATGATTTCCGTATTCTATGGGTTATTCCATGAAAATTTGCCGAAGGAACCATACCTCTATCGTTAAAATCGAGTCTCCTACTTTTTGTTGGTAAAAAGTTCAAAAGTTACGGGCATTTTTGTCCAAATTTTGGACCATTTTTCCATTTTTTTTCATGATTTTGTCCAAGAATATTACTTTCATGGCCATTTTTTGGCTCAATCCATTATTTAATTCAATTTACAATTCAAAACGAAGAGTTTAAGCCCAAATTTATCGAATTCAATTGATTAATTCATGCGATATTGCTAAAACAAAATAACACATAAAACCAACTTTTTGATTTTTTTTTCCCTTTTTATTTTTTTTTTTTTCTACAAAAATTCAAATTAAGAGATAATAAAGTATCTATCAACCTATTATCAAAAAAAAATATTCAATTTGAGTGTAGTAAAAGACAAAATGTGAAAAAAAAAACATTATTTTTTCTGAAAGTCTTGTTTGCTTTCAAGTCTTGGTGTTTTCGTACGGCTCTCTAATGTCGTCGCCATAGCGCCTTCTACATTCTTTCCTGCAACTCGTTTAGCAGTGGCAGCCAGCAATTGGACATGTCTTTCCGTTCCTTGAATGTGTAAAGGAGTTTGTGGATCATCGAACGGTCACTAAAAGAATTAAATATGTTTTTCATAGAATAATAATATAACTATTAACTATAATAGTTAGCAATGTTTTTACACTTACCTTTAAATCTTTTCTAAATTTCAAAATAGTTTGATTATTTGTTAGTTATTTCAAGTAACACTTCACTGAAATGACGCTCAAACAAAACTAGCATACACTGGAATATTATAAACAAACAAAAATAAAGAAGTCTATAAAGAAACTAAAAACAAAAAGAAATAAACAAACATAACTCAGGGTGTGCACATTGTGAAAAAATATGCCAATAATGTAAAGCGCAAATCAGTCCAGTCGTAACGTAAGGTTCGTAAGCTTCGTAAGTCAAAAAAATTGAGCCAAAAAAATGGCCATGAAAGTAATATTCTTGGACAAAATCATGAAAAAAATGGAAAAATGCTCCAAAATTTGGACAAAAATACCCGTAACTTTTGAACCGTTGGACCAATGTTGGAGATTTTTGTAAAAGTAAATTGATCAAAATGAGCTCACTTTTCCAACGCGCCTACTGGCGGTTAAACCCGATCGATAGTTTTTGAGTTATGGATGTGAACGTGTAGGTAATATTTCATACGAACGTCAATTTGGGAAAAAATCTACCAACAAAAAGTAGGGGACTCGATTTTAACGATAGAGGTATGGTTCCTTTGGCAAATTTTCATGGAATAACCCATAGAATACGGAAATCATAGGGAAATTGTCGAAAAATAAATCGACCCGCCCTAATATACATATATATTAAGTGCCTTAAAAAATCTGATTTGTGAAAAAAAAACTGATTTATAAAACTTAATAAACTTTTATCTTTCTGAAACAATAAAATTTTTTTAAACATCCTTTTAAACTTGTACCGCCCCCTTATTAAGTAATTAATATCTTTTTGTACCAAAATTGTGTACATATATAGAAAACGTTAAGAGGAAAATGTTAAACGAAATCTGATTTTTTTTTTTTATTTGTACTTGGCAATTTTTGAATCAAGGCCACATTGAAATAATGAAATAAGACTTTTGATGTTTTTTCAGGTTGGATTTTTTGAATCATTTACAAATAATAGAATGTTCAAGGACTTTTTGAGTTTTATATTTGTGTTTGGTTTGAAATATCGCAAAATATTTTAAATTTATAAAAATAAACAGAAATTGCTCTAACCGTTGCACACTGGCTAAAAAAGTTGGAAAAAACTATATATCTTTTGATTCAGAGTAAGTAGACTTAAACGGTTTTTTGATTTATATAATGACAATTGTGGCAATACTTAAAAAAGCCACACCCCCTCTTACCACCCACAAATCAAGTTAGTTTCGGTCGGATTAGACTAAAATTTGGTAATTTGGTTCATATTATTACTAGTGGCAATTTCACGAAATATGGACGTGATCTTATTATAGTTACGCCCACTTTTAAAAAGGTAAGCGTGGTGAAAAACGAAGTAAAAACAACAAATTAACAAATAACGTTTTATTGTACATAAAATCGATTTAGTATTACATAAATTTGAACACAGTTTGAACGTTCATTTTATTTATTCGATTAATAAAGCTTTTACTTCGTCATCTTACTCAAGACATTATGGGTTCTCATCTAAGCATGTAAGCATGTATAGCATTTAAACTTTTGATGAGCGATAAAGTGTAAATAGCGTAAATGTCGACAAAATGGCGGCTGCGACAACATTATGACTTTTTTAAATTTTAAACCTTTTGAAAACCTTCATGAACATAGAACAATAAATAAAACGTGTTCATATTTACTTCAACTACTTTAAATATGTAATGATTAGCGCCAAAGACAACCCTTATTCACACACGTAGATTTACATGCTAGTTTACACTACAAAATAGGCTCGGAAATGATGTAAACTTACGCCCATACAAATTTTGACAGATAGTTTACGCGCATGTAAGTTCACAAGGCTTACAATGTTTACGGGTTAGTCACATGCTTAGATGAGAACCCTTATTGTTTTTGTTTTTTAAATCTCAGTGCTGTAATATACGGATGTGAAGTAATCAATAATTGAAGCATTACATCCGTGTTCGTTGCAATTCGTTTGCATTTTTTAGAATATTTTAATCTAAAGTTCTTTATATCTAGCTTCTTCAGCTTCTTCTGAAAAAGACCTACAGGTAGCATTTCTGATTCTATAATCAATTTCCCATGTAATAAAATTTTCTGGGCAGTGATGGGAATATTCAATACATTTTTCAGCGGTTTTATATGCATAGTCATTAAACTTATTCGCATCCAAGTTTTGCCCACAAGTAATCGCTTGAAAAATAATTCGTAACCGTTGAATAAGTTCTATTTTAACACCTGTAATTTCTGACACTATTTTACAATTTTCAAAAAAACGTCTAGAAGTGTTGCCATCATTACTCGTCCTCGAACCATGTTTAACGAAATCTACAAGAATACCCAACCCATTATAAAATTCGTTCTGTATTCTCTTCTTATTTGCTTCCTTCAAAGGTTTTGTTTCTTGGTTTTTTTTACCATTTCTTAAATCGTATGTTGTAACCTTAGTGCAAAACAAACTCCATAAATTTAATCCTTGCTGTAAGGGTGCAAGGATTAAACCCAGCTTGCAAGCCTCATCATCTAAAGTTTTTTCCTTGATTTTTTCAAAAAGTTCATTTCAGAAGGCTTTGCTTTACATATGTAACAAACAGAAGTAGATGGTGTTTTCTTTACAACTTAAGCAGTTTTACCATCCGGCATTAAAAAAATTAATTCATGCCTTACTTTGAATGTCTTATCAAGAATTTTTATTTTAGTGTCTTTCAAATTAGTCATATTTCTTTTCGTATTTTCAACAGCCGATGTAATTTTTTCTTCTGTTTCTTTAGCATATTCCATTGAAATAGATCGACAGTATCTTGTGGAAAAAGGACAATCATTTTGCCAATATTCTATGTTAACATCGGTAAGGAGTTGTAAAGGAACCATTGAAACTAAATACTGGTTGGAGTCTGATACATCTTCCTCCGTAAAACGTTGCTTATATTCTGATTGGCCTGAAGATCCAGCACAGCCCCACTTGCTGATTAGTTAAAAGTTATTATTGCTAATTGCATTAACATCCTCAATAGATTTACTCTCCAAAATCCTTTTCGTTGTATGATCTAACAAATCTTGTAAATTTATAGTCGCACTTCTTTCTGTTGTTGTTATATTTTCCGGATAGCATTTTTTTCACTCTTCGGTGATTTGATAAAAAGATGGAAGAACATTAAAACTCATATCTTTTAATGAGTTCCTTACAACTTCGTATTGATATTATGTTAGTTGAGCATCAACGGCTACGGCTTATGCTTGATTCCATTGATTAAGTGGAATATATTGTTCTGACTTTTCATTTTTTTTTTTATTCCTCCAATAGCCATTCGCAACTGCTCAACTGGATATTCTTGTCTTAACTTTTCTGCTTTATAACGCTTAGCACAATTAGAACAGCAAGCAAATTTTTTTCTGGTCTACCACCAGAATTTCTTTTTTAATATCCAGCTTCGCTTTTTTTCAGATAAATCAACTGTGAAAGTACCTGAAGAAATTTCATTTAGAAATTATTTTTTGATTCAAAATTCGCTCGGAGATATTACAAGGACAATCTTTGACAGTTCAAAAAACAGAACACATTACATATTTAGTTAACTGATTCGTACAATTAATCAATAGAATAACCAAACCCTTCATAAATAAGTGCATCAACAAAAAACACCTTATTTATAACAATTTGTACCAATATAAACAAACATCTGTAAATAATATCTGAACACCACACAAAGTTTTATAAAAAACGATGCACGCGTTTTCGAGAACAGTAAACAAACTAATTTTTATACATGGGCATTTCCAGATAAAAGTCTACAGTGACCAAAAAATTAAAACTTATTAAAAGCTTATTATTTAATTATATCATTTAAGAGAAACAATTTAATTTTATTAGTTTCAGCAATTTCTACATAAATTCATTCACCATGATGATCAAATCGTCTGCACTGTTTCACAAATGTAGTTTTCCTTTTTCGTAAATGTTTCGTTAGCTTTTTTGTTTTAGTAAAAATGGAGGGCATTGGCTAGAGATAAGGAAAAAATGGTTGAGGCAAGGCAAGGACAATATATTAAATTTGTTTTTAATTACTTAATTACGTAATTACTTAACTATTTAATTACTTAAATACCCAATTAAACTGCATTGCAAATTTTAGTAACGTAACGACAGATCAAAAATTCTAATAAAAAAAAACAAAAAAATATTTTAAATTTTATCACTTGGAAAATAAATTTATGTTATTTTAAAACCTACCAAAACAAGTTTTATACAAAAATTCTTGCCCAATTCAGAGAGTTTTGTAATCCAAGTCAGAAATCACTTCCGTTTTTTGTAACGTAACGCCAGCACATATTTTTGCTTGTATCTTTAGATCCTTAGGGTTAATTGTTGTTATTGTTTTTACTTAATAACAACGCAAATATAAAAAAAAATTAAGAATTAGAATTTTTCATTCTATTTTTTTAATATTTATTCGTACAAATTGTCCGTAACGCCAGTTTGGAAATGCCCATATTTAGAAATACTAAAATGTACCATTTTTCTTTCTTTTTTCGTTTGAAACTTTTGCAAAATATAGTGTCTCTCTTGCCACCTTTTGCGCAAGTGGCCTACAAATTTTTTAATAATTTCTTCAATTATTGAACTGATATCCAATGGTGTGAGATCCAGTCGAATGTTGATAAAAATCCCTTAACTTCGTTGCATCTAGTTCATTTTTAATTAATTCCTCACTGAGAATTGCGGTATGAAATATTGAATTTCTTCATATTAAAATAAAATATGATTTAGTAAAAATAATCACTCCACTTAAAACTAATATCAAGGTAAACAAACTAATTTTTAGCGGCTTAGAAACTTACAAACAAGTGCAGCAACCAGCTGATTGCTTTGTTTTAACTGTGCGAGAGCACTGTAAAATTCATGTTCCTCCTTCACGAAAACGTTCATAACTTCGCAAGTTGATTGAATTTAGTTCCAGTTTTTAAATTTCTTAAAATATAAGCACCATTCTCGGCTCTTATATAAATTAAAAACGTTAGAAAGCCCTAGCTAAAAAAATGTTGATGTCTAAACTTTAGCATAAATGAAATTTTAGTACTCTATAAAAATAATTAATAGCTTTTTCAATTTTAGTTAAACCTTAAAAAATTACTTGCTAAGTTTTCTTTAATATTGCAGTTATATAAATTAAATAAAAATACTACTTAATCTATTGACGAAAACTTTATACAATTATTTTCTGTTTTAACTCTTTTTGGTATAGTTATATAGTTATACAAGACAAATATATTGCATGTTTGAAGGATTTTATAAATTTTTTTTTAAATTTGGACAATGGGGAATTGATAGACAGATATTTGAACACACAAAAAATAAAAAAAAATTAATTTTACAATTTTTCTAAAACAGTTTTTTCCAACGATTAGCCAGTGTGCGTTGCGGTCATATGTTATTTTAGCCATAAATGTGGTTAAGTATTAAGTTGAAAGAAAGCAGTTTATTTTTATTCATATTTTCAATAAAAATATAACTTGAACATTAACATCGTTATATTTCATTAAGATTGTAGTACGCTATTATATTCTCCATCACTCTAATCTGGATTATCTTTATTATTTTCCGTTGCAAAGAAAGCAGCAAAAGTGTTTTTTTTTCATCTTGTGATGCGTAAAAACGTAAAAAATTAAGGAAGTCTATCATTCACAGAAAATTATAGATTTTGCAAACAAAAATGTTTGAATACTTTTGGTTGTTTTTTTTTTTTTTTTGTACTTATTATAATGTTTTTGCAGATTAATAAAATTCATGAATAAACATAAAAAAAATCATTAAAAAGCACTTTTACGACTTTTTTGAAAATAAAAAATTCCTAATTTATTTTCTGTTTTATTATTCATTAGATCTTAGAAAAATTGATGCTGATTAATTCAAGCATTTTTTAAAGAAAAAAACGTTGCTCTATTAAATTTAGAAAAAATATTTTTTGCCAAGACTCTTGAGTTTTTGTGACACTTAAAAGATGTTCAAGAGTTTGTTGGGCGTTACATATTTAGCAAAACTTAAAAATAAATAAGTGATTTATGTTATTTTTCGTTAGACATATTTTTTAGGGTGTTCCCTAATAGGGGAAAAAAACTTCATAGCCAAGTGTAACCACTCATTTGGAATTATTTTTGTTTTGCTTTCTGATGGACTCTTCAGTTAATTAAAAATTCAATATTATTAATAGAGAATGTTTTAAAGAATTATTTACAGCTGAACTGAGTTGCCATGCTAAGAAAACTGACTGAATATTTTAATTTATGTTCTTCTCACTCTTGACAACAATTTAGAGAACTCTCTCCTAATATATATACTTCTTTAAAAGATATGTTACGATTGCAACCATACCATAAAATGCGTCTAACAACCACAACAATAACATTATAATTTCACGTTCTGAGCTCAAAATTATCATGCATATATTTACATTGTTTCTGAGTTAATTAATTCATGCAAAAAGTTTTTCACCTGTAACAATTTTCACTGTGAATCATAAAAAAAATTTCATTGCATAATTAAAGGCAGTTTTTAAATTTTTATTTTAATAGGTGTTAAAAATAAGATTTGAAAAAACGGCATTTCTCTCAAGGGAAAAAGCCAGTCGCTTTTGAATTATGTCTCAAAAGTATCCCTACAATTTCTTTATAAGACACTCATATCCTAATTGGCTTATAACTTTTAAAATAGTATGTTTAGGAAAAAGTCGATTTTAAAATTTGTATGTTAAATTAATAAATATACACTTTTGGGTACTTATTTTTACACTAATTGCACTCATTCATGGACTTTTAAGGTATCCAAGTCAAATTTTTGATAATTTTCGAGTCAACTTCTGATGGAAACGGCTGGCATTTATGCTTCGCTCAATGAAAATGCCAAGTTGTTACCTATCTGAAGGCTACACTTAAAATTTGTTTTGACGTAGAATTACGTCTTACAGCGCGGTTTGTATGGGGGTCATTTTCACGAATTTTTTCAAAGTGATATTTGACACTTTGGGGTATACCTACGCCTTTAATATTCATCGTACAAACAAAAAAAAGATGCCAAAATATCAGTTTTAGTGGGAATAAAACGAATATCTAATAAAATAGCAAAATCTATGAAGAAAAAAAATTCATTGTATATTCGTATGAGAAATGCACAAGCTGCTTCAGTAGCTGCTTATGTTGTTTTTATGTTGCTGTTGTTGTTGTTGTTGTTGTTGTGTGTGTTCGTTTGGTTCGTAATCATGTCGGTCCTTGTTGTACTGCTTTTGCTCTTGTTGTTGTTGTTTTTATTAAGTTGGCAAATCTAAAGAACTATTCATTTTCGTATTTTGACGTTTCATCGCTCAATGGGCATTTTGGTATTGCTGTGTTATTTTGTTATTGCTCTTCAAATAGCTGTTTCAAGACAGTGGTGCCAAATTGTCATAAAGTTGAACTAAAGTTGTTCCACTGAGATTTGTTCTGATCTTGTGCCACGGGAATGCAGCTAATATGTATGTAAAATATACATATATAAATCCACATCAGTTGCTTTCATTTTTTTCGTTTCCTAGATAGCCAATCGGCTCGGTTGAAAACGGTGTGAACTTTTAAAAGCACTGAAGCGGACCGTTTCGTTGTCAGCAAACTATGCATTGTGTGTTTCATATAAACGTACCATTTATTAAGTTTTATATTAATGCTGATTTCCTTTGATTTAAATACTAATTCTTAATGTTTGATAGTTTAAATCATTCTTGATTTTAAATACAAATTCTAGTTGTTTGATACTTTAAAATCGTTTATTAAGCTTTAGGTGAGGTTAGAACAATTAATTGCTCTAACGAATTTTTTCCAAAGAAACAACAACATTTTCAATTTGAAAAGAAAAAAAAACATCACTAGCTGATTAATTAGTTAGCTGATTGATTAACTATTTAAAGCAATTAATTGTTCTAACCTGACCTAAAGCTCAATAAACGATTTTAAACTATCAAACAACTAGAATTTGTATTTAAAATCAAGAATGATTTAAGCTATCAAATATTTAGAATTATTATTTAAATAAAAGAAAATCAACATTAATATACAACTTAATAAATGGTACGTTTATATGAAACACACAATGCACAGTTTGCTGACAACGAAACGGTTCGCTTCAGTGCTTTTAAAAGTTAAAGCTGCGTGCAGCTACAGAGGCATTATGTATGTATACTACTACGCAAATCTGCGCATGCGTTACTTAGCATGCGTTGTGCTTTAAAAACTCAATTTTTTATTTATTATAATAAATTCAAATTATTTATATTATGCATTATATTTTTTCCTTATTAAAAATTTATTTTGTTAACTAAAATTTTAATTTTATATTAAGTTTAAAATATACACAAATGTATATGCTCTTTACTACAGGAAAAATAAATTATTCAAATTTACCCAAATTTATTTCCATTAATTATACATAACTTTGAGTTACATTTAGTTTTAACCCACAAAACAAATGAACAAGAACAACAATTTCATCACCAAAAATATCACACGAAAACTTTTTATAAAACAGAACCAATTTTTACATGAGTTTAATTGTGAGTTTTTTAGATCAGGTAAGTTTGAAGTAGACAACAACAAGTTGGTTTTTGAATAATTTTTATTTAGAAGATGAAACGCTTTAAAATAGTTTTGAAAAATATAAATAAAAAAAAAACAGAATTTTTCTCTATTACTGTATAAAAAGGAATTCTACGTCTATATTTACGATGTTATCGAAACTGTGTATTTTTTTTCTTATGATAGAGAAGAAAGTGTTAAAAGATTAAAAAAAAAAGTTGTATCAAAAATTTAAATTTTCTCTATTTCCAACATATATTTTATATTAAAACCATAAAATAAGACCCTCTTTGATATTAACGTCATATCTCTTATTTCGTTCATGACTGTCACAACTAAAAATTTAGTATTTTTCAGGAGAGCCATATAAAATTTGGAAATGACATCACTAACCTTGATTAATTGCAGCACAGCCGCGAATAACGTTGTAAGCGACATTTTTTTTGGCGAATACCTGTTAAAAGTTCTCTCTTATATTATGAAAAAAAAAAGAACTGAGTAAGCAGATGAACAGTTTGGCGTATTTTTATCGGATACCAAAAAAAAAATAAAAAAAATTAATGAAAGTGTTTGTAAAATGAAAAAAGTGAACGATTACAATTTTGCTGCTTACAATGTTATTCGCAGCTGTGCTTTAATTGTAAAGGTAGACTAAAAATTGTTAAAAAAATGTGTAGGCCATTATATTTTCTACCAAAAGTATGATAAATTTTTCATTTTGCGTCAGTAGTGAACTTTTAAGCAATATTTTGCAAGTGTCTGTTTGAGTTGTGACATTATTGCTTCAAAAACTCATTTAAAAAATGTTTCATTTTGGGTTGTGATGAATTGGTACTTTATTCCTACAAAAAATACAAGGTTATTTGCTTGGATTTTTATTTAAAAAATGGTTTATGGTTTAATAAGCCGTTATTGTTAAAAAATTATGCAGAAATTTAAAATAAATTTTGGTATAAATAGAATTCAGTTCTTTACAGTTCTTTACGTTATTGATACAAAAAGGTGAAGAAGTCGCTAAAAGTCAAAAACACACAAGTATCTGTAAAACCGTCAATTAACAGCAAATCGGTCTGGAATTCAATCAAATTGAAGATATGATAACAGTGCATATTTCTGTATATTGAACTCAAAAAACTAAAATTTTGAGTTGTGACGTTCTTGCACGAAATGAGCGATATGCATAATTTTAATATAAATTTTGGTATAAATAGAAATGACACGTTATTGCTACAAAATAGTGAAGAAATCGTTAAAAGTCAAAATGACACAAGTATCTGTAAAACCGTCAATTAACAGCAAATTGGTCTGGAATTCACTCGAATTAAAGATATGATAACAATGCCTATTTCTGCATATTGAACTCAAAAAACCCAAATTTTAAGCTGTGACGGTCTTGCACAAAATAAGCGATGAGGTTTCGATGAGTTCATTCAAACATGTGTCAAACCATATAAAACTTAAACAGTGGGTAGGTTTCAGCTGAATCACTCAAAACAACTGAAGATGGAACGGGTAGTTCCTTCCCAAATAGTCTGTCTAGTCTGCTGTGTGATTGACTTTATACAGAGTTGTTGTTGTTGTCTTCAAAAAACTTACTTGATCTAAATAACTCGAAATTGTAAACTGTTAAAAACAACAAAATTCAACAATCAAAGCAATAACGACATATAATAAGGAGTAAAGTAATAATAATTAAACGTTGTTAGTATTATGTCATAAATTTACTAGTTAGTTCTTGAACATTATTGCTTAAATATATGTATATAAATTATTTAGACTAAAGACTTTTATAATGCTTTTACATTGAATGTACAAAAAATTGTTTCTACGCCTCCTGATCAGTTAAACCAGCATTAAATGGCCCCATGCTCAGCACTGTCATTTACTACTAATGTATTTTCTCCCCAAGAAGCTGGGTAGGTAAAAAACAAATTTCTATAATACTTGTAATTTTCTCATTAAAAATATTGTTGAAATATATGGGCATTTCCATCGTAACTAACGCGACATGCGTACGACTTAAAGCTTCGTTTTCTCGGAAGTTTAAGTTATTAATGTAAAAAAATTTCTTATGTGCACGTGTCTTTCAAGACATAGTAATGGTATGATCTACCAAAATTGTCGTTCCTGTAACTAATTTAGAATGGCAGTGGTAAATATGGGCGTAACTCACGCGACAAAAAAGGAAGTGTGTTTACAAGCAAGTTAAGATTGTAAAAACTCAGCGAATTTTCCCATATAATGTGTTTTTGTTTTTAATTTTTAAATAATGAGAAAACAGTGAAGTTTCATAGTAAACCCACTTTACCTATGGACTTTGCTTATTTAAAAATATTTTGAGTTTCCAAAAAATATTTGCTGTAACTCACACGACATAGCCCACACGACAAAATTTGCTTAAATTTAAATTGGGTGGTTAAGTAATTAGGTAGTAAAGTAATAATGCAATTTAGTAATTAAAAAGCAAATTTAATATTGTCCTTTTCTTGCCTAAACCATTTTTCTATTATCTTTAGCCAATGCCTTCAATTTTCACTAAAACAAAAAGTTTACTTAACATTTACTAAACCGTTACGAAAAAGGAAACTACATTTGTGAATCAGTGCAGACGATTTGATCATCATGGTTAATGAATTTATATAGAAATTTCTTAAATTAATAAAATTAAAATGTTTCTCTTAATAGTATCATAAAATAAAAAGTTTTTAATAAGTTTTAAATTTTTGGTCACGGTCAGGGTTGACCAGTAATGATTTCAAAAAAATTACTGATTGCAATTAATCATACACAAATTTATTACTTGATTACTTAAAAAAAATCATTAATAACTCTAAAGTATTCAGTGATTTTTTTTTGAGAAATCAGTAATCATGCAAAAGTAATCAGTGATTAATTTAAGTAACCAATCATTTTCCAGTAATGAATGAATAATTCTGATTAAGAAATTTATCAGTAATCAAGCTTAACCAATCGTTGATTGCAGATTTCTTTAACTAATATATTTATTTATTTATTTATTTATTTATTTAATGTTTACCATCTACTGGGCTATGCCCTTACAGATTACATACTTAACCTAGTGAACAAAATGTTAATTTAAATTAAAATAATTTAATACATCAAATTTAAACTTATTTCTATTATCCGCAAAATCACAATGACGAGCAGCTAAATTGCAAAGAGATAAGCATCTAGAAATCGGTTCATTTGTACCATAGTTAGTTCTATGAAAACGCGCATAAAATAAGTTTGTATCTCTAAAATTTCTTAGCGGAGTATAAAACGATATTAGACCAAGAAGTTCAGAGGAATCTATATTATTATCAATTAAATCTTTTATAAATAAAACGCACTGAGCTTTTCGCCTGTTCTCAAGAGTGTGTAAATTTAAAAATTGACATCGCATATTATAGGAAGGCATGTTTTCAAAGGAATACATACGGCGAAGAGCGAATCTAGATATATTCTTTTGGATCCTTTCTATACGCCTGATGTCTTTTTCATACATCGGATACCAAACGACACAAGCGTATTCTAAAACTGATCTTACCAAAGTTATAAAAAGTGTTTTTATTGTAAAAGGATCCAAGAACTCCTTGCAGTTTCTTTTTATAAAACCCAGTTTTGAGTTTGCATTAGCTAAAATAAATTCTTTATGGGAGTCAAAAGACAATTTTGTGTCAAAAAATACACCAAGATCCTTAATTATACATTCTCGTTTAAAGATAGAGTTTGTATCATATGTATAATCATAGACATAATTTAAATCTTTCCTAGAGCAAGTAAGAATTTTACATTTATTATAATTTAAACTCAAGCTGTTTTCATTACACCAAGTTATGAATAGATTAATTTCTCTTTGAAATTTAGTGCAATCATCAACATTTTTTATTACAGTGAATATTTTTAAATCATCTGCATATAGTAAAAATTTACAGAAAGAAAAAATGGAAGAAATATCGTTTATAAAAAGTATGAATAAAAGAGGGCCTAGGTGGCTGCCTTGCGGAACACCGGATTTGACATCAACTACTCTAGAGTAACAATTATCTACTTTCACAAGCAATTTTCTATTTTCTAAATAAGAAGTAATCCACTTTAACAAAATGGAATGTACTCCTAATTTATTTAGTTTTTTAATTAGTAATTTGTGATTAAGACTGTCGAAAGCTTTTACGAAATCCGTATATAATACATCCACTTGCATGCGATTTTCAATAGATTCTAGACAATAGTTCGAAAATATTGCCAGATTAGAAGACGTGGATCTCCCACAGAAAAAGCCATGTTGATGAACTGATATATAATTTTTAAATTCAGTAAATAAGCGCTTATTAATGATTTTATCTAAAATTTTAGGTATTATTGAGAGTTTGACAATTGGCCTATAATTTTCTATTAGACCTTTTTGGCCTGACTTCAACACTGGCGATATAAACGAAAGCTTCCAATCGTCTAGGACTGTGCCCTCATCAAGAGACTTATTAAAAATCAACGTTAAGCCAACATATAAAGAATAAGCACATTTTTTAAACAAAACTGGAGGTAATAAGTCGTATCCAGCCCCTTTATTGACATTTAAATCAAGAAGAGCATTGAGTACTTCTTCTTCAGATACTACAATGCTTCCAATGTTTACAACATCAGATATACACGAAAAATCCGAATCTTTATCTAAATTAAAGTTATCAAAAACCGATCCAAAGAAATCAGCGAACAATTCTGATATTTCTTGTGCGCTATATCCCACCCCTTTTTGAGACTCCATGGATTTGGGAAAACCACTTGCTTTCCGTTTAGAGTTAAAGAAGACCCAAAATGATTTAGGATTAGATTTTATACTATTTTCAGTGGAGTAAATATACTTTTTATACAAAAAATTAGATAAAAAATCAAATTCTTTCCGACGTAAGACAAAAGCAGCTTTGTCTTCAGCCAGATTTGTTACTTTAAATTTACTATGTGCTTTGTTTCTTAGATATTTAAGATGCAAAAGAGTTTTATTGTACCAGGGTAGGTTGTAACGCCGTTTTGATGATTTGCTTGGTACATAGAGATAAAAACCTTCATAAAAAATTTTTTTAAGAGTATTATACATACAGTGTAAATCAAGTGGCTGAAATAATACTCTCCAGTTTATTGAATTAAAATATTGGTCTAACGCCGCATAATTCGCTTTATGAAAATCATAAGATGGCGGCGATGTATCGTTTGAAGATGGTATTAAGAAGTTATAAAAACTAAATTCCAATAAAAGAGCTATATGATGTACGGATTCATTCGTAAGAGGTAAGCTACATTTAGAAATTTTGAACTTAATATCGTTATTTATGAAAATTAAATCGAGAATTCTATTAATATTGTTCTTAAGAAAATTAATTTGAAAAAGGTTCATTGAATACAGAGTGTCACAAAGAGTAGTTTCAACCTCGCGCTTTAAGTTAAATGGAATTAATACTTTTTCTTGGAACTGCCAATCAATGTCGCCTAAGTTAAAATCACCAAAAATACAAGGAAATTGAGTTGAATTTAATTGATCTAAGATGTAATTAATATTATATAAATGATCATTAAAGATGTCAATTTTGCTATTAGGCGGAATGTAGCTTAATATAAAAACCATTTCTCGCACGCTCTCCATATTTTCATTGTAGAATGATACAGCAACACACATCTGCTCAATATTATCAGCATTCCGAGGTAGTGGCAATCTTTTGCTACGAAAAAATGAAGAGACTGCAATTAGAAGACCCCCTCCTCTGCTCAAACCAGGCTTAAGAGGTCGATCTCTGCGATGTACTTCGTATTGAGAGTCAAAAAGTTCAGATGATAGAAAATTTGGTGTCAACCAAGTCTCAACTAGAGCGATTATGTTGAAATCGTGACTCGCCGCTGCAGTAAACAAAGTATTTGTTTTAGTCCGCAGGCCACCTGCATTGTGGAAGTAAAGGGAAAAGGGTTGCTCTTTATTATTACAGCGGATCGGCAACATTGTGTTACTATTGAAAGAGCTTGCAGCGAAAGGTTGTTGTTGCTGTTGAATTAACGAGTTTGATGATATTAACGAAGCAAAATTGACAGCAGTGGTGGTACCAACTGCAGTAGTATGTTCTTTAGAATTGATGACATAAGAAAGTTGAGAAGCAGGATCGCAATTTACTGAGTCCTCGGTTGAATGGGTGGCGGAATGTTCACAATGCCTTTGTTGAGGTTTTTTGACTCCGTAACAAATCGAGAGATTTTTAAGGATAACGGCCAAATTGAATTATCAAACGCTTTTTCAAAAAGTTGTGCAGGTACACCTAACTTAAAGTTAACAAATTTAAGATTTTCTAAGTTAACATCTTTTTTTGTAAGTCTCGTGCATTTAAAAGCTTCAGGCGCCACATTAAGAGCGTTTGCGATGTAGTTGCAAACCGCCACTGGTTCCGTCTGCACATTGAATTTGGATAGGTGAATGTATTTTAAATTTTGCACTACTTTGAGAGTGTCACACATAGGAGCAGTGCCGAAGAGGGTCTTGTTGTTGCTAGTTTTCGGGTTTAGATTTTCTTTCTTCTTACTCACTGCAACCTTAGAAATTTCGCTTATATCAGCATCAATTCGTTGAGGTAAAGAGCGCATATTGTGTTTATTATTGCTCACCACATTCCCATTTGACTTACCACCCACAACAACTTGTGCAGCAGAAACAGGTTTTTGTACATCAGTGTGCGGAGGAGAGGTAAGCACATCAGCAAAAGAGTGGCGTCCATCAAACTCATTTACAGCAGCAGAAATTAGATAATCAGCAGCCGTCGGTGGTGTAGGGCATGAATTAAAGATCGCAGCGGGAGGTTTAGCTGCTGGAATTAGAATGCTTTCGCTTTCAACTTGATTTAAATTATTGACAGAAGAAGAAGATGATCCACCGATGCAACCTAATTTAGAGTGAATTGTTGATTTCAGCTCCTGGACCTCACTCACCAAATTAGAGATTATGATTCGAAAATTCTCTAGAAGTAAGGAGCATGCGTTGCACTTAGAGCAAAATAAACATCTCGGGTCACTAGTGCAGGCGGCATTCGGCTGATCGATCAAACTCTTGTCTTCGGCATTGCAATTTATGTTGATGGTTTTGTTGATGTTGCACTTCGGCAGCTCCGAATTAGGCTGAGAATTTACCAATTCATCTTGATGATGCTCTTCATGAATAATGTTAGCAGCGCTAGACAATAAAGACGATGAAAGGTCAATGACCTCTACCGCTCTCTCCGGCTTCCCCTTTGCACTTGTCAACTTTGCAGCAGGCTTAGCAGCGGCACCAGTCGGCGAATGTCTAAGAGAGGCGCGTCGAGTCGACTGGCACGCGTCACAAATGTATTTTTTATTGATTTGCAACATAAAATCAATATCAACTTGATTAATGTTGACGCACACACAATGAAAAAATTCATTACACTTTACGCACAAAATCTTTTCTTGGTCGCGTACAACTTTCTGGTTGCATACGCACGGCATTTTAAGAAGTCTTTAGTATTATGTAGATAAATTAAAAAATCAGACCGAGTGAGAGCACACAGAAAACTACGTCTTAACACTTCGATGATGATAGAGAGAATGAATTCATATTCATAATATATTGTTTTATATATGTGGTTCAACTGTAAATTCGAAAATTCGTAGAAATACGGATAAATCCCATTTATTACCAAAGTCATTTCAAACTTAAATTTGAAATATATGGCAACATAACTTTATTAAATAGTCTGACCTATCTGAATCCATGTGGCATACTCTGCATATAAGAGGTTTTTCAACTCTCTTTGGAAAATGGTGACCTTGCAGATATGGAGCGTTTTGATGTCGAGGGTTGGCGAATTGTATTTTTTTTATCAAGCAATATCTCTTTGAAACGAAAGCATCTTCTTCATCTTTGAAATCAGCTGCGAGTTTATATAGTTTCCAAGCATTCACCAATGTAGAGCTTAGCATTCGAAAAAAGCGGCCACCACCACCTTTTGCCTCGAATTTTGATTTTATAGACATTGACGCACTGGTCGTGTAAGTCAACACCACCCATACCATTATTATCATCCGCAATAAGGTTCGGCTGCTGAATGAAAACTTATATTTTTTCGACTGATGACCAAAGTTTGACATAATGCATGGGCTGGATAGTATCGAAGTTTGTGCCCGTAGTGACAACACTATTATCACTCCATTTTACAAAAAGAATATTATTGTCTACGTTGAAACCGTACTCAAAATGCCCTCTTTTCTCCTTCTTGAAATTTTTTTCAGCTTCAGTGGGCATTAGTTCGGTTTTCTCTTGCTGTCCCTATAGCTCTGAAACCCTACTCTATCAACAATCGCAAAAGCTCATGAGAAGTAAAAAAGTTGTCAAAATATATTATGTGGTCAGTAGGAAATGGAACTTTTTCAAGAAGCTCAAGTACAACTCGAGATCCCAGTTGCATTTGTAACACATCAGCGTTCACATTTTTTGCACCACAATAAGTATCAAAGTTATATAGGTAGCCACATCAGAATCCAGGTCTTGAAACCAAATGAACAGGTTTCCTCTTATAAACTGTTTCGAAGAATGATGGCCAAAATACTTGATCATAGCTTCATCAATGGATAATTTTTAGTGCATGAATCCCCATTGATCATATTTTTGGCACAAAAGGTTCATAAGCGGTCTGAGCCTTGCCATTTTGTCTCGAGCATCTAACTGATTATTATCTGTGAAATGAAAGTATTTTTTGATCTCATAAAAACGATTTCGCGACTTGTTGTTTGCTACCAATGCGGTTCTTGTATCATCTAATTTCCCTGGGCATAGTGGTAAGCACTGTAGAACATAATGCCTATGAAAACTTCCAAGTCTTCTCTTTGAAAATTGAGCTTATGATGATTATGTTGAGAAGCATAAATACTAGTTTGATTCAAGATCAATCCCATTACCTGTGTTTCAATTGTGTTTCAAATATTTCGACTGGAGACTAACGGCCGTATTCATAACATTTGTTATGCACTCGTTAAAAACTGTTTTAGTTAGAACACAAACTATCCCTTAAAATGCTGTTTATGCATAATCGTATTTTAAGAGCATTTTAAGCAATATGGGAATTTTTTAAACCAGTAAGCAACACTTCATCAGCTGACAGCTTAACGAAAGAACTTGCCGAAAAACAGACTTTTTGTCGCCAGATAGCAGATTTTGACAAGTTATGTTAGGCATGATTCAATCAGAAGAAGATTAAGTATATATTTGACATATCCTTATTTTATGTAAACAAACACATATTCTCTCTCTGAAATTAATGACAAACGGGGTTTTGTAGTCTTTTAAAAAAAAAGTATATTTTCAGTGTTTTGCTGCAACTTTTTTTTAAAAAAGTAGCTCTCTTTTGCTACACTTTTTTAAAATACCATGCTTTTTTCATTACACTTAAGGGAGATTTTAGGCAAAAACGGTTAAAATTAAGGTACATTTTGGAAGATTTTTAAAAAGTATAACATATACTCGAAAAACTTAATTTGCGTGTTAGTTTTACATCAGTTGAAGTAACAAAACAAAAATTTTGTATATATAAAGATGGTGCTGAAGTTGGTGTGCTTAAAAAATGGTGAAAATTGACCCACATCATAGGTCGGCTCAAGATTGTTTTAAAACAGACAAAAAAATGCATTTGAAAATAGACTTTTGAATGCACATCCAAAATGAAATGAAAATTAAGAAAATAATGAAGCGTAGAAAAAGTAGTAAAATTTATGTTATTTTTTAACCCTACTGTTGCGTGTGATTTTTTTACATATTTTTTAATACTTTTACAAGAATAATCAATTAAAAAACGATGTATTAAAATAATTAGCCTTAATCCTATATTATTATTTTGATGATTTAAGAACAGCGTTTATAACAGGCAAACTTAATTTTTATGAGCGAGATTTATGTAAGGAATACTATTCGCTGTATAAATATGACTAATAATAAATTAGTTTTAGTGTTTTCTTATTGAAACTAAATATGTAAAGAAGTAAGTTTTTGTGATTTTAAAAAATATTTAAACATCTATATTCATACGGTTTGTAACAAAGAACTACAAAAAGTTTGCATTGCATAAATTTTATACTTTTATTCTTTTTATGCTGTTTTACAACAAAAACGTGGAAATTATATTTTTTAAAACGCATAATATAATTTTGAGTCAAAACAAATAAGTTATAGAAAATGTAGTATAAAACGTAGCAGTCAAATGTACTTTTGGATATTTCGTACTGTGAACCAAGTTCTTATTCTGATAAAAAAAATTGCTCTTTTGCTCTCCTCGCATTATTAGGGTATCTAAGTTCATTCTTGTGAGTAAACGTCAAATAGCTGCATAACCTTTATGATTGAATCATGATGTTAGGCATTAAAAAAGCAAAAAAAGTGAAGTGAAAAGTAAACAAAAACATAAAAACAATGGACATGTTCAATATTTTGATTATCTGCGCTTTAGTGGAAGAAGAGGATCCTTTTCCAAAGCTCCGAAAAATATATAGAGCAAGGATCAACCCCTTTGAACAAAACAACGACGAGGAGTTCCGGAAAAAATACAGATTCAGCAAAGACAGTATGCGATAAATAATAAATATGCTTGCAGAAGATGCCAATGGAGGCAAAAGGGCTGGAAAGGGACCACCGGAGTTGTAAGTTTTCTCTGCAATTAGCTGTTCGAGTAGGAACGACGTTCAGGATGATTTAAACGATCGTTAAAATACTCTCAGAACGTTAATGCTAATATACGTTTATACATAACAAAAAGTTTTTCACTGTATAACTATCGCTAAAACAGGTTTATAAATACGGGGGTTATTGTCTAGAGCACATTTGATATTTATCTTGTTGATCTCAAAGTTATTAGAACGGTTCATCGTCATATCAGTACCTCATTTAGACCAGCGTGGTTGGGTTTGAGATTACCCAAGTACTGAGGCTCTTTTCTCTCTTCTTATCACTGATAAAGGAACTTCGTCCTCGCTATTGAAATCCTCATCCCTAATGAAAAGTTCGATGTTACCTGGAACATCATTGGGTATGTGATCGTTATCAACATTTTCTGTGTCTATTTCATCCTCGTCTGTATTGTAATCTGCATCGGGTGGTATAAATGCAATGTCAAGCCCAGCGTTTTGATCATTTTCTTCGATGGCATTTATTGCATTTGGAAGATTATCGAATCTTCTTCCATAAGATGATGATGTTGAGATTGCTTTGAAATCCATTCTAAAAAAAAAGTTGTCAATATTTTTTCATTGTACCTCAGCAGGTACACCTTTTGCGCGAACTTACTTATCGTAAAAATTAATAAACACTTAATTTTTCACTTTAAACTGATTTTATTATAAGTTTTTGAACTATATCCAATAAAAAAAAAGAAAATTGATAAAACGAATATTTCTTCTATTGCAAAATATAGGCCAACCTCAGAAAAACCGAGAAAATTGCAATCGCACCTGATGCGGAGTAATAAAAAAGACTACCGTTTTATTTTTTTTTCAGGAAGCTGCACGCCTACTTGTTGAAAACATGTCAACGTGCAAAAAAAAACCAAATTTCACCAAAACAAATTTGAAGAAAAACGGTCAAACCATATGGTTGTTCAATTTTCTGTACACAAGCGGATACAGTGGTGGTAAATGAGTTCAAGTACTAAAATGATTTTGTTTGTTGATATCAAAACAACAAAAATGGTTTTCTTAGAACAGCTTTCACATTAAAATCTTGGCCCGTTTTCATATACTTAAAACGGTCATTTTTTGAAACTTTTACTAGTTTTATCTCCCAAATATTGAAGCAAACCAACCTACTTGCCTGGTTCTTTTAGATTGCTCACAAGCTTTCAATTCTATTAATCATTTAATATTTTGCCATAAACTCAAAAATTGGTACGGTTTTTCTCCAACTGCAATCAAATTGATTTGGTCATATCTGTATGATCATTTCCAATGTGTTTGTTTTGGTGAGTTGTACTCAGACTTTATTCGAGTAAGTAAAGTTGTTCCCCAGGGGTCAGTTCTGGGACCCTTTTTGTTTTCCATTTACGTAAATGATTTTCCGTTAGTCCCAAATCAATGTTTCACACATATGTACGCTGATGATATACAGCTTTATGTTTCATGTGATAAAACTGATCTTTTTAGTGGTGTGAATGTCCTTAATCAAGAACTCCAGCGAATCGGTAATTGGGCCGCAGAAAATGAGCTTGAAATTAATCCAAGAAAATCTAAGTGTTTGTTGGTCTATAAAAAACCTATAAATTATAATAGTCTTCCTGATATAGTAATTAACGACTCGTTTATTGAATATGTGTGTAAGGCTAAGAACTTGATTTTATTTTTTATAATACCTTGACATGGAACGAACACATCACCTGTTCCTCAGGTAAGGTAAATGGTATGTTACGCAGTTTATTGCCTACCCAATACTTTACGCCATTAAGAATTAGACTGCTTACAGCAAAAACATACTTAATACCAATTCTCTTGTATGGCTGTGAAGTATTTGCAAACGCTGATTCTGTCCATAAGCAAAAATTAAAAGTAATATATAATAATATCGCTCCGTATTTATACTCGGTATTTCTGAGTAGGTTTGATCATGTCTCGGAATATGCTTACCAAATGAACAATACCACCTTTGATAACCTTGTCAAGATAAAAGTCCTACAGTTTGTCTACAAATTAATATTTTCCTCTGAACATATCTATCTTTTCGAGAGACTTCGCTTTACACAATCGCGCCGTAATAATAATATTGTATTAGCAAGACCCTCCAACCTTGTCTCGGAAAGGCAATTCTTCAAATATGGTCCACGTCTTTGGAATTCCTTAGATTATAACACACAAAAAACTAGCATCGCTGTCAATTTTAAAAAGAAACTAAAGGGGGCTTTTTATAGAGTGATACAACTTTGAGTTGGCATCATTGCTTTGTTTGACCATTCATTTAACAGTTGATAGTTGTTAAGTTTCCTTCGACATTTTATTATAAATTGACTTACATTAGAGCAACGTGTGCAAATTGTGGAAATTTTTAATCAAAATAATGGTTCTGTTCGTCAAACTTATCGTGCACTTCGTCCATTTTACGACTTACATAATCATCCTTCAGAGTTGCTAAATCGAAAAACAATATATCGTTTTCGGACCTCATTTACTGTTACTGATAATGTGCATCCCGTTAGATGCCGAACAGTGCGCACTAAGGAATCTGTAGCCCCTGTACAGGAAAGCATTAAAGATGATCCTAATCAATCAATTCGTTGCCGTTCTCAGCAACTCGGGTTGTGTCCTTCCACTTTATGGAAGATTTTACGAAAAGATCTTGGCTTAAAACCTTTCAAAATTCAACTTGTGTAGGAATTAAAGCCAAACGACCATCGTATGCGCCGCCAATTCGGCGAATGGGCTGAAGCACAAATTGATATTGATTTTGAATTTCCATGAAAAATTTTATTTTCCGATGAAGCCCACACTCAGAGAAAAGACATGGTTGAGACATGATTACTGCAATAATAATTTTTTTACTTAAATTATTGTATTATTTCTGCAAACACAAATTTTTGCCTTAATAAAGTCATTATTTACTAATAGTGGTACCAAAAATAACATTATAGTTGAAATCATAACATCATTGAAATCGTCAACATACTATGATTGCCTCAACTATTAGTTGCAACAAAAATGTTTTAGTCCTGTCAATCATGATAAATATGAATATTGTTATAGAGACAAACATATTAGAATTTTGAATGTTTGTCTGAACTATTCTTTGCTTGTTAGCAAACGAAGCAGAACATAACCAAAAATCGAAAGAATTTATTGTGTCTGAACAGTTTGCAGGAAAATCTTTCACTTCATTCATACACAATAAGTTTTATCGATTTCTGGCTATGTGCTGTATCATTTGTCAACTGTTCAATAATTGTGTTTTGTTTTAAATCGCCTTATCCTAAAAACAGCACTCAGAAAAGTGATATTTTTGACTTTAATTGTAGCAAACATGTTTCTATTTTCCGTAAACATATTTCGCAACTGTGACCATATTTTGTTTATCACAAATATTGCTATTTTTGTGACAATGCACTTAATGTACCATGTTTATGAATGGCATTAGTCAGGCGAGCGGTAGTAGCGGCTGTGGCTTACGGGTAGTGCGCGTGGCTCGTAAGCGAAAAGCCGCGGTTCAAACCCCAGCTCGGACAGAAATTTTTATCAAAAAGATTTTTCAATTGAATTAATATTTCTGTTTAGCCCAGACAATGAAAATTGGAGTGCATGAAAATAAAAAAATAAAATTATTGTTTCAATAATATTCTGGATCCTAAAAATAAGTTCATAATAAAGTTGTTGCAATCATTCTTTTTTCGACCCAATAATAGAATAATGATTGTTTCAATAATATTTTGGTTCCTACAAAAAAGTTCCTTTTCTAAATATGGTTGTGGTAATCATTTAATCATGATCAAAGAAAATATTAAATGTTTAAGAACATGTTAGCAACAATCATAATCCGAATCATACTATGATCCTATTAAAACATGGTTGTTGCGACTATGTTTTTGCTCTGCGTGCATTTTTGGTTGAATGGGTACGTAAATAAACAGAATTGTCTTATTTGGAGTGAGGAGAATCCACAAGCTTTTGTCGAAACACCATTACATCCACAGAAAATGACTGTTTGGTGCGCTTTATGGGTTGGCGGAGTCATTGGCCCATATGTCTTCAAAAACGATGATGTTCAGAATGTTACTGTCAATGGTGAACGGTATAGGAACATGATTCGAAGTTTTTTCGTACCTCAATTAGCTGGCATTAACCTTGCTGATATGTGGTTCCAACAGACGGAGCCACATGCCACACAGCGGGCGCTACAATTGATTTACTCAAGGAAACTTTTGACGAAAAAATAATTTCATAATGGCCCAATTAATTGGCCCCCAAGATCGTGTGATTTAACCCCATTGGATTATTTTCTTTGGGGTTATGTAAAGTCATTTGTTTACGTCGATAAACCACAAACAATTAAACACCTGGAAATCAACATTCGAAGAGTTATCGGCGAAATACGGCCGCAAATGCTGCGAAAAGTTTGTGAAAATTGGTGTTCCAGATTGCGCTTTGTACGCGCCAGCCATGGCGGCCACATGGCCAAAATCATATTTAACCCTTTAAGCGGCAAGATAGAAATAGCCGGTTTTTTGCTATGAGAATTTTGGTTTTAAGATAATTTTGGTACGAGAAACACAAATCCGAAGTCCGTTTGGCGATGTTGCTTAGGGTTTAGCCGCCAGGTGCAAAAGGTGAAAGACCGTCTGTAGACGGCCTTGCTGCTTTAAGGAGAAAAAAATTAATTGTTTGTAGTACAAAAGTTTTTTTTTATTCAAATAAAATAGGTACTGAATACATTTAAAAAAACCCGGTATATAATTATAAATAATGAATCAATTATTCCTTTACATGATACTGTTTAAACAGTTTTTGGCTTTTGTAAAACATAAATGTACGTTACATTTGGTGCAAAAGGTGTGCGTATCAGATTCTTTACAGAATTTGCTTGACTTTTTTGATCACCATTCAGCAAAGTGATTCATCTCGTCGTACCTTACACTCTATACCGGATGAGCCACTCTTTTGCCAATACTAGACCCGCTATTAGATGAGCGTGTTTTGGATATTGGACGACCAACGGTTCGTTTTTCAACAGAAGCACAGAGTTCCTTTGCTGTTTTTAAACGAAATTGAAACATCGACATATCTTTTTTCTTTCGACATATCATCATCTTCTTCGTCATCATTACACGTATCAAAGTTTTTTTCAGCATTCACTCTTCGATACAGAACGAAAACATTAGTGATAGATATGTCCAGAAGATGGTAAAAAAGGCTACTTGCCATATATATTGTTTTTATGTGTTTTCCATTACGACCCATATACAAGTCTATCAAATCAACTCCTCCCATGTGAGAGTTATATTCGCGAATTATTTCTGGATACTCAGCTTCAATAAAATTTTTTTCTTTTCGGTTATATCGATGGATTTTTGCTGGCTGTGTGGCTGCATTAAATTTAAGAAAAGGCTTAGTACCAACATATGTTGAAAATAGTCCTACATTTTTTGTATCTTTCCACAAAATTGTATTGATGTCGACACCATACGCTGGTCCTCCGTCTTCTAGAGTTGGTAATGGTGACCGTGGTCTTTTTGGTGGTTTAAAAGTACCTGTGGTATCTGTTGTCGCTGCAGTTGGTATGGTGCTCGTTGTTAGTCCCGGTTCAGTTATTGGTGCTGTTGTTGCTACAGGTGTTTGAGCTATTGGTGGAGTCGACTCTGCAAATGCTGAAGTTGTAGCCACCATTCTTGCAGTCGATATTCTTTGGGCTGCATCAGTAAATTGTGCTGTTCCATCCCTAGTTGAACTTACATTCAACGATTAGCCAACTGCATTGACGAATGCTGTGCTATCTTGGACTCCTGTGCAATCGCTTATCATTACATCATCTTCAGGTGAGAATTCTTCAAAAACATAGTTTGGATCAAGTAAACTATCCTCGTCTTCCTCTTCCACTTCATCACCGCTGAGAATGGTCTGCATCATTTCTTCAATTTCTTCGTCACTAATAGCAAAAAGTTTGAATTTTTTTATGCTGATTCCATTCTCTTTGACTTCGACGAACTTTACATTTATCCATTTTCTAATAGAAAAAACCTATTAACACCCTTGTTGATAATAAACACTTTTTTAAAGGTAAATAAAAGCACAAAAGACGGGTAAAATTACACGAAGGTACAATTTTATGAAATTACGGTGAGTGAATTTTTTTTTCCCTCAGAACGGCAAGACCGTCTGCAGAAGGTCTTCACTAAACTCAAAATTTTTACACTAATTTTTATGTCACACATGAAACTTTTTACAAATTATGAAAATATATGTTACAACTACTTACCAAAAAAAATCTGTATCCAATTGATCTCCTCAAAAGCTATTTTTATTTATTTTAATTTTTATTAAAATCACAAATAATTTATACGTCTGCTTTCACACAAAATTGCACTTGAATGATGTTAGCTGACAAATGAATCATGTTACAACGAGCACACCACAACTATTTGATGTGTAAGCTCAATACGGAGAACAGTTTATCCGTTTTAAGCGCGAAACAATTTAAATTTAAAAAATTATTCAGTTATAGAGAAGAACGTCTCTAGACGGTCTTGCCGTTTAAAGGGTTAAGCATTAATGTCATAAAATTTTCTATCCAATAGAACCCGTTTTATTGATATGAAGTATACACTACTATGTTTTATTATGATTTAAACTTGTATCTCTTTAAAAAAAACACCCTTTATTATCGTCATTGTCATCCCTTAATTAGTTTAACATGTCATCCATTAGAGATAAGTCCTTTTAAAGTCAGATTTCATATTTATTTTTAATAATTTTGTATGTTTCGGATTTTTTGTTGTAATAAGCTCTTTATGTTAGTTTTAAGTTTTCGTATATTTAATATATAAGTGTTTCGTATATTAAATATTTACTGCCATATTTTCTTTTCTTAATGATTAGTGCTAGTTAAGAGATATTATATCTTGTAACACTAAGAACTGCAAATAATAAATAAATAAAAGAAAAAAATAAATAAATAAACCTTTTGGGAGAGACATTTTTTAAAGCAGCATTGGATTTAAGGGCTCCAAATATACGTTAAGAAAAGTAAAACTACTCCCTGCTTTTATTTATTTAACAAGATCATATGTATGGATATTATTATATTCGCTTCCATGCACTTAAAAATTTGCACAAAAATATGAAGTTTCCGTGAATTATATCTCCCAAACCACATTTAGAAGTTTAAATTTGGCATGAATAAAAATACAAGCAATACCTATTCCTTAAAGCAATTTCTAATTTCTGTAGGAAAGATAATTTTTTTCTCTTCCACGAATTTTATCTACCAAACTATTTTAAGAACAAGGAATTTTATATATGCATAAATTAAAATACAAGCAATACCTTTTCTTGAAAGCAATTTCCAATTTTCATAGGAAAGATAATTTTTTTATCGTTTCCTTATTTTTTTAAGACATTGCTTTAAAGCTAATGAACAGGGCTAGGATTTTGAGGACATGTTTTCTTTTTTCCTGCTGCTTCAAAGACATTTCCCGGTTATTTAGAAAGTCCATTTAGGTTTCCTAAATACCAAATATAAAAAGTTTTTAGGTAATTTTTCGTAATTTTTCATCGTTTTTTATGGGTTTTAATTTTCAGATCGTTTTTACTAGATCTAAGGCATTTTTGGTCTTTTTTAGTGATTTTTAAGTTATTTTATTGTCATTTTTGGACATTTTTAATTTTTAGATCATTTTCGGTTTTTTAGGTCATTTTAGTGTAATTTAATAATATTTTTTTATACGTTTTCAATCAAAAACATTAACTCTCAACGAACACACTTTGAATATTTTATCAAAAAACTCTTAGCACAGTAACATTCTACGTTTAATTTCATTGAACAAAAAAGCATTTTATTTTATAAATTCTCACAACCTAAGCATATGTTAACAGTTTTTAAAATTCGAAATAACAGAATTCCTGCTTATTAACTTTAAAATGTTTTTATGGAATTTTTATGGAAAAATGTTAAATGGAATTTAGAGGTCTGACTAGTCGCGATATAATCACAAGATGTCCCTCTCTCGGAATTTCTGAAAGTTTTGGTTGAAACTATTTGGCGGTCACACCGTGTATTTTATATTAATAATTATTATTATACTTATAAATATTATTTTATTTTATTTTATTTTATTTCTATTTTCATATTTTTTAAATCTGTACAATATTTTTGTCTTCATCTTCTTGAAAATCGATTTGCACGACTGCAGTAAAAAACATGTACAAATTTAAACTTATCTAGCAATATATAATTTAAGTTGACAAAAGTGTGAGATCACTGCTTATCTTTTATCTATTTTTCGCTAGCATACAGAAAATTCTAAAGTCACTGGTCAATGTTTCGACCACTGGTTAAAAATGGGTTAATATTAATTTCTTTTAAATCAAGGGTTACCTTTTCTTTAAGCGGCCTAGCAAAAGCAACAGTAGCTTACAATTTTATGCATGAGAATGAACCGTTTTTTTTAAGCTTAAAAGCTTAAGGTACATCTTATGGCGTTTTCGTTTCTCGAAAAAATGTTGCACTTTTTCTGTCCTATTTCTGCCATCTTTGAGAAATATGAATTTTTTTCTTCTTTTGAGGTCAACATTTTTGCGAAAAGAACACTTTTCAATTGTATACTCACTATTATTATTCTTAAGAGGGCAGAATTTCCAAAAAGGGCAAAAAAATTTTTTGCATTTTTTCGAGAAACGAAAACGCCATAAGATGTACCTTAAGCTTTTAAGCTTACTATCTTTTTAAGCTTACAAGGAATTGCTTACTTTTTATTCATTAGGCTCAATGAATTTTATTTTCTTACATTAAAAGAAGCAAACTTTTAGCAAAAAATTATCCGGTTTTTTTAGTTTTTAAAAATTTGTACAACTTGTGTGACCTTGACATAAACGTTTTAATACCTTTTTCACTGATTAATAAAAAAAAACCAAAAAAATATTTTTGGAATTATTGAATTATTTTTGTTTAAGATACAAATAGATTCAATACACAAATAGATTCAATTTATTAAGCATGCATTAAGGCGCTCCTTACTTATTGTAGCTGTAGTAGTAGTAGTAGTAGTAGTTGTAGTAGTAGCAGTAGTAGTAGTAGCAGCTGCAGCAACGGCAATTTATTTAGTCTAATTAATGTAAGGGTGCGAATGTTTAATTCTTTAAGAACAAAACTGCTAGCAAAGTTAGCTTAAATCCACTAAAGAGCAGCTGAGTTTTATTTTTATGTTTGCACTTTTTGCACTAACTAACAGTTTTTTTTTTAAACAATCAAAATATATATTATTATTTTTTACTTGCTTATTTAAACTAATTTAAGTGATTCTTTATTTTTCACGTTACTCGATAAGTTTTTTAAGGAACTTTTTTAAATTAATTTATTTAAGAAAAAAAAATCATTTTGAATTAATTTTTAAAACTTGTTTAATTAAACCATTTTCATGGCGTGCAAAAACACTCGCGCTTCACATTTTTAACAAGTGGTCAAGACCACGACGTACACAATAACAAGCACGTTCGTAAATTAAAACATAAACATATATTTATGTTGTTGTTGGTGGCTTAAATTTTATATAAGTTAGTCGAACGCGTCCAATATCAACCGGCATCAGAAACAAACTGAAATTTTTTCAAATTGAATTCAGTCAGCAGAGTAATCAACAAAAAAGCAACAACAAAAACAACAACAGCCAGAGACGGCGAAAGGTTGTTGTTGCTTTTTTTTTGTTTAGTTTACTTTCTGAATGTGGTCTGGTAGGAATGCCAAAAGAGACCACTGCGCAGCAGAACAACTCAACAGTAGTAACAACAACAGCAGCAGCTCCAACGAGAATTCGCTGTAAAAAGTTCAAAAGTTTTTGGCTATGTTGTTGACCTACGACATTGCAAACTAGTTGAATTACGGCGAATTGGTAAATATGAGCCGCACAGTGGAAGTCAATCACTGTTTTAATATGATATAAGGTCTGTTCCCGTACTAACTTCAATTAATTTTAATAGATTAGAGAGTGTCATTTTGCCTGTAATTCCTCTCTCTCTCGAGCTTCAAAATAAAGCTTTCAAGCAACTTCAAGCTACTTGAATCGAGTACGGGAACATACATATTGTGATTTTTGTTTCTTTTTAGGAAATTCAAATTAACAAAAATGTTTCAATAGCACATTTCCACAACAATTTCATAGATAAGTCTTCTTAAATTTTTTCACACCAGGGATGAAAAAGTAGGTACAATTCTACCTTTTCCCCACGTTTTTAACCTTAAAGGTACTTTAGGTACAATCGCTGTATTGTAGGTACTTCCGCCTTTGGTTTAACGAATTTTTCACCAAGTAACCTTAAAACTGTTTGTAGCTCTTTAACAAGTAGTTAATTGAACAACTACTTGTTTTAAAATGAAACAATTTGTTCTGGCAATTCCATTCTATTTTCAATTCCGTACTATTGTGAATAGTAAATACAATAATTTTTTTTTTATTATTCGGTTAATTTGCAATCTATCTATAGATATTAAGCAAATGATATTAAAAAAAAAAATAAATTGACTTTATGGATATATCCATTGAATATAAAAAAGAAAAGGAAAAACTTATATATATAAACATTACAAAATTATAAATATTTCAAATATTACACAAATCAATATGTTTGTCAACTTCAATTATCGTTATTTTCTAAAGGGCATGTCTAATATATGAATACGTTTTAATCTTGTAATTTCGTAAGTGCTGTATAGTAAGCAAATTGACAAAGGGTTAGTATGATGGCTTCATTTCCATAAATATCGCTCGCTACGTCTGCTTAGTTCGTCTTTCACTTTCGGCATCTTAAGGTCCTTATGTAAGGCAATGTTGGTAATATACCAAGGTGCATTAGCAATCATTCGTAGTGTTTTTGACTGGTATTTTTGCAAGATGTCAATGTTACTATTACTGGCCGTCCCCCAGAGCTCTATGCTGTAAGTCCATAGAGGCTTTAGAATTGCTTTATATATACGTACTTTATTTTCTAAACTAAGTTCAGATTTTGGTTTAAGTAACCAGTTTAGTTTTCTCGTTTTCAATTTGAGCTGCTGTTTTTTTGCCATTATATGAGTTCTCCAGTTTAATCTGCGGTCTATATGCAAGCCAAGGTATTTGACACTTTCCATTTTTGGTATTGTTTCTCCATGCAGTTTCACGTCTAGGTGCCTTCTCCCCTTCCTTAGTGCAAACGTAACGTGAACTGAGTACTTCAGTTTGAGTACTTTCAGAAGCCGCTTGTGCAGACTCGTTTGCAGCGATTATTGCCGTATCATCTGCGTATGTTGCAACTGTAATTCCTTCAAATATCGGCATATCAGATGCATATATAGTAAAAAATACAGGTCCTAAGACACTTCCTTGAGGGAAAAAAATAAGAAAATAATAAGAAATAAAAAAAAATAATAAGAAAAAAATGCTTAAAAGACTCTTTCCCCCTGAGCGGATTTTCTTTGGCGGCTTTATAATATCACAGCGATGGAAAAGTAAGTTTCTCAAATTTATTCCTGAGATATAAGCTAACATACTTATTATATTTCCTTATTGTAGGTGGATCACCCACAAACCTAATAAAAATCAAGGAGCTTATTGCGATGAAAAGTATGTATTTCTATCAACAAATTTATTTGTCAAAATGAAATAACAAAAGTGCTTCTTTGCACATAAAGAAGTCATTGGCGTAGCAAGCGGGAGGTCAAGTTGCCCCTGCTTATTTAGCAAGATAAAAAATGTAAAAATAAAACTTCAAAAGTTATTCAAAATATCAGTTTTTTTTACAACGATAATATTTTTGTATTATATATTTTGCTCTTCTTTCTCTCTTCTACACAAGCATGCTTTCGGATTACCATTTTCTTTCTCTGTGTTTACAAAAAAATAGATCAAAATGAAGCAATTCCAATTTGAAAAAAAATTCGGATACACTGAAAAATCTATTAAATAAAATTGAAAAACTTGTTGGTTTGGTTTTGACTGTGCCTGCATCAGCAGCTTCATCTGAGCGTTCTTTTAGTGCACTAAGACGACTTAAAACGTATCCTCGAGCAAATATAACACAGAAACGACTCACTCATGCGGCACTTATACACACTCACAAAGATAACACCGAAGAATTGAATTCGATGGAGGTGGTGAAAGATTTTGTTTCTCGCAAGGACAGAGAGAAACATTTTGAAAGAATATAAATTGATATAACTTTTTGTACCTTATTGCATTTAAACCATGCAAAGATATACCTAGTCTTGCTTTATAAAAGCAAAAATTATTTTTTATATTTTTATATTACCATATGAAAGATCCTTTGAAAAATTATCTCTAATATCGAAATTGGAAAAACTTTTAAAAATAATGAAATTTTAACATATTTTATTTAGCTTTATATTTTTTTTAAACTAAAATAAAAAATTTGTTTATTCATATTCATGTTTCTTTTAAGAAATTGTGGTGATTTTTTTGCAACCCCATTTGTACTGCCCCCCCAGATGAAATTAGCTTCCGATTCGCTTGAAAGAAGTGGTTTCTGGAAAAACTATCAGTATTTTACCAAAACTTTTGAAATTATTTCCAGAAGATGAGCTAAAAAAAGCAAAAATAATTTTTATTCTGAGTATAGAGCATTACCGGATTATCCGGTTATTATAAAACTTGCAAATTTGTCTATATCAGAATTTTGAGTTGAAGTAAGTCAAATTAAAAATTAAATGAATGAGTTAATGTTATCAAATAAATTTCGAATTGTTCCGGGCTTGCTTTTGCTGTCACATTCTTCCGCTTATGTTGAGCGAAGATTTCGATTCAAAATACTATTAAATCACTATGCAGAAATGAATTACTATTAAAATCATGTGAAGCTTTAATTCAAAGGAAATATTTATTTAGATGCAACGGAAACAGCTGCTACAGTTTTTATGCAAAAAATTTAACCAAATATGAACTTCCAAACAATGACCTAAATAAAGATCCATTAATTGGTTAACTCTTTTTGAAACAATGCATGCACTAAAAATTTCTAGTATGCCATTTTATAGCTTTGTTTTTAGACTAAAATACTTCAATGAAATGAATGAAGAACGTACCATAAGTAGCGCATAGCGCTCATTTTTTTCTTATTGTTGTTTATATGGATAAATTGAATTTATGTTTTTAATAAAAATTTTTGTATAAAAACATAAAATCAATGTTAAATAATTTTTGTGATTAATGTGATTAGTTCCTAAGTCGGTTTTCAGTTAAATATTTTTTGTGCTACATCTCTTTCCAATAAAACTTTTTTTAAGTCTATTTTTCCCTACGTATGAGTACCTTTATTATTTCAACTCAAATTTGTATTAAAATTCTCTACTTTTTTAAAGAGAGAATAACGTAAAGTGATATAATGTTAGTATTCTAGGATAAAATGCAAGACAAGATATGACAAACTTATACTTAATAGTAAATTGACAGTTAGAAGTTCAATCCCGGCGTACGGTTTAGAATATTTTTAAAAAATTTAAGAAAATCTGTCGAAAAAATCTATAATTATTTGCGATTTTGGTGCCAGTAAATCAAATAAGCGAAACGTGAATTCGCTTTAAAATTCACATGCTTGAATATTATAAATTAATACTAAATTTAGTTGCACACCAATCTACTTATAAGCTTTAAAGTTTTTACCAATAATGAAAAAAACATGTTTATGACATCTAGTTACATATTGTAACGATTTCTTCCATTTATTTTCAACTTTTTGTATGGGATGAAACCACTGTGCAGCGCCGCAGTTTCCCTACGATTAGCTGTGCATGTTTGCCAACAGATGCTGTTAACGCATTTTTGCTGTTGCTCTCAAATGCTGCGCACAATTTTGCTTTCGCTCTCATTTGCGCTCTGCATATCGCCACAATTGTGGGTGATTTTCGCTCAGTCATAGCTTTTATTCTGGCCCACTTTTATTTTGTTTTTTAAAACTTTTCATTCATTAATATTTTGGCGCTTTGATGTGTAGCAGCACGTGCTTTCATTGAAACAGTTTCAGTTGAAGTTTTTTTCAATCATACTCATTGAAAGCAAACTATTTCCCATTTCTCACTTACAACGTTTCGAATTTTAATCTATGAGCTTTTAAAGAACTTTTTTTTTATTTGTTGCAGGCAAGAGTAATTGTTTTTTTTTTTTTTTTGTAGTTGTTGCTCATTCTTCAGCGCATCGAATTGATGTTTTATCACAAAAAACTACCAAGTAGGATATTCTTAGACCGGTCACCCAAATTTCCTGTCAACTTAAAATGTCAACAACGATTAGCTTGACATTTTCCTCTTCAAATTTTCGCTTTTACGAAAAAGAAACAAACACTTTATTGCTCAGTGACTTGTTTTGGCCACCTTAAGACAATAAAACATGAAGCAGAAAATTCTTCATGTTTTCCATAGGAATTTTTTAATTTTCTTCTGAATTGTTCTATATCAATTTTTCAAACTGAGTGGCAATTTAAGCTAAGGATGAGCAACAACACTTGTCTCGGCCGTCATCATGAGTGGCAGGCCCAACGTGGCCTTATGTCTTTGGTGTGGGCCCATTATGAACATTAACTTGTTTATGTGCTGATTAATTGCTTGACTCTGACTCCATGTGGCGCATTTGAAAAAGTTGGGTTGTTTTTGTTGTTGTGATTGAGATCAAGTCAGGTTGGATAAAATTGCGGATGATGATGTTGATAAAGAGTGGCTTTTTTTAATATTTCCCTCCTCAATGCTATATATAAATGTGAATTAATAACTTGATGTTTCTTGTTTTGGCGTAGTAATTGAAATACTTGACAAGTAAATTGACAATATCTCAATAAGACAAGATATCTTCAAAATTTTTCCTTAGTTAAATTTATCTATAACGAAATATAGGTTCTAGTAGGAATACAAAAAAAAATCTATATGTGTTGATATTGATGGTAGCCCAATTTAAGAAAAACATTTTGTTGTAAGAATATTTACTTGTATGAATACGTTATAAAAACAAAGTGTTTTGCAATCAAATGGAGTTTTTGCTTGACGGGATTTTAAATTGACGTATGTTTAAATTAACTTTGTCAAACAACGATGCATGCTTGAAATGTAGTCTAATAAGAATATTTCCGAAAACCATGGAATTTCATGAGTATTTTTCCAAAATTAGCCTGTGATTGATCTATGATGTGACAATTGCTACTTCCACTTGATAAAATGCATAACATTAAGTAAAAAATTTAACAAAGTACTTCTCCACTTGATGCGAGTACTCCTCTAAGTATGTCATTCAATTGAAGACTTTTACATAATTTTTGTTTAAAACCAGCTGATCCTGAAGTTATTCTGAAATATATTTTATACAAATTTTTTTTTAAGATTTTATTTTAATTTTCTTTAAAAATAGTTGAGTTTTGCTAAAATATGTAATAAAATAAGAAAAACTATGTCTTTAAACAAAAAAAAAATATATATTCATGATTTGAGTTGTTAAATTTCTGCATACGAAAAAACATGTGGCTTGTGACTAAGGTAAGGTTAAACCGGATTAATCCAATTCTGGTCCTTAGTGGTGCCACTTACAAGCAAAGGAACTTTTGTGATTAGTTGAAGCTTGTAGAAGGGCTTCCAGAGAAACTTAAGTTACATCTTTTAGTGAAAGCAACGAGTCTAGGTATTTAAGAGCAGGTTCTCATGAAGCTCGACCAAAAAACTCAATTTTATTTCTTTTATTTTTCGATAGCTTATGATGCGTAGCATATATTCCCAAAGCGGTTTGGCCGATAACAAAAAAGTTAACGCGCATGGAAGTAGCCCATGTATATTCATTTATGCACTCGAAACAATCGTTCACCAAATCTTAAAACGCGTTTTCTGAAAAATCAAGTTTTACAAACTGGTCTCCACGATATCTCAGGAACTACTCTATGAATTGACTTGGATTTTTTTTTATTTTAAAGAGGATAAAATTGGATCTTAAACTTCAATTTAAATAATATTGGCCTGGCTTTTTTTTAAGAGAACTTTAAAGAGCGAAAAATGTGAAAAACGCTACTTAAAATTGAAAAGTCCGCCATTTTTGTTATTTTCAACTATATGTTAATATTATAGGTTCAAGCTTCATTAAATGTAATATGATTTATTAAATGGGTGCTTTTTTATATTAGATTACATGAACGTGCTGTGGGATATAGACCCTTTGGGTACCTTTTTGACGTAGAATTACGTCTTACAGCGCGGTTTGTATGGGGGTCATTTTCACGAATTTTTTCAAAGTAATATTTGACACTTTGGGGTATACCCACAGCCTTTAATATTCATCGTACAAAGAAAAAAATATACCAAAACATCAGTTTTAGTGGGAATAAAACGAATATCTAATAAAAAAGCTAAATCTAAGAAGATGAAAAATTCATATATTCGTATGAGAAATGCACAAGCTGCTAGCTGCTTAGCTGCAGTAGCTGTTTATGCTGTTTTTAAGGTTGTTGTTGTTGTTTGATTGGTTTGTAATCACGTCGTTCGTTGTTGTGCTGCTTTTGTTGTAGTTGTTGTTGTTGTTTTTTTATTAATATGTATGTAAAGCATACATATATAAATACACATTAGTTCCTTTCATTTTTTTCGTTTCCCAGATAGACAATCGGCTCGGTTGAAAACGGTGTGCACTTTTAAAAGCACGGAAGCGGACCGTTTCGTTGTCAGCAAACTATGCATTGTGTGTTTCATATAAGCGTACCATTTATTGAGTTGTATATTAATGTTAATTTTCTATGATTTAAATACAAATTCTAAATGTTAGATAGTTTAAATCATTTTTGATTTTAAATACAAATTCTAGTTGTTTAATAATTTAAAATCGTTTATTGATCTTTAGGTCAGGTTAGAACAATTAATTGCTCTAACGAATTTTTTCCAAAGGAACAACAACAACAAAATTTTCAATATGAAAGGGAAATCATCACAAGCTGATTAATTAGTTAGCTGATTGATTAACTAGTTAGAGCAATTGATTGTTCTGACCTGATCTAAAGCTCAATAAACGATTTTAAACTATCAAAAAACTAGAATTTGTATTTAAAATCAAGAATGATTTAAACTATCAAACAATTAGAGTTTGTATTTGAATCATAGAAAATGAACACAATAAATAACAAGGTCATATAGAAAACTTTAAGTTGTATATTAATTTTATTTGTTGTTAAGCAAATGTAACCTTTTCCTGAAATGGTTTTTATTATGTTGCAATAATAAACTAAATAATAAACGGCAACTCAACTGCACTACCTTGATTTCAATACAAGATTCAATGCATATTTCAGAGTTTTTTGGTAAACGGGTGAAAAAGAGAGGGAAAAAAGACAAGAACAAACGACGCATCAAGCGAATATGATATAAATTTCAATTCGATTCTTGATAAGCATAAAAAAGGACTTTACAATTATGTAGAGAATGGTTTAAAGATACAAAAACATGTCGTTTTCATACCAGAAAATCAGACGCTGACGTTTAAAGTACCGTTTAGCTGGAACAGTGACATTCATGGCTTGTTGGATTGCAATACAATAGAGAATACAGATGCACGTAGCTAGAGAGCCAGTATATGGCTACAAAAAAATGTACTACTACTATTCAAGGTTGCCATTTAAAATTTAAAACAATTCCGACAAAAAGTTCCCTTTTTGACAGTAACATAAATTACCATGGTAAAGATAAAACAAAAAGTTACTACCGCAATAAAATAATGTCAAAAAGAAATCTCACGACCATTACAAATTACCACAAAAATACCATGCGTTTTAAAAATACCACCACAAATTCCATATGCATTTAAAATTACCACAAAAATCTCATTCACATAAAAAAATACAACAACAAGTCCCATATGCACAAACAATTTAAAAAACATTAAAGAATACCACAAAGAAACTTTGCTTACTAAAAAAAAAAAAATGTGAGAAGAATATTACCAAACTCCCACGGAAATTTAAATAATACCCCGCTGAATTTCCACGCCAATTAAAAAAATTAATAGGAATTCCCAGAACCAAAAATTCCTAAGGGCAATTAAAAATTACCACGAATGGGATTTTTCCAACATAACTGGCAACGTTGCTACTAGCTTCAGATATTGTTGTTTTGGTTCTGCATGTGCTGCAAAGGGCCGTTTTTCACTCGGCAATTCCATGAGAAATAATTACTTTCGCCGCAAGTAATTTGCTGACTGCTCGGGTTTAAAGGGGACTTTCGTTAACCCCCTCATGTGGGCGAATAATCGACAAACTGCTTGCGGCAAAGGCAATTATTGCCGAGTGAAAAGCGGGACAAAGAGATCTTGCTACCAGAGCTTTCGGCGCAAGCTCGAGAATTTTCGTGTGTGACTAGTGAAAAGCGGGACATAGTAAGCAAAGTTCTGTTTATTTTCTTTGGACCAAGCATGTTAGAAGAATACTGGTAGATGCACCAGATGAGAACATACTGCCGGAAATGTCAAAACGAAGCAAAACTTCTTATTTCTCTTCTTTTGTTTCCATTCGCCACACAGCTGAACTTGACAGACATGGCAGTAAGAAGAGAGTACAATCAGCGCTGCAGCTACCTCTGTCCTTATACCATGGGACTAAGGCTCATTTATAAGGTTGTGGCACTTGAGAGCGAACTCGGTTGAACTGTCAGAATGGATGAAAAGATATGATGAAAATGAATGCTTTGAACAAAGAAAAGCACAGTGACAGTTCGAGCAAAGGCGGGAAGAAGAGTGCATTTCTCTCAAGTGCCGCAACCTTATAAATGAACCTTGCTGTGGGGTTCATCCCCTGTAACGCTACTCAACCGCTGTGATCTTGCTCTTTCTGTGCGTTGTTGTTTTAGATTTGCTTGGTAATTGTTGTTGGTTCAGTTAACTGAAATTTTTTTAGATGTTCTTAATTTTTACTCGACATGAACAGCTGTATTTGACAACTAGCTCGCTTTTCTCTGCTTTCAACTTCATTCCTCTCCGAGTCGGCCCTACCTGGTTATTCTGCCATGAGTTAGAGTACGAATAAAACGAATGTTTATTTTCAGCATGTTTGTATACTACTACGCAAATTTGCGCATGCGTTACTAAAGCTGGTGTGACACCTGGTGAAGCAGCGGGTAAAAAAGAAAGAAATACTTTGTGAAAAAGGGATAATGATAGTAGGCTGTTTAAAAATGACATTTCCAAGTAATTTTCGAATTTTGTAAAAATATTAAATTTTTGGTTTGGGAAAAATTTGTTTTGATGTTTAAATTATAAATTTTATTATCAAAGTTATGGAAGAAATAAAAAATCAGCTGCTTCATTTGAGGAGGCTGTTTAAAAGTGGTTGTTTGAGCAGGAGCTGTTCTTGTCAGCAAAAATATTGAGTCTCGTCAAATGTAGAGCCGCTCAGCTTGTAGAAATACTTTTCCTTTCTGCGTTGGGATTCTATCTCTGACTCCATCAAACATGAAGCAGATAAAAGATTTAATTGTGCGATGCTCACAATATTGGTTTTCATATCAATTGTGATTTGTATTAATATATAATCATATATAATCATATATTAATAAAACTATTTGTATAGAAATTGTGAAGTGCCACAATATAATGTGAATCTGTCAAATTTTAAGCTGCCAGAGTCTGAAAAAGTAAGTTTTTTACATTTTTCAGCCATTGAAAATGACAGTTCTGCTTTTTTTTATACCTATATCATACTCCTCACACTACTTTAAGATTGAATAGCTTCGTTTAGTGTGTTGCTCTATTTGGACAACAACAACAAATTTGTTTTTGAATAATTTTTATTAAGAAGATGAAATACTTTAAAGAAGTTTTGAAGAGTACACATGAAAAAACCAGAGTTTTCTCTATCTATACTATTGTATTATAAAAAAAGAGACTCACGAAATTTGATCCAGAATAAGCTCGGTAACCGCTGAACCGATTTTGATAACTCTCTTTTTATTCGATTCCTATGATAATATAGATTGTTAAAGCTTACCAAGGTTTTCGAAAAATATAGTCTTCAATTATTGCAAAATCACGCATTTTATTTGATGCCTACATTCAACCAGCAGCACAATATAACAGCAAACAAAGCTTTTCTCCCTTTGTCGAGAGAGCTTCTCTCAATAAAACACGACAGCCATGTTGTGTAGTTAAGCGTAATTAAGCTAAATGATTTAAAATAATTGGGCAATTCACGATCTTGTTGCATCGTTGCAAATGCAAAATAAACAGCTTTTACAAACACAAAAAGCATATGTAGCAAAAGCTTTTCAATGCTTTTTGTTTTTGTAAAAGCTGTTTATTTTGCATTTGCAACGATGCAACAAGATCGTGAAGTGCCCTAATGTTAATCAAGTTCAAAACATGCTGAAGGTGATCAGTGAATCCAGCTTTACTTTCAGGGAGATTCTTGCTTTCATACAGTGATAATTAATTTTCTTTGTTTATGTCCTGAGGGGAGTTGCCAGAATTTAGTTATCAGCATTAATTATGTTTTGCAGCCTTGCCAGTCAGCTTTTCCCCACTTGAGATTGTGTTAGTCTATCTATACGAATATATAAAAGCGTTGTGACACTGCACGGATGTTTGACAATCACGCAAGAACCACTCAACAGATTAACACGATAAAGATATCAAACGATTTGTTATTCCAACTTTATCGTAATATGCTATGTTAGATTTGCCACGTCTACTTTTCATGCCCACTTTTTGCAAAAAATGCTATATTTCAGACGATTTTGGTCGTATGAGACTAGAATTTTAGAATTTTAAAAATGGGAATGACCCACTTTAGTTAAGTCCACTTTTCGGGGGATATGCTTGGAGTAAAGCAAAGCGCACTAGGTTTGAAATTCTCAATTGAGCTGAAATTCTGGCATTCTACTGTTTCGAGTATGAGATGGTTTAAGTGAAAAAATTTTGCCACACCCTTATTACCGCCCAGAATTAATCAAAAATGTTATACTGCGAACGGTTTTGGTTGTATTAGACTAAAATTTTTTTATTTAGTTCATAAGGCTACTTTCGGCAACTGTACTAAAAATGGCGAATATATAAATTTTTTTTTCGAACAGCATGAAAATTCGTATATAGCAGTAAGATGGTCTGCGGCAGGACAACGTCTGCCGGGCAATACTATACATCAATAAAAATGCTGTACATATCAGAAAATTCTGATCGTCATGCATTGATGTTTCAAACGGAAACGTCTAGCATGTGTTTTGTTCGAAGGTCAATTTACACTTTTAGAAATTCACAAAACGATCATAAAAAAATTCATTGAATTGGGTCAGGACAAATTCTTCCATAACTATAACGTTAACTATGAATATAAAGATAAGAAAATAGATTAAAACATAGATTTATGTATATAACATTGGAATAGTTTGATATATTTGAAATATTTTTCACAGAATTATTTTTTGAGCAATATTTGAAAATGTTTTTCACATGAATTAGTTTTTAAGCTGTAACACATTGCAAAATATATAACAACATTTTAAGCAAATTAGCTTTCATCATAAAATCATAGGGGGTAGGTCATGATTTTTAATGATAGACACTGTTTGTGTCAAAATAGAACAATTTTTGCAGGTAAGTTATGTTATATGAAAGAATAAGGAAAATTAAAATTAAAAAAAAAATAAAATTAAAAAAAAAAAATTAAAATATGTACAACAAGAGCAAGTCTTGGCCTATTGCTTAGTACAAGTTGGATATTTTAGAGTTTTTTTGAAAACATTATAAGATATTGTATTGTTGAGGTAACTGTAAACTTTTTCTCATTTTCCCAATTTACTTAATTGAACTTTCAAACAAAGAAATTGGATGAAAATCAATTTGTAAATGGCGGAAATGTTTGCTTGCTAAGTCAAACATGAAATTTCAATCGTTTTTTTCTCATTCTGAGGCTTATGAGTTATACTGAGAAAACGTATTGTTTTGAGATATCGCAAGAATTTTAATGTCATAATAACAGGTTTTTTAAAACAAACCTAATATCCGTACAAAATATTTCCGAAAAGAAAAGAAAATTACCGTTAATTTTTTTAATCAACGACTGTCCATACAAAAATGCATTGTTATGCATTGAGAAAGTCTATAGTTTTTGAGATATCTCCAAAAGTTTGATGTCATTATATCGGTTTTTTTTTAAATTGAAGAATAATTATTGTTTAACCGAAGCCCAATAACAACAATTATTAAGTGAAGAAGGCCGCTTAACTACAACAATTTAAGAAGAATATATTTTATTTCAGAACATATGTAAAAAATTACATTTTTGATTACAAATTTTAAAAAATTTTTACCCAAATTTTTTTATAACGCTGTTATGCAGGACATTTTCAAAAGTAAAAAAAAAGAAAGCCAGGTAAATTTATGTCATCATAACAATTACCTAACGGTAATAAATAAGTTATTCAAATTAAATAAAGTAATTTCTTAATATATATACCATTTTTCATAATTAAACAAAACGAACACAATAATTTTTATATTTTGAATTTGTTTTAATACAATTAAATACTTTCATAATAATATTTAAAATTTTTACATGGTATTTAATATTTTTATCGCAGGCGAAGCAGCGGGTATTTGCTAGTAAAACATATTTGTTTTTTACTATTAGTAGATCTTTTTACATTTCCGTCTGCTTATTTGTATTTCTCATTATCCGTTTGTCGGTCTGTTTCCTTTTGACATTCCGTCCACTACTTATTAATTTAATTTCGCAATACAAATCCGAGCAAAAAAATATTCCATAATGCCTAGTAAGGCTTCTGCAAAAAGTGCTTAGAACTACTTTGTTTTCAGTGTGAGCTTTAAAGCGCTCATTGATACATACTCAAGATGAGAAAGTATAGGTGTGCAAAGCTGCCGACACTGATTTAAAACAAACACACAAATAAAAATAACAAATGCGTTTTAACAAAATTTCAACGTGTCAGAAACAGAGAAACACAAAGAGAGAGAGAGAGAGAGTTGCAAACTCGCCTACTCGTTTGTTAGTCTGCTCGAATTTTAATACTCGCACGCATACACACAGCAATCTCCCTGTTACGTGACGGTTTCTACCCACCACCTCGCCAGTCGTAAGCCGCGTAAAGGAGCTTCGTTCCAAAAAATAAACTAACAAAAACGCAGTTTACGCAACACAAAGTGTAATTTGTTTAGTTCAAAAGTGACCCCCGCTTAAAAAACGATTTCTATAAAAACCACTTATCCTAGTATTTTTTCCCAAAGGGACAAGAAATTTTACAGGACAAGCATCATACAACTACCTTCAAAATGACAACAAACTATTGGGCGAAGGGTGCAAGTTTAAATATGGTGAAAGACTCGGAATATTTTAACCCTTTATCGCTCCGTGTTGCAGATCTGCAACATTTAGAAAATAACTCAAAGATAACTCTGGAAAAATAACTCAAAGAGATAAAATTAGATTGGAATTCTTATAAATGACTCATGAACATTCCAAATAACTCTATCTTTCCAATAAGAGAGTAAATTAATCAGCAATTATATTTATTTTTAGTTGCAACAGCGTAATTTTGAATTTGGCAGCATTTTATGTTTTGTAATATTTGTAATATATTTTAAATGACTAAAATTGTAATAAAAAGTGTTAATAATTAAAAAAAAATCGTTATAGCAATTATTTGTTCTAACCTGACCAAAAGCTTAATAAACGATTTTAAACTATCAAACAACTAGAATTTGTGCTTAAAATCAAGAATGATTTAAATTTCAAACATTTAGAATTTGTATTTAAATCATAGAAAATCAACATAATAAGTAACAAGGCCATATAGAAAACTTTAATTAAAAATAAAGGTTAACAACTTTTTGGTCAGCTATAAGACTATATTATTCATGAATTATTATATTAAAAGCAATGTTATACTCCCTGAAATATGTTAATATTTATATCTGCAAAAAAAAAATTTTTGCAAATATTTTTGTAAAATAAATAATAATTTCAAAATAAGAGGTGTTTTTATTTATTTTTACGACAGTTTAAGAAATTTTTAGGTAAAAAATTGAAATTGGCATTATTGAGCGATAAAGGGTTGAACAAGTTTAGGAAAATCTGTCGAACAAACAAATCTGTCAGTTTTTGCGATTTTGGTCCTGTCAAGACAACAAAAAGTTTATTCGTCACTACAAAAATTTACCAAAATGGAAACAAATTTCACGTTTTCACACCAAACAAAATCAAACTTTTTCGCTCTTGCTCTTTCACTTTCACTATCCCTTTTTTCTCTCTCGCCTTCCTTTCGAAAACCATTTTTATTGAAAATTGTATGCCTTTTTATATGTTTAGTGGCAGCAGTAGCCAACTGGGTAGAGTGCGTGGCCCGTAAGCTAAGGAACCGCAATATCCAGGGTTCAATTCCCGGACAGAATGCTTTTTCAATTGATGTAATATTTTTGCTCGGCCGTCACCTCTCTATAGACAATGGAACATATAGTATCAGAGAGTAAAACTTGCTATGTAAAGCTTCTTGAAAACATAAGCCATTCGGAGTTGGCATAAAACTCGTAGTTCCGTCCAGCTCTCGATCATTTGTGTTCAAACATTTTATAATACGCGCAACAATATTGGTCAATAGAAGCTCGGTCAAAGTCCTTTTTATGACTAAAATGGGCCATTTCTTTTGTTTTTTATAAGCATTTCATCACTTTTATAACTGTTTTTCACAATTTTAGGTGATATGTTTTGCAGTGTTATGTAACTTTTTGGTTAGCAATTTATTTAACATAAAAGAATTAACACTTTTATGTAATTGGGAAAATATTGTATGGTAGGAATATGTACTTTTAGGTTTAGTTTAGTTCAATTTATTTGACATTTGAAACTTGCTTAAACTCGTGGACTGCGTCAAGTTATATTTAACTATCACTTTTATGTGAAAGTATATTTTTTGTATGGTATAAATAATTTTTCATTATGTAGCGGCGATGACTTCTATTAAAAAAATTTATTTAAATAACTGTTTGTTATAAACACGTTGCATTTGCTATAAATTTACAAAGATTTTTTATAAAACTTCTATAAAAAGCATCTGAAATGAATCAGCTACAACCAAGTTTTGCTCAAAAATGTATACTTATCATAACAATTTAACTAATGACAGCATTATTAATGAGCTAATTAGCAACAATTTATGCTCAATTAACAACTTGTGGCTGACTACAGTTAGGCCTTTTTTTGGTCAGAAGCAATATTCTGCATGTAATAAAGCAATTCAATTAAATGTCGGTTATGGAGTTAATCAGCGCTAAGCAATATTTTTCCTATTTAAAAAGCAACAAAAAATTACTTTAAATTAACAACAGCCGTAATTACATCGTGGCATTTTTTTTTTCTCTCTGAAATAAGTAGATACAGTAAAGAAATTAAAAACTTTTCGCAAGTTCAAGAAAAAGTAGCGACTTAAAAAATAACTCTCAAACTTTTTAAATGTGATCTGTTTTTTTTTTAAAGGAGGTATAAATTGAAATGTTGAAAAATTCAAGTGGCACAACACACAAGCTATTACTGGAACGTTATAATAAAAAAGTATACTAGAGCTATACAGAAAAGGTGGTGTTGCTCAGTGCATGGAAATTTTTAGAGAGGAATAATTCTAAATTTTCTGGGATATATTCTTTAAGTGAACATTTTTTTTTTTTTTGTAAAACTTGCTTCACATTTGTGCTGATATCATTAAACAAATAACTGATAAAAGTTCAGCAAGTTTTTATTCTATAATTTTAGCAATAAAAGTACTTAAATTGTTGCGCATTACGCGACTTAGGTGCCATTTTGTGTAGAAAATGGGCAAAAAAGCATTATTTTTATGAGCAACTTTTTTCTGAGCAACCAAAGAGAAGAAATATCTTAATACAATCCGATTATCTCAAATAGGCTCTGTGAATGCAAAGACATTAGATATTTAGTGCATAATTTATCATATAATTTGTCCAAATATTTTTAGTTTTAACGTCATTTCACCGATCAAATTGCATTTTTCCCTACGTTTTTGAGGTGGACAAAAGAGTTGTGTGCAAAAATTATCACATTCTTGTGCAAATGGTCTTGCATCATAGCATTTGAGAAATGGTAGAGTATATTTTTACTCTGCACTAACAAAATATACAGAGATGCATTTACTACGCTCTTGTAAATATGCAACACTAGATCCAATAGTTTATATTTACTATACACATATAGGCAATTCCGCCAAAAGTGCCCAATTATTTGTCCTTACAGTTGTGACATGAGTGATAAAAAACCATTTTTGTTCCTTTAAAATAAACCAGCTTTATTAAAAGTTTTTTTTTTTAAATTTATGGAGTAACTGGTGATTAAAAAATTAATTTAAGGTGAAAAAGTTCAAAATAGGTCTAAAATGTAATTCCTGTAATCTGTCCTTGATCAAAATTTTAAAAATTCAAAGAATGTAGCTTTCACAATTTGTATTTCTACATGTTCAAGATGACAAGGTAAAAAAATTACGTATACCGTGTTCATTTTCTGCAATTCTTAAAACATTATTGTAAACAGTTTGTAAACTTTTTGTCATTCGATTTTACCAATTTTTGAATTTCCCGCTTTTTAGTTAGCAAAACGAAAAGACAAGTATCGTTTAAGAGCCCTCTCAGTATAGCTTTTTACACTACTTATATTCAAGTTTCAAAAATGCACCAGTGGTTTATGTGCGAAACTCAAGAATAAAATTGAATTTATTTGTTATATTATTAATATTTAACCCAAAAAGTTGTAATATCTGTAACCAACTGTGTATTCAGTTAGTGATAGACTTAAATGAAATTGAGTATAACATATTAAAGTAGTTAGCAAAAAAATGATAAAAACGAGTGGAATTGTTTTTTAGATAACTCCTATGCCAGCGATCTCCAAATAAAGTCGATTTTGTCATTCCTGTAACCTGTAATATTCATCCAATGTTATCCGTTCTCGGATATACAAATAAATCTGATTCAATTTTGTAAACAATTTTTTTTATGGCATACCATACGATTTTTGGTAAATGATAAATAAAATCTATTACCAACATTAGATTTCACTTGAAGTTGCAAGCAATTGAAGAAAAAAAAATATCCCAACATGAACGAATGTTGAAACCAAAAATGGCTACATTTCCTTTAAACTAAACTCGTTCTTTCGTACTGCGCTGTCCACCAGAACTGACCTGTTTAAGTTCGTTAACTTTAACTATCGGTTAAAAATAAAGGAATTTTCAATTCAAAGTAATTTCAACTTTAAACTACAGAATCAATTTAGTTTGATTTTCGAAAACTTAACCATAAGTTGGATCAATGCGACTTATAAGTCGCATTGTAGTTATAAAGACACTTTTTACAACAACAAAAAAAGGAGAAAAAAAAACAATAAAGCAAATAAAAGAACCTTGTATCAAAACGAAAGGAAAAAATGGAAGAGAGTGCTTGCTGATCTTGTAGTTCTGTGGTCAACCACCATCTATGCAAAGTTCTCCATGTGGCTAAGATCAGTGATCACTACAATCAAGATCAGTTACAATTTGCTTGTCCCGCATTAAGTAGGCGAAAATCAACGTTAGAATAAACTAAACAAAAAAAAAAAAAAAATCGGTGCAAGTTAAAGTAAAGAAAAAAAAAACACATTGCACAAGGTACCGAAAAAACTCAAATCATGCGTGTTAAAATATACTTTTATTATCTAAAAATAAAATATTTGATTGAATTATATAAGAAAAAGAAACATCATCCTAAGATTAGAAAAGAAAAAATAGAGAAGGAAAGAAACAAGTGATATAAAGTTAAAGTGTTAAAAAGCTAAAAGAAAAAAAGAAAACAAGAGATACATGAAAAAAGATAATTATTTAAATTTTTAGTATTTAAAAAACAACAAAAAACTACACAATACTTAAAATAAAAATTAAATATTTAAGAGAAAGTGAAAATATCTATAAAAATGACCACTTATAAAAATGGCGGATAGTCACCTTGTTAACTAAAACGAAATCTCGTTTTAGTTTCTTTTTTTTCAGCTCCCGCACACCCCTACCGTCGTTGCAAGGCCTTACACCGATCTGGAGATGTGTTGGTAAGTCTGTAACTTCCATTTTTTTATCATTTTTTTTTTATTATTCGTTCACTTCTATTCATGTGTATAAAAATGTTAAGCACAACTAAAGTCATGATTAACGAGAAAAATTACACCTCACTCTCGCATTCCAAAAAAGTGGAGACTTGCGCTCTTGCGCTGTTAAAATATTAAATGAAAACAACAACAAGCTATCTTGAGCTTTTGTTTTAGAGCGAGTCTTATTATTGTATTTTTTGTAAATTTTTCTTGTTCTTCTTACTTTCTTTGTTTTGATCTATCTACCAATGTTAATAAAGATTTTGTTCTATATTTTTTTCATTATTTTTGCTAATGATTGAAATCATTAGTTCCTTCTTTTTTTTTTTTGAGTTCTAATGCAATCAAAAATGTAAATACCTAGATTTTTTGCAAATAATTAGAAACGTGTAAAACGTTTAATCTAAGATGGAGTACATAAAATTAAATATATATTTGTATGTAAACACAAATTAAAATTTAACTATTGATGTAATTGGTTAGTTTTTTTTTCTTTAATAATTAAAACAAAAACTTAAATATATATTATTAAATAATCTAAGATGTAGTTGTAGTCAAATGAAATATTTTTAAAACAAAAAAAAATTAAATTAATAAAGATTATTTTGTCAATTTTGTATGAAAGAAAATTAACATGAATTGAGAACAGTGTTTCCTTGAGGTAATGGGCAAGACAGCTTTTTATTTAAAGAATTTGGGATTCTTATAAAAAAATTTGTGTCTATTAGAATCATGGTTGGGAGGGTTAAGAGGCACTATTTCCGTTTCATCTTGGAAAAAACGTGCACGTATTTTTCAGTAGATTTTTCCCATTTTTATTTAAAAATTAGTTTTCTCTATTTGATCATTTAATTTATTGGCTGGTTAGTTTCCGTTTTGATCAAATCCGGTTCATTTCCTATTGTAGGGTTAATAACATTTTTTTTAGGGACTCTTTAATAATTTTATGTAAACAAGGAACTGGTCGAAAGTATGCCAAGAATCTCCCCAGCCGACTGTTTGCTAGCTACAACAAAAAGATGGGTCCCGACCGGCATCCGCTTCCTCCAGTTATATCTTTAAAGTTTTTTTTTTGGTTTAAACAACATCTTTTACCGACCTTGTACATTACAAACCGCCATTCCATTGACATTTTGTGTCACTCCTGTAACCACTCAAAAACACACAAAATGCTTACAAATCTATTTCATGACGTCATACCTTGTGGCCTCAAGCGGTTTTAAACTTTGGGGCCAAATAGTATAAAAAAAACCATAGTCCTAGCTTTAAGTTTTATTTTCACATTTTTCCATTTTTCCATTTTTGAATTAAAAAAGGACAGAATTCTGTTGGCGGAATTGCCCATATAGTTTATATTTACACTAGCAAATTCCCGCTGCTTCGCCTGCGATAAAAATATTAAATACCATGTAAAAATTTAAATCTTAAAATGAAAGTATTTAGTTGTATTAAAACAAATTCAAAATATAAAAATCATTGTGTTTGTTTTGTTTAATTATGAAAAAATGGTATATATATTAAGAAATTACTTTTTTTTTATTTGAATAACTTATTTTAACGGTAATTGATGACATAAATTTACCTGGCTTTCTTTTTTTTTTACTTTTGAAAAAGTCCTGCCTAACAGCGTTATAAAAAATTTGGGTAAAAAATTTTTAAAATTTGTAATCAAAAATGTAATTTTTTACATATATTCTGAAAAGAAATATATTCTTCTTAAATTGTTGTAGTAAATCGGCCTTCTTCAGTTATTAATTGTTGTTATTGGGATTCGGCCAGACAACAATTCTTCTTAAATTTAAAAAAAACCCCGTTATAATGACATCAAACTTTTGGTGATATCTCAAAAACTATAAACTTACTCAATGCATAACAATGCATTCTTGTATGGACAGTCGTTGATTAATAAAATTAACGGTAATTTTCTTTTATTTTCGGAAATATTTTGTACGGATATTAGGTATGTTTTAAAAAAAAAAACCTGTTATTATGACATTAAAATTCTTGCGATATCTCAAAACTATAGATTTTCTCAGTATAACTCATAAGCCTTATAATGAGAAAAAAACGATTGAAATTTTATGTTTTGACTTAGAAAGCAAATATTTCCTAATCGATTTTCATCCAATTTTCTTTGTTTGAAAATGCAATTAAGTAAATTGGGAAAATGAGAAAAGGTTTACCATTACCTCACCAATGCAATGTTTTATATTGTTTTAAAAAACCTCTTAAATATCCAACGTGTACTAAACAATAGGCCAAGAGCTGCTTTTGTTGTACAAATTTTTTTAATTGTAATTTTTTAAAAATTTTAATTTTTCCTTATTTTTCCATATAACATTATTTACCTACAAAAATTGTTCTATTCTGACACAAACAGTTTCTATCATGGGAAACACAAACCCCCCCCCCCCCTATGATTTTTTGATGAAAACTTATTTGCTTAAAATGTTGTTATATTTTTTGTTATATGTGTTACAGCTTAAGAACTAATTTATGTGAAAAACAATATTCAAATATAGCTTAAAAAATAATTCTGTGAAAATTATTTCAAATATTTCAAACTATTCCAAAGTTATATACATAAATCTATGTTTTAATCTAATTCCTTATCTATATATTCATAGTTAACGTTATAGTTATAGTAGAACTTATCCTGACCCAATTCAATGAATTTTTTATGATCGTTTTGTGAACTTGTAAAAGTGTAAATTGACCTTCGAACAAAACACATGCTAGACGTTTCCGTTTGAAACTTCAATGCATGACGATCAGAATTTTCTGATATATACAGCATTTTTATTGATGTATAGTATTGCCCGGCAGACGTTGTCCTGCCGCAGACCATCTTACTGCTATTTACGAATTTTCATTCTGTTCGGAAAATAAATTTATATATTCGCCATTTTTAGTACAGCTGCCGAAAGTAGCCGTATGAACTAAATTATCAAATTTTATCTAATACGACCAAAACCGTTCGAAATATACCATTTTCGTTTCATTCTGAGCGGTAATGGGGGTGAGGCTAAATTTTTTCACTTAAACCATCTCATACTTGAAACAATAGAATGCCAGAATTTCAGCTCAATTGAGCTTAAACCTAGTGCGCTTTGCTTTACTCCAAGCTTATCCCCCGAAAAGTGGACTTAACTAAAGTGGGTCATGCCCATTTTTAGTAAAGTTAGCGAAAGTAAAAAGATTACCAAAGTCTAGTCTCATACGACCACAATCGTCTGAAATATAGCATTTTTTGCAAAAAGTGGGCATGAAAAGTAGACATGGCAAATCTAACATAGCATATTACGATAAAGTTGGAATAACAAATCGTTTGATACCTATATCGTTGATACCTATGCGTGATTGTCAAACATCTGTGCAGTGTCACAACGCTTTTATATATTTGTATAGATAGACTAACACAATCTCAAGTGGGGAAAAGCTGGCTGGCAAGGCTGCAAAACATACTTAATGCTTATAACTAAATTCTGGCAACTCCCTTCAAAACATTTGCAAAGAAAATTTATCAACACTGTATGAAAGCAAGAATCTCCCTGAAAGTAAAGCTGGATTCACTGATCACCTTCAGCATGTTTTGCAATTTTTTTTATATGAAGTTTTCGCTCAGAGAGAAAAATTTTTGCACGCTCTCAACTTGATTAACATTATTTTAAATCACACAAAAACATTCTGAAGGTTATTAGTGAATCCATCTTAACTGCACAACATGGCTGCCGTGTTATATTGAGAGAAGCTCTCGCGACAGAGAGAAAAGCTTTGTTTGCTGTTATATTGTGCAGCTGGTTGAATGAAGGCATCAAATAAAATGCGTGATTTTGTAATAATTAAAGAATAAATTGTTCGAAAACCTTGGTAAGCTATAACAATCTATATTATCATAGGAATCGAATAAAAAAAGAATTATCAAAATCGGTTCAGCAATTACCGAGCTTATTCTGGATCAATTTCGTGAGTCTCCTTTTATATAATAGTATAACTAGATTATTAACTTGCAAACTGACAGCTGAGAATGAAAAATGTTAAGGCGAAAAAAACTGATATGGAAGACAGGCCCGTAGCCACAAATTAAGAGCCAGAGCTCTTAAGAGGCTGAGCCTCCAGTAAAAAAATAAACAAATTTTTTTCATACATTTGTACATAAATATATATATGCATATTAACATATTTTCAAATTAATTTTTTATATATTTACATGTTATTGAATGAGTTCATTGTTCAAATGTATATTTTAGTAAAAAAAAAGTTAAGTATATTGACATATTATATATAAAATAAATGAGTTCAATGTTTGAAAGCGAATTTCTAATGTACTATATTGATTTCCACTAAGGTCACAGCTCTGCTGTTTAATACAAAGGCAATAAAATAAATATTTATTTATTTAATTTAATTATCATGTTCACATATAAGACAAAGTCTTTTAAATGCAGTAAGAAATCAAAGAATAACAACAAGTTATAACTAACAAATAAATAAAAACAAAAAAATTTGAATTTACTTATTTTAAATTAAAAAAAAAAAAAAAATTGTAAACACGACTAAATTTAACTTTAAATTTTAAATTTAAGTTATAATCAACAAACAAATGCATTTGACTCAAGAAATTAAATTTAGTTATAAGCTTCAATTTTAACAATAAATTATAATTGAATTGAATTTAGACTTATGTATAAATTACCTTTAAGGAACTTTATCAAAAAATTAAGAAGATAACATTAATAGAATAGAAAATAGAAGAAAGAAGAAAGATAGTATCAAGAAAAGTGTTGGAATATTGCATGCTTAAAGTTGTGCTTATTTCGGATACTTTTGATTCTTGAAGGTAGCGAATTCCACATTCTGATAGCGTTCACAAAAAAGAGTCTGTTAGAATTCAATAAATTGTATACAGGGATTACAAGGTTCATATTTCTGGTCGATCTACAAAACTGTAACTTATTAAATAAGTAATTAGGAGTTTGTGTATAAATCAAGTTATGCAAAAAAATACAGTTTCTAGCTTCCAAATAATTGAAAATATTGCAACCAAGTACTCGATTGCTCAAATGACTTATACGGTCAAACTTTTTAAGACCATAAACGTATCTGACAGCATTATTAAACACAAGTTGTAACTTAAGCTTTGACCTCGAATCAAGCTTACTGTATACAACTTCTGAGTAGGAAATTATTGGCATTATGAGTTGAACCACTAGCTTTCTTCTAGTCTCAACAGGCACAAATGATGCAGTTCTTCTCAGGTTCCGTAGGATATAGTAAACTTTACAAACAACAGAGTTTATATGATCTTCACAGGAAAGTGAGGAGTTAATATAGTAACCAAGATTTTTAACTTTACCTATAAATTTCAAGTCGACTCCATTCAGAAAAATGGCTGGTATATCAGAAAAAGAGTATCTAGACTTAAAAATCGGCATAACAAATGATTTAAGAGGGTTAAGATTAAGCTTATTAGCTTTAGCCCAATCTACTATTTTACTCATGTCTTCATTTACCTCAATACATAAATCATCAACAAGATCAATTGGTTTGGACAAGTACAGCTGAAGATCATCAGCATATGCATGCATGGTTACATGACGGCATTTGTTGAAAATATCATTAAGAAACATTGCAAATAAAAGCGGACCAAGTACCGAGCCTTGAGGAACTCCACAGGATAAATTGTTAAAAGCAGACAGACTATTTCCCACCCTTACTCTTTGAGACCTTCCAACTAAGTAATTATATAGCAGACGGACCGCAGTAATAGAAAACCCAAAATTAAGTTCTAGTTTTTGACATAGTAATAAATGGTCAACAGAGTCAAATGCTTTTGAAAAGTCCAACATGCAAAGCAAGCTTATATGCCCCATATCATATGATAATCTTATGTCATCTAGGATCTTCACAATAGCTGTAGAGCAGCTGTGGCCAGGTCGAAAACCAGATTGAAGTGGTGACATAAGGTTAAATTTTCTAATGTGTTCGGAGATTTGTACAGCCATGAGAGACTCACATACTTTTGATAAAGCTGGTAAAAGACTTACCGGACGAAAATCACACGTTTCACAGGCATTGGGTTTTTTAGCTATAGGAATGATTGTAGCAGCTTTCCACGCATCAGGGAAGCAAGAACTTGTGAAACAGTGATTCATTATGTGTGTCAAAGGGCTTATGATGAAAGGTAAAATTATTTTTATAAATTTAATAGCTATTCCATCTTCACCCACTGCATTTGATTTAATATTATTAACGCAACGAGCAACATCACACTCATTTACAGCAACAAACTGAAAATTACATGGCCTTTCGGTAGTAAAAACTATCGTATTATCGACAGATGTGTTATAAGTAGATGTTGAGGTAGCGATAAAATAATCATTAAGAATATTAGGATCAATTAGAAAATCATCGGATTTCACATTACATACTCCAGCCTGTCTTAAATTGTTCCAAAGATTTTTGGAAGGTTGTGCTAAACTTAGCTTCGACATGAAAAAAGTGCGTTTAGATAATTTAACAATGCAGTTAGCTTCATTTCTAGCTCTTTTGTGCTGTTCCCAATTAGATGTTGTCGGGTTTCTCTTCCAACGATTATAAGTTTTATTACGTTTTTTCAGGGCCAATTTAACATTATTTGTAAACCAGGGACAACTTCTGTTAGAGACACGACGTGTAGTCAATGGAACATACAACTCAAATAATTCACAAATTATATTACTTAAAAAATACAACTTCTCATTAACAGTACTAAGAAACCAACATTCGGACCAATTAATGATAGACAGGTCATTATACAACGAAACATAATCAATAGCTTTATAATTACGAAATGAAACAGTTTTAACAGTTAAAATCGGTGTCAAAGTTATATTCAAAGAACAAAAAAGAAGATCATGGTCAGATATAAACGATAATTGGTCGAAAAGCAAAACAGTAGAAACATCTGAAACAATAAAAAGATCTAATAAACTTGGAGTAGCATTAATTGCATAGCACGTAGGTAAACTGGTATTTACTATTTGGAGACCAACTTCAGTCAGATGATCAATAAAATTACCAACAAGACCATCCTTAAATAAAACATTTATATTTAAATCACCACACAAAACGAAGTGATCATAGTCAATTGCACAATTCAACAATATAGTAAACAATTGCTCCAAACAACAATTACGATTCGGATTATACACACACGACAAGAAAACTTTTGTACAACTGTCATAGATTTCGACATAAAGAAACTCTACCTCTGAACCACTGGACATTCCTAACAGATTAACATTTAAGTTATTTTTACAATATATTGCAACACCCCCGCCTTTTTTATCAATTCGATCATTTCGAAAAAGCTTATAGTTCTGTATATTCAAACAAGAATCAAACAAGAAATCGTCTTAGTTTCTCATGAAATTTGCGAAGAATGGTTTCGGGACAAATTTTTCCCAAATAATGGCCTTCAAAAGCGATCAATGAAAGTTCTCACAGACGTATTGTAGTCATCGATAATCTTTGAACTCTGTTGATTCGGTTTACACGGGAAAATGATGCTTCGCATACCGCCGTACTGTTGCCGAATGTTTCGATTGCACAAAACGAATTATAAGTATCAGGAAACGCATCGCGCATTAGATACAATTCATTCAACGTATCAAAACTGATGGAATTTGGTGATGTTTTCTGATGCTCATCCCTTTTTTTGTCCAGATATTTCTTCGCGACAGACATCTCGGCATCAGAGGGTATTTTTAAGCCTATAGAACATAATATTTTTAAACTAGCCAGCTTCATTTCGAAGCTGACGACAATGCCTACAATATACGATCATTTTTGGTGAAACGCTTTTTTAATTTGAATATAATATTATCAACGATATCAAAGTAAGCCGGCTTAATTTCAATAGAATATTCACTTCTCTCACCAAGTGATTGTTCTACTACTGAGTTTCCTAATAGATTCGATCGACGGTGCACTCTGAATGATATAAAACCTTGTTATTTTAATTGTTTTTGATCAAAAGTACCTCATTCAATCGCAAGCTATGTCTGCAACATCCATTATTTTCCTTTCAGCCTATCCAAATTTGTATGCTCCCAATTAGTAGTTCTAGTTAGACTAATTAGACTAATTATTATTAGTAGATTGGGGAAAGTATGTATAACTATTTGAGAATGAATGCAAAGTATTGAGACTACAGCAATAGGCGAAGACTGCTGACCTGGTACAGCCGCTTAAAGTTGAAAAATCTGAAATGCAGTCAGCTGGCCCTTGAATCATGATATAATTTCGAAATCCTCCCCATTCATCCTTAAGTAGTTGCAAGTGTTTTTCCTAATCAGAACAGCAAACTGGGAGACACAAAAAGTGAAGAAATTGCTGGAAAAACGACTGCACCAACTGCAATTTCTTTTTTGTGTATTCTTAGTTTAAGACACTTAAAATAATAAATTATCTGAAAAACTCGCTCAACAAATCTTGAAAACAATTAAAATAACAACATTCTATAAATTTTCACCAAAAATTAACTTTCGTATAATTTTTTGCCAGCTATTATTGGCAATGACTTGTGAAATTTTGTTTTCTTAATTTTCAGCTGTCAAATGAAAGTGCTGCCATATTTTTGGCGTATGCTTACGTTTATAATGCAAAGGACTAATAACACTGTGATCAACTGCGAAATAAACGAGGGCAGTTGTAAAAGCATACGGAAATTTGGCTAGGGCAGGCTCGACGGATTCAAGGGCAGGCTAAGCCCATTAATGACCATACTAGCTACGGGCCTGATGGAAGATAAGCAAATAAAAAACGAATTATTTATAACGAAAACGCAAAATTAATTTAAGCAAAATTTCCAGTAGAAAATAAGTTCGTTTTTTAGCAATCAGCTCTAAATTTCATGGTTTGTAATGAGTGTTGCAAAGTAGTCCGCAGAAGACCGTTCACAATTGATAGGAAATTTTTACAGTTGCACAAATTTACAAACTCAAATACACAAGATTGTGCACTGCCCTTGTGTTATCACGATATCACAATCTCAGCAATGCAACAGGATTAAAATAAATGATCGAAATTAGTAAATAAGAAATTTAGAAAATTAGTAGAAAAGTGTTTTTCTACGATTAAAGTATCTATGTATCAGAAGTCTGATTATTGAAAGGCCAACAATATGTATAGTACTAAAGGCTCTGTGCATTATTGCCATAAATTAGGTGGTGTCCTTAATGCATATTAAGATTGTGAATTAACGCCAAGTAGCACATTACTGCCAACAATTTTTGACACATTATTGCCAATGACATTGTAAGTAAAATTTGAACTCTTGAAATGACACACAAAAACACCGAGACACCCCAATTAATTTTTGGGTCATAGAATCCAGTGGTATACTCCGTTTTAAAAAGTTAGCTTAAAATAACGAGATATTTCGGTTTTCAATATGTATTAGATTTAAGGTGATTTTTTATTTTATTTGAGGGAAAAACCTGCAAAAGTTTTTGTTAAATCCATTTATATATTTTTTTTTTCGAGAAAATGTAACCGTTGAAATAATAGACATCTATTTGGAAGCAGAAATAGTTTACCTCTTACAGTTTGGGGCCATAATAATTACAATAATTTTGGGATTCGTGATTTTGGGATTCGGAATTTTGGGATTGGCATCCCTATTACAAACAGATGCTTCAACATATATATCAAAGATGAGTGCTTTGTAACATAGCTTTAACTTGAAATTTAGTATGACAACTTGGAATTAAACTCACTTGATAAGAGAAATCTTTCTAAAAAATATAAGCATTTGATTGACCATTTTGAAAAAATAGAAAAATGAATGACGAAAAATGCAGATCAAATTGCAAAAAATTAAATATGTTTTGTTTTGTGTGTGGAAAATTTACACCAAAAAAACATCGAGGACATTTGGTTGAAGATGCCCTCAAAGCTTACAATCAGTATTTTTTGGTTACCCTCGCTGAAGAAATGCGAAATGTTGATCATGCACCTGAATTAACGTGCATCAGATGTTTTAGTGCATTAAACAAATGGTGGAAATTACGGCGATATTCGATGCCATTTCGACTTCCAATTATATGGACCGATCCAAGGGAACATGATCCAGAAAATTGCTACGCATGCAAGAACGATGTAAATGGTCTCAATCGAAACAGTAAGTTCACTTAGATACACTATATATCGAATACACAATAATTTATTCTTTCAGAACGATCTGGTTTTATATACAAAGCTGTGTCAAGTGCTCACGTACCAGTTCCACACAGTGATGAATTGCCTGTCACAGTACATTCATCGACATGCCAATATGATACTGCGTCCTATGAAGTACAATCACAAACTTCAGCAACATCATTACATCATGCTGATTCTGATTACCTTCAGCCAGTTATACAATATCCATCATTAATTTGCAGGAACATTTAGATTGAATCGTTCGAAAACTGAAGCTATCTCAAAATAATGCAATAACTTTGGCTTCGGAACTAACAAGCGTCAACGTGCTGGCACCAGGTGTAAAAGTTACATCTTACAAATACCGGCAATAACCATATATGTCTTATTTCATGCTTTCCGACCACGCAACTTATGCATATTGTCAAGATATTGCCAATTTAATGAATGAAATGGGAATATCTGCTACTATAATCCATCTTTATGGCGTCTTTTCATAGACTCTTCAACCAGAAGCTTAAAAGTAGTCAGGCTATTTGAAAACAGCAGCGTTAAACCAGTGCCATTGATGTATGCTCTTGGAATGCATGAGTCGTATGATACCATGAAATTAATTCTGTAACGCATTACTTATGACGAACACAATTGGCGCGTAAATTGTGATTTTAAAGTTCTTTCACTATTAGCTGCAATGCAAACTGGCTATACAAAGTATATGTGTATTTTTTGTAAATGGGACAGCCGTGCAAAATGCAACCAGTACGAAAAGCGAGATTGGCCAAAACGCGATTCGCAAAGTTGTTGGCGAATTTAATGAAATTCGTCCACCATTGATTCCCCTTCAGAAAATAATGCTTTCGGATCTTCATATCAAGCTGGAAGTTGTTAATAATTTTCTAAAGCCTTTGGTTCGCGTTAACAAAAATGCATTACCATACTTGAAAAACAACGCTTTTCCAAAATTATCAATTGAAAAATTAAAAGAGGGCAATTTTGTGTAACTTAAAGTGTGTGACTGCAATATATTTTATATCAATTTTTTTAACAGGTGTAGGTAGCGTTCCAGATATACGGAAACTTTTAAGGGATACGACTTTTTCTGAAATGTTAGATGAAACTGAACTAAACGCATGGAACTCAATTCGTGCGGTAATTGAAAACGTTTTTTGCAAAATCGCTCAACAGAGTACCGTGATTATTTTGAAAACATGATAAAGTCTTTCGACAATCTTGGCGTTAATGTGTCGTTGAAAATCCACATGTTACATGCACATTTCGATTTTTACGAACAACAATTGTCCACAGAAACAGACGAAACTGGCGAAAGATTTCATCAAACTATAATGGCATTAGAAGACCGTTTCGCTGGAAAAAGAATAGACTCAATACTTGCTGATTTCTGCTGGTCGATTGCAAACAAAGAGTAGAAATTGAATACATGCACAAAAAATTATAAAATCATCAAAATAAGAGCAAATATAGTTCCATGTCTGCTTGAAAATGGACGTCCATTATTTCTAAATATAAATTTTGACAAATAACATTTTTTCATTCAAATAAAATCAAAAATCGCCTAAAATCTACTACAAATTTAAAAGCGAAATATCTCGTGATTATGAGCTGTTTTTTCAAAACGGATTACACCACTGGATTCTACGATCCAAAATTAGGTTTTTAAAAGCGAAATATCTCGTGATTTTGAGCTGTTTTTTCAAAACGGGGTACACCACTGGATTCTACGATCCAAAATAAGGTTGACGTATTTCGGCGTTTTGGTGTGTCATTTTCACCTACTTACAGTGTAATTTATAGCGAATGTTAATAATTTATATGGTTGTGCATTAGTGCGACCTGTTGATTGGTGACAAACATTTTCATGTCTGTGCTCATGAACATCACAATTAATGCAAAGATCTATGACGGTCTATTGAATTAATTTTGTTAGTTAGTTCTATAGTTAGTTCAACACCTGAATCGCTGTCTAACACTTCTCGTAGAGATAGTTTTCTTTTTAATAGGCGACCATCGTTTACCGTTTAGGAACTACAGCTCTTAGCTAGTCAAACGCCGGTAGTAATTTCGGACAGCCTTGTCGTTTTGGTCCAATCAGACCAAACTTGGTAGTTTTGTGTTCACAAAACATGTTTTTGTAGTTTGGTTGGCTTGTTGCGATTTTCCATATTTTTTAGTAGGTTGGAAACACGAACTAATCTTCCAATTTCAAATAAAATCAATAAAACCTTTTTTTTTGGATCATCCCTAATTTGCTGCAAACTTGAATTTATTTTTTTTTCGCTTATGGTTAGTTTTAATAGCTTTTAACATCAACGAAATGAGTTATTAAAGATTTTTTTTCTTTTTTGGATTCGCCCGGAGGTATGAAATCTTCCAAAGATACGTATACCCGTCCTATACGCATGCACGATTCACATTCTAAAATCTGCACGAATCAGCCGGGACAGACAGAATGCACCTACGTACTAAAACATACCCCCTATTGGCAATTAGGATTTTCCACTAAGCACATTAATTGGCTTTTCAGCGGAATTTAAAAATTGAATATATATAAACGTGTATTTAAGTATACTTGATTCTATATAAATAAGCAACTTCGAATTAAATAATAGTAATTATCAATTTAAGGTACCCGAAAAACAATCTAAAACACTAAACTCATTTTAACTGGTTTGCGGCCATTGTCCAACCCAAGGACCTACGTGGAAATGAGATAAATCTCATAACCGCCAAATCAAAATCCCAATTAGTTGGATATGCATTTGGGCCAACGCAGGCATAAACTTGTATGGAAAAGAGATAAACTCTGGCACACCAATCCAGGTGATAGTGTGAGTTCAGTCTAATTTCAAATCAGGAAACCACGTGAGCACGTAAATCCCAATTCGATTAAAAATTAAAATATTGAATAATTAAAAAGTAAGTTTTAAAATCGATTCATATTTGATGGTGCTTACTTTATAAAACATAATATCGAGACAAAAAAGAGAAACAGAACAATCTCAATTGCCAATATTACATTGTTATAAAATTGCTTTAGGTATTATAGGATGAAGTTAAATTGATTTAATTATTTAAATGTAATATAATTTTCCGTTTTAAGACGTCTACCGAATCAGAAAAATTAATCATGTTGAAGTTATCATTGAAATCACTTCACATACATCGTAAAGGTTCATGAAGAGCGTAATTAGAACTGCACTGACTCAACTTGAAAAACAGAAAATGTCTAGTTCCTCTCCTTGGGATGTTAAAATTTAGAGCTGAGATAAGATATTCCGAATTAATCTCGCCACGAAGTAATTTAAACAGGTACATGACATTAAGCATCATTCTTCTGCTTCTTAGGGAAGGTAGTAAAATAATTTTAAGGCGTATTTCATACGATGGAAGCATAATATTGGGGTTCCAACGACTATGACGTAAAGCAAAAAGTAAAAACTGTTTTTGAACGGATTCTATGGCGTCGATGTAGACATTATATTGTGGGTTCCATGCAACTGATGCATATTCATCGATCGAGAAAACTGGAAACTATTTCTAAGTTATTGTTATTTAAAGTGTAATTTATGTTACTAGCAGATCTTCGCGAGAATGTCATTTGCTTACATTTTTTAAGTTGAGATTTAATATATTTAAGCTACACCAGTCCACAAGTCTATTTAGATCAGATTGTAAAAGATGTCGTTCTTCGGGTGATTTATTTATTTATTGGCCAAACAATGCAATGCAAATTACTTATTCTAACTTATTCTAACAGGTTTTGTTTACTTATTACTAAGTTTTTTGTTTTTCTTCTCCCCTTTCCTTTTTTTTATTTTATTTTTTATTTGATGCTCTTAGTGGGCATACTCCGCCCACCGGATTGACATGATTTCAAAAACCATGTCAAAACTAAGAGAAGAGGAGGAAAACAAGAGAGACTATATACACACTTAAGATACGATGTATATATATTATTCTTAAAGACTATAAGGACGTAAATGGGAGATTTGGAGAGGGATGTTAAAGAATTTTGATTTATTAAACTAAATGCTTATACATATAAATCCATACATGTATGTAGTTTATCTGAGGCCTGTGTTAATTCTGATTACTGAGTGATTTATATAGGGTTTGCTTGAAAGAGGATTTGGACATAGAAGGTGAGTAGTATATAGAGATATTATTAAATTCTCTGCAACAACGATTGATGGGTTCATTATTTGCATATGTAGTTTGGTGCTGATATTCAGTTAACAATCGAGTATGCCTAGTGCGCCTAATTGGATCGTTAAAGGAAATCATATAAGAAATATATTCGCTGTGAATAGCACCACTAATTACATCAAATGTGAAGCATGAGCCCAATAACGATCTTCTTGTTGATAGTGGCATCAAATTTAAAAGGCTGAGTCTATGTTCATATGATGGAAGGCTACAATAATCATGGGGGTTGTACATATCTCTAAGCGCGTATAGTAAGAACTGCTTTTGAATAGACTCAATTCTTTCTCTATGGGAATCGAAAGATGGATTCCAAATTATGCATGCATATTCAAGTATTGGGCGCACTAATGCACGGTACAAGGACGTAGTGACCCATATATTCTTGAATTCATTTGCACGTCTTTTTATAAAACCGAGCTGTTTGCTGGCCCTGGACACAATTTTATCATAGTGCAGATTAAAGCGCATCTTGCAATCTAAGACAACTCCAAGATCCACTATATGGTTGACCCTTTTTAGTTCGGTACTATTGAGGTGGTAGGTATGTAATGTTACGTTGTTTTTACGAGAAAAGCTAATAACATTGCATTTATTGACATTAAAATGTAGTTTATTTTGAAAACACCATTGCTCAAGAGACAACAATTTTGATTGCAAAAAATTTACATCTGCATCTGATTGAATTGCATAGTACATTTTTAAATCGTCTGCATACATAAGATGTGGGATATCGTTAAGAACTTCTGACAGATCGGATATGAATATGTTGAAAAGAAGAGGACCAAGATGACTACCTTGCGGAACTCCCGAGGAGACTGCAATTTTTTTCGATAGAACTCCCTGGAATTTAACAAACTGGGATCTGCCGTTTAAATATGATTTTAGCCAACTTAGTATGGACCCCGCAACACCAAATTTTTCTAACTTATATATAAGAATGTTGTGATCAACTCGATACTGAAATCAGTATAAACAGCATCTATTTGGTGCCCTTTTTCCATTGTGACTTAAACATCTGATACCATAATCATGAGATTAGTGGTGGTAGATCGCCCTTTTCGGAACCCGTGTTGCTGCTCATTTAGACGTGGGTTAATGAAACTTGTTAGCTTTTCACAAATAAGTTTTTCAAAAAGTTTTGGAATGGCTGACAAGATTGCTATGCCTCTATAATTTTCAACTGATCTTTTATCACCATTCTTGTAAATTGGCGTAAGATGGGATGATTTCCAATATGAAGGAAATGTCCCACAAACCAGTGATTCGTTAAAGATTATGTGTAATGGCAATAGCAGTTGGTCTAAACATCGCACCAAAAAGCTTGTAGGTATTAAGTCTGGTCCTGGTCCCTTTAATATATCCAGTTCTTTTATTGCATTAGAAATCTCTTCCTGGGTTAAATATAAACTATTAACTATAATAGTTGAGCCAGGAGAAGTTTCAGATAAGGTGGTAGGAAGACAAAAGACCTCCTTAAAGTGATCGGCATACAAGTTGCTTATTTCAAGAGAATTGGACGAAGTGACATTACCTTTAAACATAGACGATGGATAGCCGCTAGATTTGCGCTTCATGTTAACAAAGTCAAAGAATTTTCTCGGCTCTTGGACAATTTTTCTCCGATGATGTTCGTGTACAACTTGTACGCTTCTTCTGACTTGATAGAGAACTCTCTTGATAGCTCGTCATATCTAAGCTTCAGTTCATCGCTTATATTATCAGTGTTTTTGAGAAGTTTGTAGATTTTATTTCTTTGATTCCTCAAAAATCTGAGATTGTTGTCTAGCCATGGTTCTGTGAGCTTATTCTTTTTCTTTATTATTGGCACATAACTTTCGATAGCGGTAAAAATGTGCTGATAAAATATAGAGACAGCACTGTCTAAATCTAAATTGAATAGAATATGATTCCAATTTAGAGAACTAAGATAACATTTTATTCTTTCATAATCGGCGTTGAGGTAATCGTACGTAATGGTGTTATTATAAGACTGGGTAAAGTTGATGTCATTAGCAGAGAAAACAACTTTTAAGGCTGTATGATGAACAGTGTTGGTTAATAAATTTTCTGCTCCCATGCATGGACTAACCTTCACTTCTGTAGTTGTAACAAAGAAAAAGTTTCACGTCGTCAGCGTACATTAAAACGTTACAGTGTTTTATTACCGAAGGAAGATCATTAATGAATAGTAAAAACAAAACCGGTCCAAGATGACTGCCCTGAGGAACGCCAGAAGTGACCGAAATACTTTTTGAAAGAGAATTCTTATATAAAACCTTTTGAGTACGTCTAGATAAATATGAATTTATCCAATTTAATAATGTGACAGGAAACCCAATAAGGTGGAGTTTTTTCGAAAGAAGATTATGATTAACACTGTCGAAAGCTTTGCTAAAGTCCATATAAATAACATCAGTCTGCAGTCCCAAAGTAAAACCATTTATAACACGAGTAGTAAACTCTAAGAGGTTTGTTGTAGTGGACTTACCCTTCAGAAAACCATGTTAAAAGACAGAAATGGTGGAAGACACGGAGTGAGTTAATTGATCAGTTATTATTTTCTCAAATAACTTAGGGATTGCACTTAATTTTGCAATTCCTCAATAGTTAGAAACATCTATCTTGGAGCCAGATTTATGAAGGGGTATAATATTAGAATCCTTCCATATAATAGGAAAATAACCACTATGCAAGGAAATATTAAAAATGTTTGCTAGAGGAGTACACAGGTTTGTAGCACATTGCTTTAAAATACAGCTTGGAATTTTATCAGGGCCAGTCGTAAAAGAAGATTTTACTTGTCGAAAATAACACATGACAATATTTGGGTCTATTACAGGAGTTTCAAAAGAGTTAACTGGCGGGAAAAAAGGATACACGGTGCTAGTATTAAATAGTATATCGGAGTAAGTTGATTTAAAGAAGTTTGCAAACATGTTAGAAATCACATTGTCACAAGATGATTCTTCCTGATTGAATTTCATAAGGGGTGGAAAACTGGAGGCTTTACGTTTTGAGTTAACAAAACTATAAAAAAGTTTTGGATCATCTTTAAATTGAGATTTTATGTTAATTATATAAGCAGAATAGCATTGTTTATTTAGTAGTTGATATCTACAACGACAAGAAGAATAGGAAGCAAAGTCTAAACTAGAACCAGATATTTTATATTTTTTAAATAAACGATTTTTTAAATTTTTAAGTGCCTTTAGATCATTTGTTAGCCAGGGTGGATTTAAAGGATTGGAGAAGCACCTTTTTTTTGGGACGGACAATAAGAAACACCTTTGCAGAGTATCATTGAAAAACTGTACAGAAGATTCGACGTCATAATGTGAATGTGATGTTCCGCTAGTTAAAATTGGAGACCAATCAGTCTGCGAAAGTAAGGAATTAAGTTTTACATAGTCCGTTTTCTTAAAATTAAAAACTTTTTTACTTCGCGCATCAGAAGTTACTTTATCTTCTTTTTCGTGGGGGAGTAAAACTGTTAGTTCAAGAGTTGGATGATGTACATCTTCTGGAAGAGATACGGGATTCGAACAATGGAGATTAACAGTAGTGCATCTATCTACAAATACAAGGTCTAGGGTTCTGTGGTTTATATTTAAAATATCATTGATTTGTTGAAGACACAGATCAGACAGCTTATCTAAGAAGTCATTTATCCAATCACTATTGGAAACAGGAGTAAGAAATGAAGAATCGTCAGACGATCTCCAAGTCACAAAAGGTGGATTAAAATCACCCAGCACAATAAGAACGTCTTTATTTTTTAACAAATTATGAACTTTTTCGATGGTGTGTAAGTGTTTTAAATACACTGTTAAGTCACATTTAGGAGGAATGTAAGAGCAGGTAACATAAATAATACTATTATTTAATTTAACTGCAACACAAATGAACTCAATGTCACTGGTGTCAAGAATTGTCAATTCTTCAGATACAAGCGAGTTTTGAACAGCTATCAAAACACCACCACCGATCTTATCATGACGATCTTTACGAAAAATTTGATATTTATTGCACATTATTTCAGAATTTAAGATATTAGAGCGAAGCCAAGTCTCTGTAAAAATTATAATGTTATATTCAAAATCAAAACTGTTTATGAAAATATCGGAAAGTTTGGAGTTAAGACCCCTGACATTTTGATACACAAGCTCTAATTTAGACTTGCGGTTTATTAATCGTTTTTTGGATGAGATTCAGGGCTATTTCGGGGACGCGGCAAATGTCCAACATTTACCGGTCTTGGATTGCTTTTAAATTCAAATTCGCGTACAATTGTGTTAGGCGGCCAAAAGTTTACATCAACTATGGAATTAAATAAATTTTCAGGAACTGTTAATCTGAAAGAAGTAATCGATCTTACATTTGAATATTTGATTTTATGAACCGAAAGATGCAAGGAACAATTCAACTTTGATTTAATGAAAAAATCTATATCAACCTCTGTTGTATCCGCAGCTAAGCGAGAAACAAAGATTGGTTTAGTTGGTGGAATTGCAATGATTGGCTTAGGTGAAACAGAAACCTGAGTAGTAAGAGGAACAACCTGGGAATCGACCAAAGTTGGTGAAAGAGAAACAGTTTGGGCATAAGACATGACTGGCAATGAAGGTGGAGGTGCCAGCACTGGCAAAGGAGCAGAAATCGATATGTTTGCTGTATTCGAAGTAGAAGTTAAAGTAGGTGGAGGGGCTGTTTCACCATCAATGTCCATGTCATCAGCAATGTCATGTACAGAAGAATGTAGAGTTGGAGTTGAATCCGTTTTTTGCTTACTACGCAAAGACATGTGTTTTTTTTTTTCCTTTTGGGAGAAGGAGACTGATATTTGAAAAATTTTGCAGAAAGCGAAGAAAGTTCCTTACTTATTTCAGAGAAGCCTTGCTTTGTCTGCTTGAAAAGCTTGTAGAAGTTGATGTCAGCCAATCTACATTTCTTGCAAGACCAACGCAACCCTTTACCTTCCTCAATACAATCTTTAGTTACTTCTCTTTAGTTAGTTACTTCTCTTCAATATTTACTTCTTTAAGAGAGAAGTAACGATTGCACTTAAAATACAAAATCTGATTTACAACAACAACTAACTAACAAAAAATATAAAGTAAGATCAGTTAACGGTAAATTTTTAATTTGCTTTCTTAAATATTCTTATGTTACGTGCGCTGCTTAAAAGCATCATTTGTTATCATTATTTCTGCGTTGTCAGGTGTAAGTGTTTGGAATTTTTGATTAAAAGTAAGTTGTGTGAGTAGAATTTAAAAAAACTCTATTGCTGCAAATTAACTAAAAAAGTATATTTTTTCGAATTTTCAAAGTTTGTATCGTCACGTCACTGACGCCTGTAATCGCAAGTGCAGCCACTTGTATAATAAAATATTGTAATTGTTTTTCAAATCATGTAATATGTGTTTTTATATAGATGGAATCTTCTCTACAAAATAAAAATAAAAATAAATAAAAACATAGTAAGGAGTTATCTTCGACTGGACCGAAGTTAAAATACACCCTCAGCTATATTTTAGTTTATTCAAAGTCTTGCATATTGTATTATTATGATAAAGTAACTTTTCTATGGCGTAGTTTTTATCCAAATGTTTCACATCTGAAACTAAGCCCAGTAGCGGATGGAATATATTCCGAATATATGAAGCATCAATTACCTTGTAATGACCACTACTTCCGACTTACTACCTTACTATGCATAAAAGGCCTTACATTTAACATTGAATGAGACAGGAGGTAAGTGATCGCCTCCCTTCAGCAATACCTAGAAGTTATGGAGTAACATACTACTTGTAATAAGATATAAAAATCACTGCATTGCTTTTCCTTGTATGCTACATTACAGGTAATGAGGTATGAGTTAATTACTTCTGCTATATGCAGACGCATATTGATGATTTCTGAAAAAAGTAATGCTTCCTTACCTGGTAATTTATTCTGTATTAGTTCTATGGTAGCCACTGGCAAATCCGCTGCTGGGAGAGTTCTTTTTATTTGTTAAAACTTAAACAATAATTTTCTTTGGAATTTATAAAGGTTTAACTACTATGATGACGTAATTGTGTATGGGACATCGGCGGGATTTTCAGTGCCTTTTAACAATACTCCAAACATCGAGTGTATAATTAATATAAAAACTATTCTGCAAAAATTTAAGCCATTGCACTCATTTTTGTGGTATTTATAGAGACTTTACTGATTTCAAAAAGTCACTTTGTATGTAGACATGTTCATTGAATTTTTAAAAACTTACACAAACTCAAAATGCATATCAAGTCATGGGATTAATTTTTGTGGAATTTAAAGAGATTTTACCGTTTTGGTAGTGGGAGGTAGGCATGGTTTTCATCCGATTTGGCTCATTTTCGAGCTTGATCTCTGTTGTAGGATAAAAAGCTTATATACAGAAGTTCATTACGGTAGCTCTTAAATTACGTGTTCTATGTGATCACAGACGGACGGACTGCCACGCCTCTTAATCTGTGTTACAAGCAAAGTAACTAAGTTAATATACCCCTTAAGCAGTATGCTTTGGAAGGCAAAATTTTTGAATACCATATTAATTATTACCCGAATAAAACTGTTTTTTTTATAATAAAATCCTGAATTCAAAATACTATGAAGAAATTAATAATTATATGATGAAGAATAAATATGTTGTAACGTATCATATTATGGTTTGTGCAAAAAATAGCTAAAAAACAATTTTCAACTGAACAATTATGAATATATGGCAACATTCTTCCAGATTATATTAAACTAACTTTCATAAAAAACTCGTCCACTTCTCGCAGATTTTTTGTTTTTATTGATGCAGACAAAAACCACTTCTAATTTCTGTTTCGTAACGTGTCCTTTCTGGTGAGCTTATATCTTTGAACCATTTTTTCGATCGCTTCCATCTTTAACATTAAAAATAGTGCAACGAAAATGAGATCAGAAATCAAAAATTCAAAACAGGACAAATAAGTAAAAATTTTTCATTGTTTTTCTTAATTTTTAGCAACATTAAAGGCGTACGAACTTTACGAGCGCCACCATGAAAATGCACATGTGCCATTTTAAAGAAAGAACAAAGCAAAACAACTAAATGCAAGCATACAAAAAAAAAATAAAATTCGTGTGGTTCTTTCTTGAACTATTAAAATCCAAATCCAGCAGAAAGTACCAAAGACAAGATACCAAAGCAAGTAAGTTATTTGTCATAGTGTTGGAGAATTTTTCGGTATCAAGTACTTTATATTCGATAAAAAAAAATACTCCTTATCGATAATCAATGCCGAACAGACTCGATACTTTTTGTATTTTCTCTAAATGGCACAAAAAGGGAAACAAAGACTTGGATATTTTTATACACTTCCAAGCTGAAACCATGAATGCGATTTTTGTATTTTTTCTTGATGCCAAAAAAACGAATGTGCATACTTTTTTATATTAAAATATTTTTAAAAATAGGTAAATAAATAGGTAAATACGATGGCAATCATTTTCTTATATATGAAAAAAAATTTATTTGGTGCATACTCAAAACATTTGTAAGTAAAATTTCTACGAATGGTATTCGCAATCAAAATATTCGTACATTCAACAAATATTCGTACAATATACAAAGTATTTGTATTGTGATATCTTAACGAATTCATTCGCTAAATGTTACTAATACCTGATGTAGAATCTACGAATATATTCGTTTTATATACTAATGATATTCGTAAGAAAAAATGAATAGATTCGAATTAGTGCATTGTGCAAATGATTGTGTACATATAAATAATAATATTCATAAATCTATCGTACGCAAAACTGCGTAATATTTTCCTTTGCATTCGTAGTATTTACTAATGCTTTTGTACTTTTTATGAATGAAAAATCATATTAGTAGAAAAAATTCATTCTTAAGTTGACCGAATGAGTTGTTCGTAGAATGTACGAATTATTAGTTGAGTTTAAAAAATGTCAAACCGAAATTGTTCAGCCTGGCTTGTCTAACAACTACAGAATATAAGGAACTGTATGATTGTAAAGTGGCTGTAGCCTACTGGTGGAGAGCGTGGCCCTCAAGCTATGGAGCCGTGGTTCAAACCCCAGCTCAGACAGATTTTTAATTCATTATTAAATATTATAATCATTCTAAATGCAACAAACGTACATTTGTTCTTGTGCGAATACGAATAAAATATATGAAAAATTACATTTTGAAATCATTTGAAAATTTTAAAAATTACAACTTTAAAACTTATTGACAACATATGGCAATATATTGCAGCTGACATATATGTATGCTGAAATGCACAATCGACTTTAAGTACTGTTCTTATACCCTGACTGATTAAAAATAACTAGTAGCTTAAATTATAATATTGCTAATTTGCAAGAATTCCCTTATTATATAAAACCTTAAAAAAATATCTGAACTTTTTAAATGATTTTATTTCAATAAATATTTATTTTCCATTGATTTAATAAAATTAAATCCGCATCCATTATGCGCATTTAAAAACTGCATGATTTCGTATAAAGGGTAGCTTTGTGGGATTGTTTGAATAGCTGCTTTTATTGGCATTACCGAAATGGCAGAGGCAAGATCTGTTAACGCAACATTAAGTTTTCAAAGTTTGAGGTCGTCCGTTTTGACACTTGTATCGTAAATTTTTTACAACGTACTATTGAGTTTTGGGCATAATGCTTTGGGTGATCGTTTTTTTTTTCTTCTACAAAATGCAGGTGGACCAACCAGCCTAAAACGTGATTGCAGTTAGGCAATATTATTTTTTGATAAAGATTCCGGCTTTCCTCGATTAAATAATGCATATCGCTAGACATATTGATTGTGAACGAGAATTTTCCGTACAATCCGTAAATAAAATAAAAAATAAGAAGAAAACAAAAGAACAAAGCATAATGTCAAAAACTTGAAGGTTGCTTAAACAGGTTAAGCCACTTGAGAGAAGCTCGGTCAAACTGTCAGAATGGATGAGAAGAAATAAAGAAAAAAAACCTGAATCTGTACAATTTTTAGCTAACAGCTACTTTGACAGTTCGACCAAAGGCGAAAAAAAGAGTGCTTTTCTCTTAAGTGGCTTAACCTATATTTATTAACCTTTGGTACATTCAAGTCTGTTCTTTCCCCTTTCCACAAAAAACGCATTAAAAACAAAATTTTCAGATTTTTATGAGGTTTCCACATGACCGTTTTATGGGTTGAATGTAGGACAGTTTTTAAAAATTGCAGTTTTCAAAGGTTTTTTTTTTAATAATATGATGGTCCAAAAACTAAAAACTATACATTCTTAATTAAGAGTGCAAGTACTACATGGCTGATACAAATTAGTGGTCCCGAACTAATAGTGTCAGCACAGGACCTAATGCAATATCTCAAAAAACAACCATTATTTACCATTCAATGGTTAATTTAAGAAATGAGATTATTTCATTATTTTCTAAGAAGCACATCTTCTAAGAATCAACTACAATTACAATGATAATTATATATGTTAAAAAAGTTTTATATACCTACTCTGTGGCGGCCGTAGCCTAGTGGATAGAGTGCGTGGCCCCTAAGCTAAAGAACCGCGGTAGCCCGGGTTCAATTCCAGCTCAGACAGAAAGTTTTTTCAATTGAATTTATTTTTCTGTTCGGTCGTCATCTCTCTGCAGACAATGGCAAACCTCAGAGAGTAAAAATTGCCATGTAAAGCTTCTTGAGGACATAAGCCATTCGGAGTCGGCATAAAACGCGTAGGTCCAGTTCTCGATCATTTGTGATCAAATATTTAATAACACGCACAACACAATTGATCAATATAAGCTAGATCAAAGTCCTTCCAAGGGCTGAAATGGCCAGTTTATTTATTTATTTCTACTTAAGAAGACTATAAAAATTGCTCAATTTCGGAATTAGAATGGATGCCGATCCAAAGTTAGGTAACCAAAAACATAAATTACTATGGTTTAAGATGCCATAAGATTATCCTCAAATTTGAGGATAACTTAGCTCGTGTATTTTTTTATTTTTGTTGTCTCTTCTCCCAGAATCCGTTAGTTGAGAGTTGTTACTATTTTAGTTGTTGGACTGTGTAATTTGACGTCCTGTTACTAGTTTAAAAGCTAAGAGTCAGATCAACTTGAGAAAAAATGCTCAAGCATTAGCAGACAAAAAAACTTTTTCTTATGGTCTCAACATAAATTTAACAGCAGCACTGCAACTTAAAAAAAAATACGAAAACACAAGCTTGTAAAAATTCCTTTCAAATAATTTTCCAAAAATATTACAACCACGTGTCAGTTACTTATTAGTCAGCAATAACATGAATAATAAACATCAAAAGAGTGTCACATCATCACGAGGTTCATTGCTCATAAAAACATTTTAAAAATTACTCAAAATCCACAAAAGAAACAACCTAAAATGTCTCTTAAAACATCTTTTGATATTTTATAAAGCTAATCAGCTCATTTTTTCACTACATTAATTTTGTTCACTAGAATTTTGACCCATTAATCATATGCACAGCAGCAAGATTTAACCAAAAAAAATCACAAATACAAGCAATAGCAACAACAACAACCTCTAGAGCAGTAACAGCAAAATCAACAGCACCAGCAACGATGTATCAAATATTTTGGATGCACAAATGTGTAAACTGCTACAAGCAATGACAATATATTGATGCCATTAAAACTTGGTGATAACACTTTGCCAATTTTTGTGCTTTTTTACTTATTGAGTTTTGTGATTTTTGGCTAGCGGAGCAATGAACACACATTTGTGCCGCCCACTGCTCATCAAATTGTAAAAGCAAAGCGTGAGTTGAAGCAATTTCGGTGTGAAACAGCAAAAGTGCTAGCAGCAACAACATTTCCATGCAAATGTTGCTGTTAACTTGTCATTTAAAATGAAATCTTTTCCAAACGAGTTGAGATTCATCACCATCAGCATCATCATCATCGACGTAGTATGAAAAAGCGCAGCAGCAAAAACAGCACCTGCAACAGCATTTTTTATTAAAATCTATGAAGATGACGTGTTTTTTATCATTTGGCCGTCAATTCTGCAACGCAACACCTTCTGCTAACGCCTGCTTTTGGCTTGTTGCCAACAAGCTAACATTTTTTTTTATTGTTCAGCTCAGTTCGCTTTTTTTTTGTGAAATGCACTAAACTCATAATCTTGGCAGTTTAGGCATTATTTATTAGCTCTTTTGTGGCAGTCTTTGCTGCTGGATTTATCGAAAAAAAGTTATTTTTTGTTGTTGTCTTTGACAATAGTGCGTCAGAGTATTTGGGCAGCGTATTAATTGCATGTTGTTAGCTTAGTAATAAATTCTATACCCCAGCAGATGCCACCGCAAACCTCGCAGCTTGAGACGAAACTAAAATTGTGGAATGCTTTGTTGGATTTAACACAGATAAGTGGTTAAAATTTGTGATGTAAAGAGTACAAAATAAAGTAGTCATCATGGCGTATACTTGATTTTAATACGATTTAATTGGATTTAAGCTGCATTGAGTAGCAGCTTGCTGTTAAGCAGCAAGATGAGCATAAATAAAAATTTTATGAACCATTAATTAATTGATATATATATATATATATATATATATATATATATATATATATATATATATATATATATATATATATATATATGTATATATGTATGTATATTAGTAGATGTCTATTAATAATGTGTCTGGAAATGTAATTTAATGTTTAAATGTTTTAAGAAGACTTGGATACAACAGTTTTGTTGATTTACTTAAAAATCTCAAAACTGATAGAGTTTCTTCATTTTTTTAGATTTCTTGCGTCTACATCAGAAAAAAAATTACATTTATAAAAATACTTCAAACTGTTTATGTTATATTTTCTAAGCCACGTGGACATGTTACCCTGAGTTGTTAGTTTACTAACTATATTAAAAACTATTTTTTCTTCCCTCTTCTGATGCCTTAAAGGTCCTTTTGCAAATCTCAATGGTTCTAATCTATATTAAAAACTATATTAAGAACTATTTTTTCTTCCCTCTTCTGATGCCTTAAAGGTCCTTTTGCAAATCTCAATGGTTCTAATCAAAGATTGTATCTTTGCTATGATAATATTAAATTAATAATATGATAATACTATATATTAAAATAAATAAAGACAGCATTAAAATGCTTAAAAATGTTGTGTTGTTGTTGTGTGTTTTTGATGTTTTTCGCAAAACCGCAAAACAAAAACTGATGACAAAAAAATTATTTGAAAATAAAAACCATTTTCAAACGATACTTTTACAAATGAACAAGAGTTGATCATATACAAAGCCCACTTAAAGGGATTGTCAAAATTATTTTTTTTGTTTCTAAGATGGCACAACATTCCTCTATACTGAAGCAGACTTATGGCGTTTTCTTTTCTAGAAAAAATTCTGCATTTTTCTGACCTCTTTGAGAACTCTGCAGTTTTTCCGTTCCTTTCTCGTAAAAATTCTGACCTCTAAAATGGAATCGTATTCTTTTCTCAAAAATGTTGAAATCAGAAGTGGAAAAATACAGAATTCTTGCACTCTCAAGATTGACAGTTTCAAAATTCTCTCAATGCTACCAAGTGAATGAACAAAAAAGTGGCATGTTATAAAGATATCAAACATTATTGTAGACATTTTATTAAAGTTTAAGCTTTTACACGGATGACAAAATAAATATTATAAAAATTGTGATGTGGCATATACAAATGCAACAGTTGCGTATGTAATTGATGTTATTAAAAAAGAGTTGCTTGAAACGTCTTCGTTCTTATCCAATGATAAGGATCAAATGATTTTTCATTACAGAGAACAATACACTGATTAAAAAAATATATTACTTAATTCTTTTATAAATTAAATTTTTTTAATATGTTTTCTTCGCAAAATTTCTTCGTAAGATATTTGCATGCATAATTGTTTGCATTGTTGTCTGCAATTTAATTTTTTTCTCAAAAGAAAGCAATAGTGTAGTGTAGTGATAAAATCTTGCATTTTTCCTGATTTTTTCTCGACTCATAACAGGTCAAAATTATTTGAATTCAGAGTTAAATTTTAAAAATACTGCACTTAAGTTCCCGCCCCGAATAGAAGAAAGATAGGCCTAAAAAAATGTAACTTTCTAATTTTCCGCGTTTTATCTCAAGTTCGTTGGTTTATTTTTCTTTTGATGTATGTATATCGATAACTCCTAAAGCACTTGCCTGATTGCCGTAATTTTTTGTCACTTTGTATCACAAAGATTTCTGATGAAGCCTTTAGCATCGCCGAAATTGCAATAAAATCAGCTAGTGATTTTTCCCTTTTCATATTGAAAAACGTTGTTGTTGTTGTTTCTTTCGAAAGATTCGATAGAGCAATTAATTGTTCTAACTTTGACCTAAAGCTCAATTAACGATTTTAAACTATCAAACAACTAGAACTTGTATTTAAATCATATAAAATCAACAATTATATTAAACCTTAGTATATATCTATACTATTATATAAAAGGAGACTCACGAATTTGATCCAGAATAAGCTCGGTAACCGCTGAACCGATTTTGATAATTCTTTGTCGAGAGAGCTTCTCTCAATATAGCACGACAGCCATGTTGTGTAGTTAAGCTGAATTCACTGATAACCTTCAGCATGTTTTAGTGTGATTTAAAATAATGTTAATCAAGTTGAGAGCGTGCAGAAATTTTTCTCTCTGAGCGAAAACTTTACATAAAAAAACTTTCAAAACATGCTGAAGGTGATCAGTGGATCCAGCTTTACTTTCAAGGAGATTCTTGCTTTCATACAGTGTTAATTAATTTTCTTTGAAATGTCTTGAGGGGAGTTGCCAGAATTTAGTTATAAGCATTAAGTATGTTTTGCAGCCTAGCCAGCCAGCTTTTCCCCACTTGAGATTGTGTTAGTCTATCTATACGA
>OY986435.1:295663109-295668109 GCA_963920525.1 Dichetophora obliterata
GTTGCTTTCCGTAATTTGAGTTATATTGGCTAAGCACACTCACTGCGTGAGCTATGTCAGGACGACTTGAGACGGCCAAGTACATCAAGGATCCTACTAGATTTTGATACGGTAACTTTTGAGCTTCTATCTTTTCCTCTTCGGTTTTCGGACGCATACTCGTCGATAGCTTCTGATTCGTATCCATCGGAGTTGCAACTGGCTTGCAGTCTTTCATGTTGAAACGGCTCAATATATTTTTTACGTACTTCGGTTGTGACATGGTGATTTCGTTGACATGGTTTTGCTTAAATTCGATTCCAAGACAACAGTTGAGCAAACCTAAGTCCTTCATCTCGAAAGATTGTGCTAAGTCCGATTTTAATTGATTAATCATTGTCTTGTTGTTCGATGCCAATATTAAATCGTCGACGTAGATCGTAATAATCATGATGTCCTCTCTTTCTTGGTAGTAGTATACGCAAGGATCCGAACTTAGCGGCTGCATACTAATCTGCTTCAATTTCTCGTCCAGCTTTTTATACCATTGCCTTCCAGACTGTTTCAGTCCATAAAGTGCTTTCTTGATTAAGCAAACTTTATTTCCAGAATACTCTTGAAACTCTTCTTTATTTAAGATATTGATGAATTCATGTGGCGTTCGCATGTAAATTTCTTCTTCAATGTCGCCGTTTAGATATGCGCTTACAAAATCTAGCTGATGCACTTCCAGATTAAGTTCCACGGCGAGCGCCATTACCAGTCTAATAGATCCAATTCTCGCTACTGGTGAAAATGTATCCGTGTAGTCAATTCCAGGTTTCTGCGTAAACCCTTTCGCCACTAACCTTGCCTTTCGTCGATCGATTGAGCCATCGACCTTGTATTTTGTACGCAATATCCATCTCGATTCAACAATTTTCTTGTCCTGTGGACGCTCGACAACCTTCCAGGTGCCGTTTCTCTTCAGGGCTGCGTATTCGTCTCTCATCGCTTGCTTCCACTCTTCAGCTTCTGGACTGCGAAAAGCTTCTGATGTTGTTTGCGGATCGTTTTCAGTTATCATACTTGCTACTGGATCCTCTTCGTCGTTATCAATCGGGAATTCGGCGTTCATCTGTAGTGTGTTGAAGAGCTTCCTGGGTCTTCCCTTCTTACCAGTTAGTATCTTCTTCGGTCTTCCTGGTGCCCTTTTCCATATTTGCGGTGTACTATATTCTTCTTCTTCATTTTCTTCTGTGACATCTTCATTTAAGATTTCTTCGCTATTTATCATTTTCTGATTTTTATCTTTTTCGGGAGAAATCCGAACAATTTCTGCTTCTATTTCGATGTTACGTTCTGGAGTGTTTTCAAGAAATCCTTCGTCAATGAATTCTTCAAACGCATATGGTTGGTACGTGTTGCTAAATATGACGTCTCTGCTTCGAACTATTTTCCGTGTATCAGGATTCCAGAGCCTATATGCTTTTGACTCCGTAGAATATCCAATGAAAATGCATTTCTGTGACTTAGGTTCGAACTTCCCCTTGCTTTTGGTTTTATCAAGCATATAAGCCGTAGTTCCAAATTTTTGGAAATAGGCAACCACAGGAATTCTTCCGGTCCACAACTTAAATGGTGTTTCACCGAGCAAACTTTTCGATGGACATCTGTTGCGGATATGGTTTGCTGTGGAGATGGCTTCAGCCCAGAAACTTGGAGGTAAGCCTGACTGGATCAGCATACATCTGGCCATTTCTACCAGTGTACGGTTTTTCCTCTCTGCAGTTCCATTTTGTTGAGGTGTATACTCGACGGTGAATTCATGCTTGATGCCTTCGTTCTTTAAAAAATTCTGCATGATGTTGTTCGTATATTCGGTTCCGTTGTCCGATCTTATGGTCTTGATTTTTCGTTCAGTTTTCTTCTCGACCATATTTTTATATTCCATGAATTTTTCCGTAACTTCGCTCTTCTTCTTTAAGCAATAAATCTCGCACCATCTCGTCTTATCATCAATAAAGGTCACGAAATATCGGGAGCCTCCAAGAGAACTAACTCGCATCGGGCCGCATACATCTGTGTGTATGAGCTCTAAAATGTCAGCAGACTGTGACGTAGACTTTGGAAACGATTTCTGTGTTTGCTTCCCCTTTATACATATTTCGCAAGCAGGAATATTCTCACTAACATTGATGCTAACGCCAGCCACTTTCTTATTCCTTATAATGTCCTTTAGATCTTTTTCGTTCAGGTGTCCAAACCGTTCGTGCCAATCTTGCAAGGGCGATGGAACTGCTACACTGCAATCTTCAGCAAGTTCTTCTACATAATAGAGATCCTTTCTGCGGTGTGCTGTCATCAATATTTCTCCGGTTTCTTCATGTCTTATTACTGCTTCGTTTCTTGTGAAATTGATTTCGTACCCATTCTCAGTAATTTTTGAAACTGAGAGGAGATTTGAACGAAGATCGGGGACGAAGAGAGTTTCTTCTAGTCTTGCAACGACGCCATTCTTGCTGTTCAGCTTCACGATGCCAGAACCTTCGATTTTCGTCGACTCATTGTTTGCCAAGTTCAAGACGCATGATTTCGGGGCCTTAATTTCGACAAATTTTTCCCTTTCTGAACACATATGTGACGAAGCACCAGAGTCCAAACACCATTTGTTATTGCGTTCATTGTTTGCTCTTAGTGCCACTTCGGCTTTTCTGCTGGATTCACGAGATTTGTCTTCGTTTTGCTTATGCTTGGCATCATTGAAGTTTTTGGATCGGCAATCCTTTGCTTTGTGTCCTAATTTTCCACAGGAGTGACAGTTGTACTTGAAGCGTTCATTTTGGTTTGCCTTCTTAAATGATTTGTGGCTTTTGTTACCGTTCTTGTGCACAAGCATTGCACCTGGGATTGCGTCTGTGACGTTCCGCTTTCGGGCTTCATATTCCTCTAAAAGTTTTACTTTTAGCGCTTCTGGACTTGGTAACTTTTCTTGGGTTTCAATTGCGATTCGAAAAGGCTCATATTCATCTGGGATACTATATAGCAGAAGTACCGTCAATAATTCATCAACGACTTCTAAATCCATTTCGTTTATTTTATCGACAACGTTAAAGAATTTATTAACATGGTCCCGCATATCTTCGCCATTTTGCATTTTCATCAAAATGAGCGATTTCAGTAACATCACTTTACGTGCGGGTCCCTTTGACTGAAAAATGTTGTGCAGTTTGTCCCAGATGTCCTTAGATGTGGTGCAATTCTTAATTTGCTTCAGCTCTGTAGGAGAGATTGATAAAATCAAATCTGATCGCGCTTTTGCGTCTTCAGACTCCCATTCAGCAATTTTTTCTTGTGGTCCGTCTGGTTTCACACATTTTCCGCATACATATGCCCACGCTCTATTTTTTATGAGCAAGGCTTCGACTTGGATTTTCCACGTATCGAAATTTTCCTTTCCAAGTGCTTCAATTTTTACGTTGGTATAGCTCATCGTTCCTGTCGCCATCTTTTACGTTTCCGTGTTCTCTAATATTTTTCTGTTGCGCAGTGGAAGCGTGCTGGGCCCATAACCTGTAGTTTTATTTAAAACGATGTTCTTTGTTGAAACCAATTTTCGGAATGAATATTTTATTTGAGAAAAATCAAATATTGATTTCAAGTAAAACATAAATGTATAAGCCTCGCTTGATTGAAATTAACAAAGTAGAAAATAGTAAAGTAATGAGAAACATTTGACAATCTAACAATTATTATTATTATTATTATTATTATTATTATTATTATTATTATTATTATTATTATTATTATTATTATTATTATTATTATTATTATTATTATTATTATTATTATTATTATTATTATTATTATTATTATTATTATTATTATTATTATTATTATTATTATTATTATTATTATTATTATTATTATTATTATTATTATTATTATTATTATTATTATTATTATTATTATTATTATTATTATTATTATTATTATTATTATTATTATTATTATTATTATTATTATTATTATTATTATTATTATTATTATTATTATTATTATTATTATTATTATTATTATTATTATTATTATTATTATTATTATTATTATTATTATTATTATTATTATTATTATTATTATTATTATTATTATTATTATTATTATTATTATTATTATTATTATTATTATTATTATTATTATTATTATTATTATTATTATTATTATTATTATTATTATTATTATTATTATTATTATTATTATTATTATTATTATTATTATTATTATTATTATTATTATTATTATTATTATTATTATTATTATTATTATTATTATTATTATTATTATTATTATTATTATTATTATTATTATTATTATTATTATTATTATTATTATTATTATTATTATTATTATTATTATTATTATTATTATTATTATTATTATTATTATTATTATTATTATTATTATTATTATTATTATTATTATTATTATTATTATTATTATTATTATTATTATTATTATTATTATTATTATTATTATTATTATTATTATTATTATTATTATTATTATTATTATTATTATTATTATTATTATTATTATTATTATTATTATTATTATTATTATTATTATTATTATTATTATTATTATTATTATTATTATTATTATTATTATTATTATTATTATTATTATTATTATTATTATTATTATTATTATTATTATTATTATTATTATTATTATTATTATTATTATTATTATTATTATTATTATTATTATTATTATTATTATTATTATTATTATTATTATTATTATTATTATTATTATTATTATTATTATTATTATTATTATTATTATTATTATTATTATTATTATTATTATTATTATTATTATTATTATTATTATTATTATTATTATTATTATTATTATTATTATTATTATTATTATTATTATTATTATTATTATTATTATTATTATTATTATTATTATTATTATTATTATTATTATTATTATTATTATTATTATTATTATTATTATTATTATTATTATTA